>BFEA01000628.1:490111-510665 GCA_003427395.1 Chara braunii | reverse complement strand
CATCGATCATGTAGAAAGGATGACGAACCCCCCGTAACACCCAGCTGACCAGATCCGGATTGCCGCCAGTCGACCGACTCGTCTCCCTCTCTCTCTCTCGTGCGCAGTACCGCCGGCCTCGCACTACTCCGGCCGACAAGCAGGCAGAGCCCCAGCTAACAGGTAAGTCCTGATCACCCGCACAGACGGACTCACGCTACTCCCTCGGATAACCTCCGAGGCATGACTGCACCCGGCCATTGGCATTGGCCAGGTTCACTTGAACTTCGACAGGAAGCAACACGCAATTCGGGGCGCAATGACGGACGGGATCGGGAAATGAATTACGATCGAGCGTCGGGGGGGTGAGCCCCACAATCTCAATAAGCAGCGGCGTCCGCCTTTCGCACGGTAGGTGAGAGTTTGAATGAATCTTCCGCTAGAACGCGAAAGCATACATTGTCCTTCTAGCCATCCTCTTTTTTCGACTTGCTCCCTCACTCCCGACTCACTCGGCGCACCACATTCCTTCCACTAAGCCTATTCTACTACCCTGCGTCTAATCTAACACCATCAACGTGATCGTCTGATCCTCAAACTATAAGTTTTCATCTGCTCTCACTCTATTCTCTGGAGAATCGAGTGAGTTATCGATTCTCCCCTTTCCTCTTCCACCCTCCTTCCGCCATATTCACGCAGCTTCTATTCCTCTTCGTCCCCATTTTACTAACTCCTTGGTAAATCCGACTTTAGAAACGGATTCGCCCGCCCCCAAAACCTTCAAAACGAGTCTTCCCTTGCTTGATTTCACCAAGAAACGAGCGAGATACTCGATCTTCGCTCCCGGCCATATCCCTCTTCGAACAACTCCGCGCAACCACTTTCTACTAACTTCTCTATCTACTAATCTTTCACCTAAAACTAACCTCATAGCCGAGGTCGCCTGGCCCACAAACCCCCGGGTAGGCTCTTCCCATGCCCGATTTCACTACGAAATCGGCAGTCACACCAATTTCGGCCCCGCCACGGCCAATTTCCACCATCTCCCTTGTTGCACGTACCTGGCGCGGAACTGTGCCAGGTTCATTCCATTACTTTCACTCTTCCCCGCCTTCTCTTTCATCCCCGATTGCGCCTCACTGGCCTACAGTCGATCGCCCGCTACCCGCCGTTCGTCACTCCTTCCCTCGCCACCTCTCATCTACTCAGCATGTATCTAACCCCATATGTCGTGCCGATTCACTCACGGCCCACCCTTTTCCCTTCTCGCTGTCGATTGCTCGGCTAGCTCAGTCACCCTCGGTACTCTGCTCCTCGTCTCCTCCACCGTATTGTTGTTATCACGGAGTAGCGCCTCCGCCCTCCGGACCGCGCGAGCAGGCGAATCGGGAATGAGACCGCACCAACGTCAAAAAGGGAAAAAAAAAAATGAGAACCCGAAACACAATCTTGGTCTATTTGTGTCACCCCTGCGCAGGGCCAATGCTAATCTCCTCTGTATCGTTCCAATTTTAACGGATATCCCGAAGGACCTCAGTCCAGGGCCACGTTCTGCAGCAATTTAACGCCTGCGCAGGCCCATGCGAAATTAAAAAAAAGTTGTTTTCACTCACTAGGCCCCATCAACTGGGTCAAAACACGGGTCTATATTTCAGCAGTTCATAGGCGTACCCAGTGACCTAGGCTCTTGGGTGCATGCCACACCCTCGGCATCGCGGCGCAATCACGAAAAACAGTTTGTAATTGCACTTCAGACAACCCTGCGAACACAGCACACCTTCGCACGAGCTCGCGTCCCCGAATGAGACGCGATAAATAAAACACAAACGAAAAATAAAATAAAATAACCATAGTATCGGGGAAAATTGCAGGCCGCTGGCACCTCGTCAGTCCCGCGGATCGGCCCGCTACCGCGCCAGAAAACAAAACCGAGGGGGGATAGCCCCACAGGGCCCTCAACCCCTCAAGCCTTCGCTCCACGCTACTCCGCCGTCGCCGCGCCGACGCCTGCTGGCCTTGATCCCCGAATCTCCATAGTAACATTCCGTCGTCGTAGCCTATAGGGCTATGCCCAAGCTTGAAACCACCACCCGCAGAGTACCATACAAGGCAGTGTGGCGCGGCGCTTTGGGCCAACAAGCCGGCTGCGCGGCTCCCAGTGCCCGCGCCGGCTTGCTTATACCGGGCTATAATTGCCCCTCGCGCCATCCTACGACACCCCGCTCACCACACGAAGTCGCGCCGTCGTTGCCGATGCCGTCGTCGGGGTCGTTCTCCGCACGCGCGCTTGACTCGGTCAAACGTAGCAATAAAAAAAAAGTATCCTTATTTCCTGCTTAATCAAAAAAAATAATAATAATAATTATATCATTTAACAAAACGACCGATGGCCGCGTCGGCTTTATAATCAATGATAGAAACGGAATCACGCGCGCCTCAAACCTGCGCGCCCACACACTCTCTATTATAGTCAACCATCCAGTCAATGTAAGTCACAGACGCAGCCGTGCCCAACGCGGTATACTTAAACTTTAAACCAAAACTATTTTCTGTTACTTGCAAAAAAAAAAACACGGCGGATACCCTTGTAAGGGTATTCGCACCGACAGTGGCATTGTAAAACTTAGTGTGCTTTTCTTAGTCTCTCCTTCCTCTTTGCACCTTTGTGATCCTATTGGGGTAGGAAAATGCTGCCAAAAATTCCAAAAAAATAAATATTTTTTCTCTTCTCACTTTTTGCTTCTTTCTTTCTTTCTTTATTTTTATTATTTATTTTCTTTTACTTTTATCTTGAAATTTCACTATTTATTTATTTTTTCTTTCCCCCTCCCCTCTAGGTTCGTCATTTTCTTCTTTCCTTCGCTTGATTACGTTACCGCTACTCAATCCTAATTTCCCCTAAGTCTTGCTAGGGTTTATATGGGCTTAGGGTTTCCCTACCCTCTCACCCACCTTTTCGGTTCCCCCCTTCGGGCACCCTGGACCCGAACGGATCCTCACCCTTTGCTCGGATTGACGTTTTCGTCTCACAAGCGACCCGCATAATCCGAGGCGAGCCGACCCATACCTACTCACTTCGCTCTCGCGGTCCTCTTTTACCGGTGCACCCCTTTTTCCATACACCGTCGTGAGACCTACCTCCCTTCCCCTATCGGCCATAGAAGGGCGTACATCCGAGGAGATCGTTGCAGCGCCGTCTACCTCTCAGGCGTCCGAGCACCCAGCAGTCCAGTGTCAGACTTCTATGGATCTCGAGACCATCCTTGCGGCCCTCCTTGCACCTATGCAAGCGCAACTCAACGCGCTCACCCTTGATGTCAACCGCCTCAAGGATTCTCCTCATCGCTCCGCCCAACGCTCCCACACCCCATCCCCTACCAGCTCACTGGCCGATTCCCCATGTCTCGGATGACACGGACGTGGTGGTTCTTCCTCCCTTGCGGCTCAGGCCCAACACTCCCCCTCAACAGTGGTGAGTGTCGCTCTTGTTTAGACCACCCCGTCTGTTGCGGTAGTCCACCCGACCCCTGCCGTCTCTGACGTTTCTGTTGCTGTCGTAGGTACTGCGGTCCAGTGACCATCATCTGGATCGACAGTTTCATCGACACATTCCGGTGCTGCTTCCCAGCTTGCCACACCGGTTGCAGCACTACGGTTCCGCCCACTCCTCTCCGCCTTCGTCCCCTCCCTCCCACAGCAGGGCTCCCTCTAGTCTGGGATTCCCCTTCCCGCTTGGATAACACCTCCGCCTCCTCCACCCCCGACGCCGCGCACCCAACGAGTGGTTGCTTTGCAGGCCTCCATTGCGTAGGCTCAGGCGGAGATCCTTGCCCTGAGACAGCCTCACCCTTCACAGACTGCTCAACCTTCTTCTTCTTCTACCACCCCTTCGACCCCCATGATGTCGGCTCGTTTCCCTCCACCTGCTCCTCGGCCTCTCCCCTCCTACCAAGTCGTTCCGGTATAGCTGCCTGAGGCTGTTGCCTTCACATCGGTTAGTCCATTTGCCAGTGGCCACAGTTCACAGCCTTCCCCCACCTCTACCCTTGCAACGGCCCCAACTTTCTACGCCACACTGCAGGCGCCGCGGTCTCTTCCCCCCGCCATCAGCACAGCGGACATTCTCATGTGCGCACCTCGGACATTCCCGAGTATGATGGCACATCCCGTGTCTCTCGCTCGTTGCAGATAGCAACACGCACACTCTTGCTGACGACCACTCATCAGGAGTTGTGGTGCGACGTGCTCCCAACCAAATTGCGAGGCATCCCTTCCACTATGTGGGAGGACCATTATACCAGCGCCTCCGCGTGGGTGAGGTCCCAACTCTTGCAGACTTTGCGGCCTTCCTCCAGAACCGCTCTGGCGCTCGCCACGACGCCACTGGCGCCTTAGACCACGTCACCTAGACCGATGGTTTGCCTCCCCTACACCGTCTGACCTCGAGCATCTTATCCGCGTGTTTCAGGATGCCTACCTTGTTTGCGATGAGATGTTCCTCTCGGAGGTCACCCTCACCAACTACTTCCTTGTCCGTCTTCCGACTGACTACCACAAGGAGCTATGGAGGTGGTCATTTTCTTTCGCGGAGTAGGCATACGAGGTTGCACGTCAGTATCACAGGATGTGCAGTCGTTTCTCCGTTACCCCGTCTTCTCCGCGATCCATCGCCGCCGTCACAAAGTCACGCGACACTACTCACTATCGATCCTCTATTGCCGACCGTTTTTATCGACCAGCTCGGCCATAAGCGCCATCCTCTCGGTGCTACAGTTCCATCGAGTATGGCGAGGATGCCTCTGCCGAGCTTGACCCTACCTTTGGAGACGCCCCCGAGGACATTGAGCTTCGGGATGTCAACAAGTACCACTTGGATGACGACACTGTCCCGGTAGCCGAGCGTTTGCAGATGGCGATGTTCGCCATGAGTCGTGTGAGCAGTCGGGTTGCAAAGGCTGGCGCCTGCACATTCGCGGTCCCTCAGATAGACCTCCCACAGGGTTTTGTCTCTCCTCGCGGAGCTCTATCCCCTTAGGAACGCACCGCTCTCGAGGCTCGCCGCGATTGCCTTCGCTGACGCAAGGATGGACACACCTCCTTACGGTGTGCATACCATGCTGCCCTCGATCGACATTATGCTGACATTTCTCGTCAGCGTCGATCTCAGTCCCCTCCTGGCCCTGGACGGCCAACCCCATCCAACTAACCACTGTGAAGTGTACCACCAAGGCCTCGCACGTAGTCGGCTTCCCGACCACTGAGTCGCGGTTTGCCCCTTTGGCTTCCACACAAGAGGATTCTCAGGATATGACAGACGCAATTACCTCTGCCTCGCCATCAGTTGAGGTATCGTCTGCCCCACAACAGACCGCCACATCTAGTCCTTCCCCTCCCGGACTTCCAACGCGTCACGCCATTCACACAGGTCACTGTAGTTCTCAGCTAGCGACTCACGAGGATGTTGTGTCCTCTCTCCTGGATTTGAGTATTCTTCAGCCTCGTCAGGAGCGATTCACAAGACACGTAAACGTCTTGCGTCGTCTTCTCGCTCCGCTCTCTGACCCTGATCGCACCCTCCCCATTATTCCCATCCCCCTTAAAACATCTATGAGGGTGTACCGCACTTTATGGAACTCCGGCTCGCAGGGAGATTTCATTCGCGCTCGCGTGGTTGAGGAAACTCATCTGGCTACCTCCTGGTCTGACTCTCCTATCTCTGTTACCCTCAGAGATAACAAGACATAACACTTCTTCGATCAGTCGGTCCCTGATCTCCACTTCTCCCTTACCCTCCAGCCACTGGATAGTACCCATGCGCCTCGACGCCACCATTCCTCCGCATACTTCAATGTGTTGAAGACTGGGTACGACTTTACCCTTGGCACTCCCTTGTCCAGCCAGTTCCGTGGCACAGAGGCCGAATGGGTGAACTAGATACTCGTTCTCAAAACAAAGGAGTCCCCTTCATTCGAACCACCAGCGACACCCCTCCCGACGTACCTCCCAGGACCCTCGTTCCTCTGGGTCCCACCCAGACATCACCTTCTCCTCTATACGTCAGTTCGCTCATGTCATACGACAGGAGGGCGTCACGTTCTACTCCGTGAACGTCATGGATCTTCTTCGCTATGATTCACTCTATCCCGAGGTTGAGCTCATCTCATTGGAGCCCGATCCCCCTGACCTTTCTTCCATCTTCGTGGCCCCCATCTCTACATCCACCCCTCAGCCTGCGGATACCTCCTCAACATCCTAGTTCCCTACGCTGTTCACTACTGAGTCCGCCCATACGTCTCGTGCCGACGCAGATGTCGAGGAACTCACGCGGTGTCGCACTTTTTCCAGTCGGGCTGCTTTGGGCGACCGGAAAGCCAACAGGCTGTCACGCAGGATTTTGGTTGTTGATTGCAATAAATAAAATAAATTAAATAATGCAAATCCCTTCCTGTTGTGTGCGTCCGGCTTCGAGCGAGACCCTTCAATTACGGTCTTCGCCGGCCCCCGGTCTTTGGAATCTTTTATTTTGATTCAGAACAGCAGAGAATCATGCAAATAATAATCATAAAATAGTGGAGTGCTATGCATGCATCGATTATGTCAATCTGATTTTGAATAGTGTGACAGAATCATCATAAAGCATAATCATCAAGCAAGGTCAATGCAAACGATGCAGGACTGACTGACTTAAGGCAAAGACAAGATCGATGATCATGTGAGAGAAAAGGAGAGCTCTTTATCGCATCAAGGCCACAAACGAACATTCAAACATAGAACCATTGTCACTATAGTCAGCTCTCTCTCTTCTCCCTGAAGATGATATCACACTCAGATATCAGACAATGGTTAATATGATGTCAAGTGGTCCCTAAGCGGTTCCGCTTGATGCTGACTGGTACTCAAGAGGAGGTCTATTGCAGCTTGCACCTCACGACTGTGCTCAAGCCCTGAGTCTGCTTCCCAACATATCTGTCGTGCTCAAGAAAAACTTGCCTTGAGTCTGTCGTACTCAAATACTTGCTGATTCTAAAGCTGCTCACTTATCACTTGATCAGTCTTGTTGAGTACTGATGTCACCGAGAACACTTGCTGTGACATAATTGTTGTTGCTGTCACAAGGAGAGCCCGCTATGACCAACGTTATTGCTGTTGTCTCCGGGGTTGCCTGCAGTGACCAGCATCGTTGCTGCTACCACCGGGACCTCCCGCTATGGCCAGCATTATCGCTGCTGTCATCGGAAACTGCCCGCTGTGACCAGCGTTATGTCCCCTGAGAATGAGGTCTGCTAAGAGTAAATTAAAATCATCGATAGAGTTTCACTTAATCTGAACTCACTGAGACTGAGAATTGAACTCACTGGGATCGGAGTCACAAAGACCGAACTGAGAACTGAGTCGATGTTTTCCCTGAAAGCCGCACTTAAATCTGAAATCGGGTCTGAACTGAACTTGCTGAAAACTAGGCTGACTTCACCGAGTCCAAAGTGAACTTGCTGAAATTGATCTGATTTCTCTGAATCTGAAATGAACTCACTGAAACTGATCTGATTCCTCTGAATTTGAAATGAACTCACTGAAACTGATCTGAGTTCACTGCTTACTGAAACTGATCTGAGTTCACTGAAGTTGACCCGAGCTTACTGAGATTAAACTGGAATCATAGAATCTGGTATGAATTGCATGAGATTTGAATTGTTTTCACTAAATCTGAAATGAACTCACTCAAGCTGAACGAAACTTTCTGAGAAGAAACCGAAATCATTGCGACTGGTCACAGTTATTGAATAGACTGAAAACTGATCGGAACTTGTGGAGATTAGGTCCACGGAACTGAGTTTATTAAATCTGAGATGAAGTCTCTGATATAGCACTGAGAACTGCACTGAACCTCTTTTGAGAAAACTCACTTGGATCTTAATTTTGAAATTAAATTGTACTTGCAGAGACAGACCCAAGTTCACTGCATCCAAACTGAAATTACTGAAGACTGAACTGATTACGTCGAGTCTGGATTGAATTATGTCGAAGCTGAACTGAGCACTGGCTCGAAACTGCTGTGAAATCTTGTTGAAATCTGACGTAAATCTACTCTGATTACTGATATTTAACTTGAGTTTGTTGTGGTGCTACTTCCGAATTCCGATGAGTCTATGTAATGGCTTGAATCTGCGTCCGAGTTTGCTGGCCTGATCTTGCAGTGTGAATTGAGTTTTCAAATCTTGAGTTTCCTCCCACTGTCTATTCTAAGACTCTTAGGCAACTGATTTACTGTTATTGTGTCTTGACAGACTTGAGGTTGTATCTCTTAGACCCCTAATCCCCAGTCTGTCAAACCGTTAAGCACTTTGCCCTACTACCCTGTGTTTGGGAGGGACTGCTGAGCATTGGCAATTCTGTCGAGTGATGTAGACTAGTGAGTCCTGCACTCTGATTAATGTACTGATGATAGGTAATGCTTTCCAATATTGTACTGAGTCCATAGCCATAGACAACCACAATCAGGGACAAATTATGCTCCCATGATTTTTGTTGAGTGTTGTTTCTGTCCGTGCAATTTCTTCATTTACCTCTAAGTCTCCAACTCATGGCCAATCTCCATTTACTGTACCTACAACTGTTGGTTTTTCAAAGACCTACATGGACTAGCTCAGAATGGAGTTTCCATTAGTTCAGCAAGTCGTCACACCCTTTTTATCTTATAGAAACCATGCTCTGTATGTTATTGCCCTCTCAACTCTTCCCTGTTTCCGAAAGCCCGGTGACTAATAACACGAGATTAGCATGTGGCTGTCATTCTCACGTAGCACACTGTCATCGTAGCACACCGCCATGGTCTCAACCTCATCTTTTCTATTATGGTATCCTAGGGTCTGGCCAGCACGCTGCAGTGGCATCCTGATAGTGTGTTAGCATAATGTCAAGTGACACCTCCATACATGTTGCTGGTGTGCTTACACGTAGCTGCTTCTGATCTTATATAGTATCAGCTTGATATGCCACTGGTTTGTAGTCTCACTGAGTATTGTAATAGTGGTAAATAGCATGGTACTAACACCATTATAGCTCACTGAACGTTGCTCCCATAGGCTTGAATGCGACCAGATACATTTACCTTCAATTGACCTGTTCACGAGCGTATCCACTGACAGTAGTGCACTGCTGCTATGCATGGTTCACTTGTGTCTACGCCATCCATGTGATGAACCGAATAAATATAAGTGAGGTATATGCACCCGACCAGCAGTTCATGTCAGATTCAACCACGCCTGGTATTCGACCATTCAAAGCTCAGAGACAGGATCTGCTAATGCAAGCACGAATGCAAACACTTGTGTTTCCGCAAGAGTCTGTGCTCAAGGCTAAACACCTCTTCATAGCGCTGCTCGTAATTCATTCGTGGCAAATACTGAGTGCATCGCTTCCTATGGTTCTCTCTCTCTCGCATAGGTAAGGCCCCTCCCACGTATGCTGCACTGGGTGCACAAAGGCACCGTCCCAGTGCATTTACTGCACAGAAGGTAGCAGCATGTCATTCCCTGTTCATATAGAACACAAAATGCGGTCTTGTACAAATCCTGTCCATATACAGCACAAGGGGGGGGCAGTCTTCTCACCCCTTGCTTTAGTACAGCTGAGGAATGCAGCATGCACACTCCCTGCTTGAATACAACACAGAGGCGCGGCTCGGCCTAGCCTCGTTTGAATAGAACGCGGGGTTCAGACCTTTGCAAACCCTGTTCAACAATGGTACAAAAAGAAACGCTTATCCGAGAATTTTGTGCTCGCGCATTTATATTTAATTATGTCTAAAAATTGTTGAAATGAGGATCTGGAAGGTCAAAGTGTTCGTAACTAAGTTCCTCTGAGTTCGATGGAGTCTGATCTTTGGTTAGATCTGCAAAATTGAAACAGTGTTCCGCGATCAAAACACTTATGAAAACCCCGTACAAAAATTATTCTCTCTAACTCTCCCCCCCCCTTTCAAATCTCTTCCAACCCCGTACTGCTTTGTTTCTGGGAGTCCCCCATTGGTCAGCCTCACTATATGTGACGAAACTTCGAGGGTGAATAGTAAATAAATAAGTAAATCATAAAATAAGTGAATACAAATAATAAATAAATAAATAAATAAATAAATAAATGAAGTACTTGACGCCCTGCTGCAGCAACCCCCTCGGAGCTGGAGTCCGTGGCTGACTGCCGCCCTGTTGCTGCTTGCTGCTTATCCCACTTACTGTGTTTCGCTCACTTTCTCTCCCTCCTTATTCTCCCTCCTTATTCTCGATCATCTCTCAGTTTCCGCACACTCCTTTTCTCTTTCCCTCTCACTCACTACCACGCTCATACACGCCGGCTTGAGCCAGCTTGCTGGCTTGATCTGGAATGCACTTGGATGCTCTCAAAGCTAGGTCTTGTTGTTTCTGACTTGATTGAACCTGACCGCCCTTAAGGCCAGGGCACCGCTGCCCACAGCATGTGTGGACAGCCAATCATAGGATAATCAATCGCTCTCTCTGAACGTGGCAGCGGAGTATAGCATCTGGCCTTCACTTAGGGCCTGGGCACCGCTGCCCGCATCAAGTGTGATCAACCAATCAGAAGCTGATCACCAAACATAATAAAATAAAATAAAATAAATCATTCTCTTTGAGTGTGGCAGCGGTGTTTTGCCCATCGCCTTCACTTAAGGCCTGGACACCGCTGCCGCAGCCTGCCTGTGATTAGCCAATCATAAGCTGATAACCAAACATAATAAAATAAAATAAAATAAATCATTCTCTTTGAGTGTGGCAGCGGTGTTTTGCTCATCGCCTTCACTTAAGGCCTGGGCACCGCTACCGCAACCAGCGTGTGATCAGCCAATCAGAAGTTGATCACCCAACAGAATAAAATAAAATAACGTAAACCACTCTCTTTGAGTGTGGCAGCGGTGTTTTGCCTATCGCCTTCACTTAGGGCCTGGGCACCGCTGCCCGCATCAAGTGTGATCAGCCAATCAGAAGCTGATCACCAAAAATAATAAAATAAAATAAAATAAATCATTCTCTTTGAGTGTGGCAACGGTGTTTTGCCCATCGCCTTCACTTAAGGCGTGGGCACCGCTGCCGCAACCAGCGTATGATCAGCCAATCAGAAGTTGATCACCAAACAGAATAAAATAAAATAAAATAAACCATTCTCTTTGAGTGTGGCAGCGGTGTTCTGCCCATCGCCTTCACTTAAGGCCTGGGCACTGCTGCCCGCATCAAGTGTGATCAGCCAATCAGAAGCTGATCACCAAGCATAATAAAATAAAATAAAATAAATCATTTTCTTTGAGTGTGGCAGCGGTGTTTTGCCCATCGCCTTCACTTAAGGCCTGGGCACCGCTGCCGCAGCCAGCGTGTGATCAGTCAATCAGAAGCTGATCACCGAACAGAATAAAACAAAATAAAATAAACCACTCTCTTTGAGGGTGGCAGCGGTGTTCTGCCCATCGCCTTCACTTAGGGCCTGGGCACCGCTGCCGCAGCCTGCGTGTGATCAGCCAATCATAAGCTGATCACTCTTGAGAAAAAAAAACACATAATTAGCGAATTTATATTAAGGCAACTGCGGGACACCAAAGACCTTCAGGGCGGACATGCCACTAGCACATGAGTTAGTGATCAGCCAATTACAGGCTGGTCACAAAATTAATAACAATGATAATAATTAATTTAGAGCAATTAATATTCACAGCAGTGATCAAAATTAAATAAACTTTAAAAAATCAAATAGAAGGTATTTTTCGTGATTCACTATGAGGGGGATTTGAGGTTTGATCTCTCTCTTCCCGCTAAATCTCTTATTTGTCTCCCCGCTCCGTCTTTTCACTTTGTACCTCGGCTTGTGCCTGATCTGGTTCTCTCTCTTTCTCTCTTCCCCTCTCCATGTGCTTCTCTGTGCACTACAGGTCTCATTATCATCTCAAACATGCCCAGTTTCTCCGTTGGTATTTTACTTATTTTGCTCCCCCCCCCCGTTCAACTTCTCACTTCAGTGTCAGACGGGGAAGACCACTCGCGGGTCAGAAGACCGACTCTAAAGATGTCATTACGTTGTCAGAACGAAGATCGCAACGGTCAATCTCCGCGTTTTTAAGTTCCCTTGAAACGTGTGGAAACGGACCTCCAAAAGATGCCTCCAATCAAACGTTATGATTATCAACACACCACCATGTCAGAATTTCGTACGGGAATTCTCATCCCAGACTCTCTCAACTCTTTCCCCACTTCTCAGTCAGGCAGGTATCTCTTATCTCTCACTCTCTCTGTCTTAGCCTCCCTCTCTCTCACTTTGACAGCAAGTAGACACAAGTTGACTTCAATGAGTCTAGTTTGATCTTCAGTACACGAGTGGTAGTTAGCTTCTCGTCCTAGTGTCCAAATTGCAGGTCTTTTTCTCTTCCCCTTTTTGCTCTCTTCCATTCACACCTACACAACTTCTTTTGCTCGCACACTGCTGCCTGGTTCACTCTGACTGCGTCCAATATGTACGTGGACAACCATAAGGGCGAGTGCATACATTAGGAAAATATTAATAATAATAGTAGTAGTAATTGTAACCGACAGAGAGAATGGTCAGTCGTCTTACCAGCGGGAGTAGCTGATCCTACCAACAGCGAGCATGGCTGAATGCCTCATTAGGGAGAGGGGTTGATCGTGCCAACAACGACATAGCTGATTCTCTCACCAGCGCGCATGGTTGTTAACACCAACAACGGGCATAGATGATCCTCTCACCAGCGAGAGTGGTTGTTCTCTCTGCTTACATTTCACTGAGGGAAATGGCTGATCCAATCATCAGCGGTAATTAATAGTTCTCTCTCTTTTTCTGTTTCTTTCCCTATGTCTCTCTACCTCTTTGTCCACATTCCAGTCCCTCCGCAACATGCATTCTTCCCTCTTACTGTTGCGCGCCCGCGAGCCACCAGTACCATCCTTCCCCCATATAGCTCGCCTCTTATTGCTTGACCACTGGAACCTGGCCAAATTCCAACAAGCCATCTTGACCGTAACTCAAAAAGTGCATACTAAGCCAGAACCAAAGAAATAGTATGCAAACAGTTGATTTGTAGCCAGACGGCGTTCAGTCCACGACCTCTGCCAGTAGCTTCCTGTTCCCTGAAAGTGCCATTAACCGCTTGATCACACTCTCTCCGATCACTAATTACTCACGACTTGTGGCTTGATCAGCTGGCTAGATTGGCTCACTGGCAACGATTGAACTATGACTCAGTTATCTGCCACGTCCACGGACAGGTGGCCGTTCAGTGAGTCGTCAAGTGACAATTGCACGTCTGAACTGAGGGACAAGCCCAAACCCTCGTTCTTGTAACCGTCAGGTGGCCGCACGGCACGTCGGTAAGTGGCATGTGAGCACGCGTCAGGACTAAGCGGCAAGTCAAGGACCTCATCGCCTTGTAACTGCCAACTGGCAGTTTTTTTTTTTTTATGTCAACAGCTGACTCATGCGTACGTGTGCACAGCAGCATGCTTGAATACCGTATGAGTGGTCCAGACATGACGGTACTGCTGCAGGCACTGATCCTAGATCCGGTAGACCCACTACTGGTGCTGACTCCAGGCCCAATAGTGCCGTAGTAGACGCAATTTCTCAACGGGCTATCCCACTACTTACCCGTTCATACAGATGCGGGCTGAATGGAATACCGCTTGGTCCAGGTCTAGGCCTGACCAGTACGCACCCAATTGCGGCTTAGGGCCGCTTTTATTGAGCCTTGTTTTATTTTATTTTATTTTATTTTATTTTATTTTTCTTATTTTCATTAGGAGTTGGGCGAACCCTCCATAAGAAAATCAGCGGTAGGCTTTACCTATCCCACTACGAATAATCAACGTCGTTGAACTTTGTGAAAACCATACCTTAAATCGCGGTCAGGTTTAAATAATAATAATAATAAACAATAATAAAATTAAAAGAATGAGGTTACATCGGTTACTTCCACAAAGCGTGTCAGCCCACCAAACCGGTGAAACCGGTGTGGCAAACTGACACACCGCAGAGGGCCTAAATGTCGGGCCCTCCGACAGCGGTTCACTGCGGACTTAGAGCATTCCGTTCACGATCTGATTCGAGAGTACTGCGACATTTCCCCCCGTATTTCTCATACAGCAAGATCCCTCCGATGCGTGGTGTTGAGCACTCTATCCCGCTCGTGCCTGACTATCATGTCCACCATTAGGCACCCTACCGACTCTCGAATCCAGAGGCGACGAAACTCAACCGTCAGCTTGAGGAACTCCTTCGACCCGGTTTCATTAAACCCAATAACTCTCCTTGGGGTGCACCCGTCCTCTTTGCTCGCAAAGCGGACATAACTTTTCGCCTCTTCATTGACGTCTGATGAGTCGTCTGACAACTACCGCGGTCTTAACCATTACACGTTTAAGAACAATTATCCCATGCCCCACGCGGATGAGTCGTCTGACAGGCAACCGCTTCTTCACAAAGATCGATCTTCGTAGCGGTTACCACCAGATCCATGTTGGCACAGAGGACCAACCGAAGACCGCCTTTCGGTCGCGCTTTGGCCACTACGAGCTCACAGTGATGCCATTCGTCCTCACGAATGCACCCGCCACCTTGCAGGCGGCGATGAACGATACCGTAAGGGACAACTTTGAAGAATACATTCTCATATACCTGGATGACATCTTAGTTTATAGTCGTACCGTAGAAGACCATCTCACACACCTTCGTGATGTCCTACAGCGCCTACGCAAACATGACTTTTATGCCAAGCTTAGTAAGTGCCGCTTTGTCCAGCGCAAAGTGGACTTCCTAGGACACCATGTATCTGACTAGGGTCTCCACATGGAGGACGCAGAGATCACTGTTATTGCGGAGTGGCCTGTCCCCACATCCGTTAAGCAGATTCCCAGTTTTTTAGGCCTCATTCGTAACTATAGTAATTTAATCTGCGGATACGTTAGGTATTCCTGCGTCCTTACCTCCACCCTCCTCCGGAAGAACCCGCCATGGTTTTGGACACCCCTTTGTGAGGATGTTTTTCGCACCTTGAAGAAGGCGGTGACTGTGCGCTGGTTCTTCGCCTCCCCGATTTTAATCGTCCCTTCATCATCACCAATGACGCGTAAGATTTTGCATTAGGAGTTGTACTTTCTCAGGTGTTTCCCTCTCCGCCTGATTCACGTGATCCCCATGTTCCTCCTTTCCCCCCCCTCCTGCTGGCACTCGTTTTCGACTGACGCCTACCCTTCCGCCACTACCCTCCACTTACAGTCCTCCCATTTCTTACTCTCCGACCATCGTGGAGGATGAGACTGTTGAGGCTCGTGTTGGGGATTGCCCGATCATCTTCTACTCCCGTCAGTTACTGCCTGGCGAGATAAATTATACTGCCAATGAACGTGAGGTTCTCACGGTAGTTTATGCTACCCGACACTGGCGTCATTACCGGCACGGGGCGCCCTTCACGGTGCGCACGGACAACTCTATTCTCCAAGTTTCCTCTCGAAGTTGGAACTTTCCCTCGACAGGCACGCTGGTGGCATGATTTATCGGAGTTCAGTTTCACCACTCAGCCCATCACAGGTGAAACGAACTGCGTCGCTGATGCCTTGTCCCACCGTCCTGATCACAATCAGGAACCCCTCCATCTTGTTGCCATCTCCATCACCACTATTGATCAGTCGGTGATCGATACATATCGCACTCAGTACCGCCACTGCCCCAATTGTCTCATAATTCACGTGACACTGCGGAGTGGCAAGACTGTTCCCTCATGTTCACTCGGTGAGAACGATCTTGTGTACTGGCATGGCAGATCTGGTCATCTAGAACCACGTATCTGTGTTCCCTCCACCGGACAACTCTACGTTCAGGCTGTAGTAGAGTTCCATGACGAGGCAGTTGCCGGTTATATGGGCTTCCATAAGACATTGTCGAGCGCATCGGTTCGGCACCGCACGTGGCAGCGCGGGACCCTCTCGGCCGCGTCACGCATGAGTTGGACCAACCTCGTCGCGAACACATAAATGGAGCTTACTTAGGCCGCTCCGGCCGAATGCGCCAACCATATCTCTCACGAGCCCCTACGACAGGATAGGGCCTACGCGAGGCACAACTTACCTCCACCTTACGGGAGCTGTCACCTCCCTTCGGTGGGCGTATCCCAACCGAGCTACCAGTCCACAGTACGAAAGCTAATCAGCTGCAATCGGAGAGGTGGACCAGCCGAGGGCGTTTCTCGTTCGCTGTAGCATAGGGGGTACGCACAGTAATACGCCTATCGGACCTGCACGCGAACCGACATCTTGGGCGGCTGAAGGTCCAAGCGTGGCTCGATGTCGGTCGACTAGAACGCATCCCACACACCACGCACACACCACTTTACGAACACAAAAGTAAAAGACACAAACATACACACGAAACGATACAACACAAGCAACACGACAAACCTCCTAGTCCCTTGGTAGCCATCCCATAACTTTCCGATGCGGAAATCGAATAGGCGTCGCGCGCGAGACTTAGTTAAAAAACCGCGCGGACGCAGGGCTATCTCATATCGACTCGCAATGCAAACGTGCGCAAGCAGTCGCGATGATGGCGTACTATGTAGTGTCCATGATCAAGCGGTTTCTCATGGATCCGAGTACCGCTGATGATACTCAAGTGTCGGACTTGAAGTGTCGTGAGGGTCTAATCCTTCACGACATTGCACGGCTGAAGGAATAGTCGTGCGGCCGCCGCGAGACCTCCGGCCTTTGGTCTGAGCGTCTCGGTAGGTAAGGCAAATATGCTCTGCACGGGGGCAGATTCCTCCTCTGCAGAGTCTAGGGTTTGGGCCCAGGACCAACGTCCGACTTTAAAAATCTCTAAAAAACAAAGGATAAAATGGGATCTCTCTTTTTCTCTCAAGCCCTAATCTGGCTAACCCTTGCGCACAATCACAAAAAAGTACGCGCGTGCCCAAGGCACATATAAATATATACATAAGGCTTATTTATATAGGACGATTACTTCTCACAGTCACAATGGGGCCTCTCACCCCTTTATTTACGTAATCGCTGGCAGTCACATCCCCAAGCCGAACCACAACCATACCTGCAATCACATCAAAGATTCATCCAGAAGTTCACCCACTACACGGGGTCAACTTCAACCATTCCCTGCACTCATATACCTCGCTTTAGCCATACAAGCCTCACTCGTGCAACTCTTAAATAAATACTCAGTACTTTTGATGGATGGCTATTCAATAAAGTCTGGGTGAAAACACAACAAAACAGTTCAATCACAAGGCTAAAACCTTTAGGTTGAGTGGCAGGAGTGAATTGGAGTTGAATCGTGAACCGACGAATCGGCAACCGACCTGTTATCAGTGATAACAGAAGATGATCCTCGTAGGATCAAGCTGAAACTAGTGCAAGTCCTGAATCGAATGTCCAAGAAACACCTGTACCATGGGACAGGTTAATGCCTAAACTAAATCATCAGCATACGGGGGATGAACCTCCATAGCACATTCTCACTCAAGTCATCTGCCAACCAGGTCTAAGCCAACCTCTAAGCCAGTGCCCCAAAGCAAAGGTAGACCCTGACATAATCTCCCCTATTCAGGGTGGATCGTTAGAATCGTCACCTGCCGAAATATAGTCAATCTCCCTTAAACTAAGAAAATTTCGGCAGCGCTTCCCGTAGGAAAAATGCATTTCCAGAATTTATATCAGCCTGAATATAAAACCAGAAATAGTCTTTGACTTTCCAAAGTCTTTTTTTGCCTAACTCCCTGATTTAGCGAAAAATTTGCGCAGCACTCCCTTTAAAAAAAAAGACTTTCCATATTTTTACTAAGTCATATATATACTTTAGACAAGTTGAACTTTGACAAGTCAAAATTTGACTTACTCCTTGGATTTTGCAAAAATTTCGTCAGCGCTTCCCGTAGAGAAAGTAGCTTACCAAAATTTATACAAAGCCAAGTATAACAAAAGATCCCAGAAAATGCGAGAACTGATCTAAGCAAAAAAAACTTAGCTCAGAAAATGTAGAAATTGAACTAACTCCTATCGCTCTAGCACGTGGCGAGTCTCTAAAGCAACTACCTGTCAAGTTAAACCCAACCAAGAGTTGCAGCAATAACCCCCCCTTCAAAGGACTCCGCCTCCCTCTCAGGCCCGTGACTCCAAGTACATTGGCTATGGGTGAGCTTAAGACCTCGCGGCTCACCTCCAACTAACTCCGCCTCGATAGGCCTAACAACATGCCGGTCACCAGCCTAATTTGCGCCCCACAGCAAGCCTGGTCTCTACTTCGTTCGGTGGAGAGAAAATGTTAACAACAGTCGTATTTTTCATCACCACTTTAGGACCATTCAGGTCTGAAAATCTTGAATGGTCCTGAAGTGGTGAAAGCTCCGAAAACCCTGAAAACCACCTGTTTACGCATGCTGCATCCTCAAGTGGTGAAGGGTGGTTTTCATGGTTTTCGGACCTTTCACCACTTCAGGACCATTCAGGATTTTCAGACTGACCAAAACTCTCACTTGACCACTTCAGGACACCCTTTACCACTTCAGGATGCAGCCTTCCTAAACAGGTGGTTTCCAGGGTCTTCGGACCTTTCACCACTTCAAGACCATTCAGGATTTCCAGACCGCCCAAAACTCACACTTCAGAATTTTCATTCCTGAATTTTCAGCTACACGATAACCGCTTGTGTCGGTGGACTGAGCGCCTCACTGGTTCACAGATAAGTCAGTCYTGCAGTAGTCGTCACTCCCTAGGCGCACAGAGCCTGTGGGCACGCTGCAACTCACTGCGGACTTCACCCCCCTCACGACCACARCCGCAATCTGGCCAGATAAACATCTTATCCCTCTTGTTTCACTGTGCAGTTGTGTTTGTCCGTACCTTCTCATGCTCTGTCACTCATCCAGTGCACACGGTGGGAAAGAACCTCCTTCTACAACATCGTCAGGCACACACACACCCCTTTTCTCATTACTGCTCAGTGTCGGGATCTGGGCCGGAACAACTATAGCGTAGATAATTTGACTTCGCAATAGCCACACGCTCGAAACATACGAAAACACGRCCACACAGGATACCATGGACAACACCGGACTATGATTGCTAAGAGGAACAACACTCGACCCGTGTTAAGCAGCATCCCGGCGTCAAACAGGGCCTAAATTATGAGCGCGCCTARATCTCAATGGACAAGATGACTCGCACGGTCAGGGCTTCAATGGGAGGCAGYGCCTGAACCTGATTTCAATTGTGAATACGATACTCCACACAGCACGAATGCCCTTAGGAGCAACGAGCCCACCATTTGYAGTGTAACAACACTTAGTCTCGCCAATCCACTACTACACGCCTTGCTTATCTGGCCTCGAAGTGTGCAAAATAGGATGCGAACCTTCCGCTATATTACAGTCAGGTGCACAAGCCGCTGTACATATGCACGAGGTGGAGAGGGAGAGCATCTCGTTGATAGAAGGGGCGATGTCCCGGTAACAGGTAAGCCTCCACCTTCACTGCCCGCCTCTAGCTCCCATAGCACCATAACCACTCCCTTATCGCCAACTCCGACCGTGCCACTCGASTCTCGATGCCTGAAGACTTTGCTCTCACAATCTTCCTTCCACGCTCCTTCCCAGTCTGCACATTCTGCTATATTTGTGCGGCCCATACTCCTGTTCGTTCCTCCTATGGTACGTTTCACACTAATCTGGGCTCAAATTCGGGGACGTTGGCCCCGAAAACGCTAGATATGAGTCTTTGTTTGCCTTTTTCTGCCAAGAAGCAGGCACAAAAACCGTTCCTTCCTCCTTCTGCCATGGTCGGCTTCCACCATCTCCCCGTCGACCTCTACTTCTACTAACCCAAGGCAAAGGCCAACACCTCTATCTGTTTTGCCGGGGCAAAAACCCTGGGATCGAGCCCTCCCTTATCTAAACCCGGTCAGAAACGAGGGAGCTAAAGCATCTCCGCACTTTTCCTCCTTCATGAGCCATAGCCCGACGCACCACATACTCTACTAACCTCTTAATCTACCAAACAACTTCCAAAACTAACCTCACGATCGCAATCGTCCGGCCCACAAACCCCTGGTAGATTCTTTCCCCGCCCGATTTTATCAAGGAACGGGCGGGCTTTGCCATCTCCTCCCCGCCACCTCCGTATGCACCAGGCGCATCTTCCCACCCGGGTTCATTCGCGCGCTTTTGCCACCTCGCCTTCCTTCACCGTACTGGCACCCATCGTTCCGCTCCCTTGCTCCACAAGCCCGGCGCTCCTTATCCTCTTTCGCACTTACCTCGTCCGTTGTGCTTTCTACCCTACCGCCCGCTTTCTACCTCCCCGCTCCCACTTTGCTATTCTACTCTCCGAATGTATCCCGACGTGGAACCCGTCCGGGTTCCCTCCATTCTCGTTGCTGCACCCGTTGCCTTGCTGCCCGCTACTGATGCGGCACCTGCGCAGGGCTCGCCCCGCTCGAGGTTCCCCCTGGCTGGTGCATTACTCAACAGCAGCCGGCCCGCTCCCTCACTCGCACCGCGCAC
>BFEA01000628.1:478650-490046 GCA_003427395.1 Chara braunii | reverse complement strand
GCGGCACCTGCGCAGGGCTCGCCCCGCTCGAGGTTCCCCCTGGCTGGTGCATTACTCAACAGCAGCCGGCCCGCTCCCTCACTCGCACCGCGCACGCACCCGACGCGATACTTCGTCCCGGTCCACCCTCCTTCTCGGCTCCCCCATCCTGCGCTCATCTCCTTCAAGCCGACAACGCCCCAAAGCCAGTGCTACACTTGCTTCCCTATCCCCATCTCCGACCCGCCTGTTACAGCGTCCAGTCTTGGTGTCGAGCAGTAGAACCGCCCGCCGTTCCTCTTCCACCCCGGGGGAAACTTCGACGGGAACCGGCGACTAGCCTTTTCGCCCCTTGCACCCCTTCTCCTGCGCTGTTCAGGAGGCCCTCCCAGGCCTTTGCTGTACCGCTCTACAGGTAGGGGGCCGCCGTGCGGCGCGGGACCGATATGGTTCCCGCACACCCCCTTGTTAGAGGCCTGAGCATTAGCATGGTTGCTACGGGGTCTCCTACGACTACAACACACCCCCACGCTGCCCCTCCACGCTTGAAATAAAGACAAATAATAATAAAAATTAAAATAATGACCACGAAAGTTCAAAACTAGAGCGGCCCGGCAAGGGAAAAATTATTAATGTCGCCCCTCGCCCTACCTCGCACCCCCACGGACCGCAAAACCACGGGGGATAGCCCCGCCGGACCCTTCACGCTTTTCCAACATCCCTGCGCCGTCGCGGCTCGGCCTTGATCCTTGAATCTCCTTGACAAAAATCCGATACCGTAACCGATAGCACTAGGCCCAAGGCTGGGTTTGTGTCTGGCGGTTGCCTAAATACACGGACACCTCGAGACGCGCCCAGCTACCGGGACGCCTTGAGAAGTCATACTGTCGTCGATGTCATCCTCCATACGTACGCACAGGTCATAGGCAAGCACATCAGACAACGAGACATAGTCTCTCTAATCCCCGTTTAATCATAAGAAAACAAGTCCTAGCCGGCGATCACGCCGACCCTCCAATCATGAACAATTAAAAGATCGCGCGCGCCTCAAAAATCCGCGCGCCCTCACACCCTTTATTCTAGTCAACCATCCAACCGCCGTAAACACATAGACGCAGCCACGCCTCGAGCGGGATACTTAAATTATAAACCAAGCCTATTTTTTGTCGCATGCAAAAAAACAGGGCGGATACCCTTGTAAGGATATTCGCGCCGACAGCTTACCGGACCATATTAAGCGGCTTCCCCGTCGCTTCGCAGAATCAGAAAGCTATAAATTCATTCATACTCCAAATGCTGACGAAAAAGGAACAAATCCGATTAGCCGACAGACACAGGGTAGAGGCCTCCATCAAGCCATGCCTTCACAACTATATGTTGCCAGGCTTCTAACCCGCGTCCACATCGCCCAGTTATTAGGATGCTGACAGCATAAGTTCCAAAGACCTTCCAATCATCCTCTCCCCGGTCCTAGACAACCTTCGGCTTCTCGTTGGGTGTCCCTACTCCTAGCCAAAACTAGGGACGCGGGCCCTAACCGAGACCTTTGAAGGCACTCTCGCCTTCCTTCTCAGAGAATCTCTAGCAATCAAGTACATATACGTATATTTGTATACTTAATATCTACTCAGCTCTTTTTGCAGTCTAGTACAGAAAGGCTAGGTCTCCATCTTGGCCCACCACAGCCTGGCTGATCGGACCAGGACTACGGCCCACCGCATTGTTATTTTAGCGGCAGTACCCTCGTTGGTTACGCAACGATAGGTTTTCTCCTGATAAGCACTCAATCAGAATTCCCCAAAAACCCTCAACCTTCACTATCCCACGGGGTAATTTCCTTGGGGCGGGCAACTCCCCTTAAACTCTTACTCCGCGGTCCCGCAACCAGGTTGCGCCGGCTAGCAGCCATCCACTAGGGTTACGCCCTAGAGGTGCTATCTTTACCGCTTAGCTCCAATCTGTCCCAGAACTAGCACAAGTGGTTAGACGGAGCGTCGCAAAACCAATCACGGGCCCACTGCGAGATTACGCAGGGGTCTGAAGGCATTTACCAGCTCTCCCACAAAAGACATGGCATCCTTCGCACAATCACAAACAAAATCACCGGTAGGTCCACAAGGTCATGACTTCCGACTTGATCAGAGTCAGCAGCCACCCATCCTGAGACACCTCTCGCCGTGCACTCTTTTGCTACTTTCTCAAACATCTCAAGCAAACATGGCCCCTTTTCGTCAGACTTTATCAACTCAAACACTGCTTACCACGCCCTTAAATCCATTAACCACCTTTCACACGAAGGAGGTCTCTCTGAATAGGTCTCCCAGTCGTCCCTCTATTCTTAGGATGAGCTATTACACGACCCTTTTTAAAACACCCCCCTTTTTTGGGGATGGGTCTTCCGATAAATAACATTACCACCTTCCTTAATCTAAAGGGGTCTCAATCGTAGAACAACTCAACCATAGAACAACTCAAACTGAGAGGCCTACTTATGGGTCCTCTCCACAACTCAACCACGAACCAACTCAACTGAGGGGTCTGCATATGGGCCCTTTTTGCAACTTAACCATAAAACACCCGGCATGGTAGGCATTCGAGTCCCAAAAACTCGCAAAAATCCCTTAGGATCCTCACACTTTCACAATAACGGACTGCACTCCCTCTTCTTACACTCGGCCCTATCCCTGCCTGTAGGCAGGCCACACGAGCATACCGAAGAGGAGACAGTTCACATCTATTCAATCTCATAAAATCCACACAATCCAATACACACGAGATGCATTCCACACATGTCTCACACAAAACCATCATATATCAGGATAAAACCACACATGTGAGGGTGATTGTGATCGTCATATACAAAAGACAGTCTCAGATAAGGCCTCAACTCAATATATACACAGGGGTACAATACCCCAACTCAAACACGAGTCAAATGTCTGGAATTACATATATACACTCGGAGTTGAACAATCTCAACTTAAATCGTCACTGGTATCACACAAGAACAAATGTGGTCTCCCTGATCAAAGCTATAGCTAAAACAGTTTGATCACGACGTAGCCATACTTCTCAATCTGAGGGACCCAAGTAATCCAGGACGTATCCAGATATCCAAAGAAGAGTAAGGCTAGGAATCGCCCATATACCAATCCCGCAACTTCCTCCCTAGGCTAGATGGCCTATCTCCCCCACACTGAGGTTTCTTCCCAAACCTCTCCTACCTCTCACACCTATACGTCTATATAGGCCTAGGCACGACGTAGGTCCCATGTCTTCTTCTCTCGATCAATAGGCCTAATGGAACAGATTCCTACAGTAACTTCGTAACAATGCCATCAGGGTCACTTCTTGCCCCATCTACTTGAGACATCCCAATAACATAATGTGGGGCAGACCTATCATTTCCCACCTATACAGTTGTTCTATTGGGGTCCCCCCTGCCTACAACTCAAGCCACCTTACCGGACCATCATTACGAAAATCCCTTCCCTCTGTACGCTGTGCCTATCTGCAGCAGCTATATAATTGGGATTTCTCACATATACTTACAGTCTACTTAAATTTATAGGCCCTTCTCTCACAAACCCTTCCTCTTTACGACTACTTTCACGAGGCCGTGCTCGATGCTGCATCTCGCCGCAAAGCCTCCTTCTGTGTTCCCCCTGGGATGGTTGGGTCGATATACTTCCCGGCCCTGTCGAAAATACCTCCCTCAATATTAATCCTTATCAGACCGCTTGCCTCATCGGCCCTTCGTTCCCGACAAAACTTCATTATGTGCCCTTCTTTGACACAATGCCTGCAAGTATCTTTTTCCCAACCTGTTTTCTTCCCTCCAGAGCCACCTTTGCCACCACCGCATTTCCCTTTTCCGTGCCCCTCATCCCTACAACCCTTTTCCGCTTTTCGCTTTTGACCCCTTCCACCGGCCACTTGGCCTTGTGCCCCTTGTGGTATCGGCGGCTGCAATGGCCTCATACACAAGGCTGCCCGACATTGGACTATAGGGGGCCTGGGTGACATCATATCCGATTGTGGGCCCAACCAACTGCCTTGTACACTGGGCAGATATGGATTATATATAGGTCTTTGCCCTACTTGACCGCATGACTCCCACTGGCCGCATAGTGCCTGCTCAATCGACGGGGGCCTCTCTTGTGCTACTCTACCTTCCACCTCTTGCGGTGCGGCCCCCACCTGTCGTGAGCACTGCCCCTTTCCGGTACCCTGACCTTTTTGGGTCCGATTCCTCGCCTTCCGCTAAGCCTTCGTTAACTTGGGACGTTCGGGCTTCCCTTTTCCACCCATCACCCCCTTTCCTTGCCTCCTTGAGGGGTGCGATCAATCTTTCCCCAACGATCACATACCACTTTTGCCGAGTGCTCTGGCCATCACTCATTCATTTGCCTCTCCCGTCCCGCAGCTGAGGATGTTTCCACGTTAACGGGCCCCCTCTTCTGATCAGGCGCAATAACCGGCAGGGCCATACTAGCCTCTTGCTTCTTCGTTATTTCAATGAATCCCTCGCCTTTGTCCCTTCCCGGGGCGCAGGCTCGTCCCTCCGAGGCTCCCTTGTGGAGGAATAACTTTTAATGAACTCCCCTTCTCTCTGCCTCACTTCGTTCAGCCGGTCTACTCGATGCTCCCTCAGAGGCCTTCCTTTTGCCATTCCTGGCCTCTTCCAGCCGTGCCAACCTTTCTTGCAATACCCCTACTTGTCTTCGTAGACCACTTAACTCTGCCTGCGATGGTATGCCCGCCAGTGGTGGCACAGAGCATTCCCCACGTTGGCCTTCTGTTCCATCTTTTGGGAATCTTAGCCTTAAGGAACGCTTCGACTCATCCCACGTTTCCGCCTTCTGCTTGATGGCATACACCTCCTCACTTAGTCTTTCGCAGACGAACAAGGAGAACATACACCACATCGCGTTCTTGTCACACTCCTTCGCAAGGCTAAAGTCCTGAAAGTCCCGCAGAAAGCCAGACAAGTTTCTTCCTTGGAACAACAGAGCATGGAGGTCTGGAGGCATTGACTCTTGCAGTGCCTCACACAACAACACCTTCATTTGGCACGAATTCCTCCAACGCAGGATCTTGGTGAAGTCGCTTTCTTCCGCCATGATGCTGATGGCCGTCTGATACGCACAGCGGGCAATAGATCATCAAACAGAGATTTAAGTAAGCTCAGGCAAACAAAGGCAAACTGCTAATACTTAAATCACGCTATCTACCCTCTTACTCATGCAATCAGGCCTCAATCTCTGGTCCCCCTGACGCTCACCTTTATAACTACGGTAATGGGTAGAGTGACGACCCCGACCAAGTCAAAAGAAGCGCTTCTAGTAGAAAAAGAAGGCATTCCCTATCGGCCCACCGCTGCCCGAATCTTCTCCGATTTTTCACCCCCTTCATCTGGATCATGAGTACTGGCATATACGTCAACTATACTGGTCATGCTACTAAGCCACTGCCTAGGGGGCGAAAACTTCAGGTCTTAATACAATCCATATATCATTTCGCATGTATAGCGTCCATATTCTCATCCTTGCGCCCTCAAAGCCGCTTCTGCTGCCGCCTGTATCCTCGCCTGTCCACCAAAACTCTTCTCTATCAGAAATTTAGGCAGGATTACTCGTAGCGGGGCAGATGGAAGCCCGAACTTTCCAGCGCGCCTAACCTCTACACGGGTTAGTACTTGCTCTTCCCCGCCACGGGACACTTCCCTCGCCCACTTTGCTGCAGCTGCCTCTGCTACCCTCAGAGGCCTAGCAAGCAGGCTTCCGTGCCCAAGGGTCAACTCTATCCCATGCTCGATCCAAAATGAGGGCGAGGCATACAGCATCACCCTTACAATCGCACACTCCTGCCCATCATCAAACCCAGACTCGATCCAGACAAAGATGTCTGTGCCCATCAACATGCCCCACCATGAAGAGAGGTACTCCCCCACTCTCACCCGCCTGGGTAAAGACACCTCGTGCCCTCCCTCTTTCTCGATTGGTCCGAGCATACGCGGATCTTCCCGTGCATAAGGCATCCTGAGCTGCCTTTGCTTTGTCTGGGTTCTGCCCATCACAGACAAACGTCCAGCACGCGCCTTCCGTTATTAATTTGACAATCCCTACCCCTCTTGGAAGAGCGATCAAACGTACAGGCCTAACGGCTAACCCATGAGCCAAATGTTGGACTGGAGACATTCATATAAGTTTTCTACAGACTGATAAGATCCCAAATATAATCCCAATAAAATAACCCACACGAAATACCCCTGAAAAAAATATCTACTTAAACGTATAACTCCCCATAATCAGACATAAATTAACCTTACAAGGTCTGACTTCCATAGGTGAGTCCAATATATAATTCAAAGTAACGTCCTCAAAACAAATGGTCTCAAGTCTTTAGCTTCCTAAGTGGATGGTCCAAGCCTGGGAAAGGGTCAAGCGAAGGTCTTACATCAATTATAACCCATTGCCCCACTAAGGGTAGCCCAATCTCAAGGATCCCTGATTCATACTTATACAGGCTCTCAACATCCTTAGCCTAACTCTCCTCGAAGTCCCTTGACGACTTCTAACATACTAAGCTTCCTTTACTCATTCTATGCCTCGCCCTAAAGCCAAAGTGTTATACTGCACCCTTGACCGCTCGGCTAACTTCCCTTAGCCATCATGGGCACCTTACACAGCCAACTCCCACAACCACCACACTTAGCTTTGTTGATACCGCCTCATCCTACCTTAGTTGTATCAAACATACCAATCATCGCCCAAGCCCATCCACTATCGGGGTTAGAAGAGGTATCCGCTTCTGCTACCATCATATTAGTCAAAGTACGCAAGTGCATAATCGAAGTACGTGTGCGCATAGTCAACGTACGTGGGCGCATAGTCAAACCTTATCCTTTTCGCGCCACCCTTACTTCACCGAATAGAACCAACTCGCACAATCACCCCTCACTTGGTCTCTATCCAATACCAACAATCGATTGACCATGAAAGTCCAGAGAAACTTCTTAATTTGCCTATTTCTCACACTCCAATACCCGGATGTCGTTCCACCAGGGATAACGATAGGCAACCGTTATCCCCGGCAACGGCGCCACTTGTCGAGCGCATCGGTCCGGCACCGCACGTGGCAGTGCGGGACCCTCCCGGCCGCGTCACGCAGGAGTTGGACCAACCTCATCGCGAACACACAAATGGAGCTTCCTTAGGCCGCCCGGCCGAGTGCGCCAGCCATACCTCTCGCGAGCCACTACAACAGGATAGGCCTACGCGAGGCACAACTTACCTCCACCTTACGAGAGTTGTCACCTCCCTTCAGTGGGCGTATCCCCGCCGAGCTACCAGTCCACAGTACGAAAGCTCATCAACTGCAATCGCAGAGGTGGACCAGCCGAGGACGTTTCTCGTTCGCTGTATCATAGGGGGTACGCGAGGTAATACACCTATCGGACCCGCACGCGAACCGAC
This sequence comes from Chara braunii, assembly GCA_003427395.1. Classification (NCBI taxonomy): domain Eukaryota; kingdom Viridiplantae; phylum Streptophyta; class Charophyceae; order Charales; family Characeae; genus Chara; species Chara braunii. The sequence continues at coordinate 482,589 of BFEA01000628.1, read as the reverse complement.
ATCTTGGGGGGCTGAAGTCCCAAGCGCGGCTCGACGTCGGTCGACTAGGACGCATCCCACACACCATGCGCACACCATTTTACGAACACAAAAGTAAAACACACACACATACACACGAAACGACACAACCCAAGCAACACGACAAACCTCCTAGTCCCTTGGTAGCCATCCCATAACTTTCCAATGCGGAAATCGAATAGGCGTCGTGCTCGAGACTTAGTTAAAAAACCGCGCGGATGCAGGGCTATCTTATATCGACTCGCAATGCAAACGTGCGCAAGCAGTCGCGATGATGACGTACTATGTAGTGTCCATAATCAAGCGGTTTCTCGTGGATCCGAGTACCGCTTATGACACTCTAGTGTCAGACTCGAAGTGTCGTGAGGGTCTAATCCTTCACGACATTGCACGACTGAAGGAATAGTCGTGCAGCCGCCGCGAGACCTCCGGCCTTTGGTCTGAGCGTCTCAGTAGGCAAGGCAAATAGGCTCTGCACGGGGGCAAATTCCTTCCCTGCAGAGTGTAGGGCTTGGGAGGTCCTGGACAAGGACCTTGAATCTTGGTCCAGGACCAACGTCCGACTATAAAAATCTCTAAAAAGCAAAGGATAAAAGGGGATCTCCTTTTTTCTCTCAAGCCATAATCTGGCTAACCCTTGCGCACGATCACAATAAGTTGCGCGTCTGCCCAAGACACATATAAATATATACATAAGGCTTATTTATATAGGACGATCACTTCTCACAGTCACAGTGGGGCTCCTTTCAGCCATTTATGTACGTAATCGCAGGCAGTCACATCCCGAAGCCGAACCACAACCATACCTGCAATCACAACAAAGATTCATCCAGAAGTCCACGCACTACACGGGGTCAACTTCAACCATTCCCTGCACTCATACCCCTCGCTTTAGCTATACAAGCCTCACTCGTGCAACTCTTAAATAAATACTCAGTACTTTTGTTGGATGGTCTTTCAATAAAGTCCGGGTGAAAACACAACAAAACAGTTCAATCACAAGGCTAAAGCCTTTAGGTTAAGTGGCAGGAGTGAATTGGAGTTGAATCGTAAACCGACGAATCGGCAACTGACTTGTTATCAGTGATAACAGAAGATGATGCTCATAGGATCAAGCTGAAACTAGTCCAAGTCCTGAATCGAATGTCCAAGAAAGGTCTGTACCATGGGACAGGTCAATGCCCAAACTGAATCATCAGCATATGGGGGATGAACCTCCATAACACATTCTCACTCAAGCCATTTGCCAACCAGGTCTAAGCCTACCTCTAAGTCAGTGCCCCAAAACAAAGGTAGACCCTGACATAATCTCCCCTATTCAGGGTGGATCGTCAGAATCGTCACCTGCCGAAATATAGTCTATCTCCCTTAAACTAAGAAAATTTCGGCAGCGCTTCCCGTATAAAAAGTGTCTTTCCAGAATTTATATCAGCCCGAATATGAAACCAAAAATAGTGTTTGACTTTCCAAAGTCCTTTTTTTTTCAACTCTCTGATTTTGCAAAAACTTTGGGCAGCACTCCCTTTAGAAAAGGAGACTTTCCAAATTTTTACTAAGTCATGTATAGACTTTAGATAAGTTGAACTTTGACAAGTCAAAATTTGACTAACTCCTTGGATTTTGCAGAAATTTCGGCAGCGCTTTCCGTAGAGGAAGTAGCTTACCAAAATTTATACAAAGCCAAGTATAACAAAAGATCCCAGAAAATGCGAGAATTGATCTAAGTAAAAAAAACTTAGCTCAGAAAATGTAGAAATTGAACTAACTCCTATCGCTCTAGCACGTGGCGAGCCTCTAAAGCAACTACCTGTCAAGTTAAACCCAACCAAGTAGTGATCTCCTTCAGCCACATGCAATGCCAAACCACAAAGGTAAGTACTCTCACGTGCCCCAAGTCAAACTTGACGACCAATAGTTTGTGGTCTTTCAATGACTTAACCCTTTATACCCAACTTACATAGGGCATAAAGTCAGGTCATTCAATCTTATGAAACATGCCTGACCCAGCCACCGAGTTTACACGAACAGGTTGCACAATTACTTCTCTCTTCCTTTGGGCATTTTACTAAGCCATTCATCTTAGAAACAAAGCTTCGTCGCCCTGAACCGTTTAATATCCAAGTTATATATATATATCCGACTTAATGTTCAAAAGCTGGGCGTAGGACTGAGCCATTCATCTTAGAAACAAAGCTCAGTCTACCCAAAGTTACCTTCAACCATGTTCTTAGTTATACTCTCTTCAAGTTGTGATAAGCTATAATCAGGTCATCCAATCTTATGGAACCCGTGCCTGACTAGCCTGTTCATAGACAAAATAGTAACAGAGTATAACCAAATTATAACCTTTTGGGTTCCAGCATATGCGAGGCAGTGGGCCAGACCATTCAATCTTATGAAACATATCTGGTCCCTTGCCAAATTTGTTTCTCTCTGAACCATCTGTGTGCGGCAAGAGTCCAAAGCCATCCAATCTTATGGAACATGTTTTGTCCTCTGCAAAAATTACTCCCTCAGAATAAAACAAGCGAAAGAGTTGGGCCATTCATCTTTAGATTCAAAGCCCAACCCTCTCTTCTCAACACCAAAGAAAACAGAGCACTCTGAGTTGGACTCAGAGGCTGTTCAGAAACCACCCAGAAATAAACAGCGACCAGACCATTCATCTTAGAAACAAAGTCTAGTCCTCAACTTACACAAGCAAACCCCACGAAATAAGTAGCCAGGCCATTCATCTTAGAAACAAAGTCTGGCAAAATTAAATAAACACAACAACCAAGCCATTCATCTTAGAAACTAAGCTTGGCCTTTTCAGAAAACCAGAATAAACACAACGGTCAGGGTATCCAATCATATGGAACATGCCTGACCTCATAGGACCCTATCAGTCTCAGGCAAAACCACCCTTCTTTCACCCATCCTTGCCCCAACTGCAACCCCTTTTCCTGAACAAGTCTGCCTTCAGTCAATCAAGAAAAGCTGAAACTGAGCTTTCTCACGCCTTCCTTTATTTAATCTGAGTCATATCCTGCCAGTCAAGCTAAAATCAAAGTAGGGACGCACACAGTATGCTTAGTCAAACATAGCAAGGCGTACACATAGGGGTTATAACAGGGTATATAGAGGGGAAACAATGGTTACCTCTTAGTTCCCTGCCTCCAATACTCCTCCTGAGTTCCGGCAGAGCTCCCGCAGTCGGTGGGGCGAACCTCCCACAGAGGCCTTGGCGCGGATTGCGGGTTGCAATCCCGCCTGCCGCCTTCCTCTCAGAACCAAACAGACTAGACTTAGAGTGAGAAGGGCAGAAGGAGAAAGCTTTAGACTCTCGGATCATAGGGAGGTGCTCTCAGACTCGCAGGAGAGGGCCTTGGTTTCTTCCTGCGCCTGAGGGCCCCTCAATAATGGCCAAAGCGCGCAACGGTTTGGTCAACACTGAGTCGACTACCGAAGTCAAACCCCTGACAATCCCCCGAGTTGCAGCAATAACCCCCCCTTCAAAGGACTCCGCCTCCCTCTCAGGCCCGTAACTCCAAGTACATTGGCTATGGGTGAGCTTACGACCTCGCGGCTCAACTCCGACTAACTCCACCTCGATAGGCCTAACAGCATGCCGGTCACCAGCCTAATCTGTGCCCCGCAGCTGGCCTGGCCTCTACTTCGTTCGGTGGACAAAGCGCCCCACTGGTCCACAGATAAGTTAGTCCTGCAATAGTCGTCACTCCCTAGGCGCACACAGCCTGTGGGCGCGCTGCAACTCACTGCGGACTTCACCCCTCTCACGACCACAGCCGCAAGACCATTCAGGATTTCCAGACCGCCCAAAACTCACACTTCAGAATTTTCATTCCTGAATTTTCAGCTACGCGATAACCGCTTGTGTCGGTGGACTGAGCGCCTCACTGGTTCACAGATAAGTCAGTC
>BFEA01000628.1:457091-474360 GCA_003427395.1 Chara braunii | reverse complement strand
GCACCCCACTTAGCCCCGCCCCGGCCCCGCGCCCAGGGCCACCCTGGGCTCACCAGGGGTCGGTGTAGCCCCGGGGGGGAGCCCGAGGTGGGGCCAAAACTGCACTTTTGCAGTTCGGCCCAGGGGATGGAGGCTGCCGCTGCGCACACCCGTGTATTTTTATTATTATTATTATTATTATTATTATTATTAGTTTTTTTCTTTTATTTATTTATTGTTTTTTTTGGGGGGGGCGGGGTTCGGAGCCGGGGTCAGGGGTGCCCAACCCCGGACCCCCGCACCCCCACTGGGGGCCCGGGGCCGCGGCTCGACAACCCTTGAGGTCACCAATTAAACTTTTGGTAACATCCTCTGAATGTTTATTAGGGGTGACCAACAGTGGGACTTACACTTTGCCCACGCGGAGATTGCGTACAACCACGCCGTTTTGCCTGCCACGGGGATTTCACCATTGTATTGCGACCTCGGCTACCACCGTTGCGTACCCGCGGATTTCGTACGACCGTTGTGGTTGCGCCCAAACACTTGTTGTCCTGCGCTTGACGACTCGATCGCCCATATGGCGGCGATTATGAAGCGTGCACACGAGAGTCTAGCCGACTCTTAGACTCGCATGACCGCATGAGCAAACCGATCAGGAATGGAGCATCCATTCAAAGTCGGTGACGATGTGCTCGACGACGCACACCACTTGCAAGTCGAAGCGGATACGCTTTCCAAGTTCAGGCGTCGCTTCTTCGGTCCATGCCGCATCCTTCAGGCCGTCAGTTATGATATTGCTACTAGTCCGGTCATCTTCCGTGTGAAGCTACCTGATTACCTTCGACAGGATCGCGTACACGATGTTTACCACGTCTCCTTGCTACGTCCTTATCGCAGACCATCCGAGCGCTTCGCCGACCGTCCTTATGAGCGCCCTCAACCTATCATGGTGGACGGTCATGAGGAGTTCGTCGTTTCCGACATCGTATCCCGTCGAGTTACCGACGACACCCCTTGGGAGAGCTATCCTGATGAGGAGGCTACTTGGGAGCCCCTCGAGTACTTGGAGCACGCCCGAATGTTGGTGCGTGTATATAACCGTGCTATTCGTCCTGAGACATCTGCTCCTACTCATCCGACTGACCCTTTTCCTCCTCCGGCTGAGGAGATTACTGAGGACGAGCCCACTCCCTCTGAGGCCGTTCTTCAACAGCAGATCGATGCCTTTGCACGTCCACAGCGCACTCGTCGACGCCCTTTGCGTCTCGACGATTAACACTCTGATGACCTACCATCCCGCTACCGACTCACACCACCAGCTACTCGATAATTAACTTCTTCAGGAGGTCAGCGTTCTGCGGCTCTGCTTCAACATCGACTCGACTCCTACTTCATCGCCTTTATCGACGACTTCAGCCACCTTTTTGGCTTCAACTACTTTGGACGTGACTACTTCACGCCACCACCCTACCCTGTACATTCCCTTGCATGTGTCGCATGATGGTTCTCACTTAGCTGGGTTTTTTTGAGTTGGGCTCTCCCTTGGTATCGCATAGGCATTGAGACCATAGCATTATGTGGGCTTCCCTGCTCCCAACTCTACCTCCCTCCCTCAGTCGATGAGTTGTGTGCATGCTTCCCTCACCCACTGCCCTCATCACCCTAGTGTCGGCTTTGCATGCCTTCAATTAGGCAAATCTCCACCACATTCCAGGCTTCCCTTTTCATGGTCGACCCTGCATGTTGTCACCCTTTTGTCGAGCATTACCCACCTTGATGGTCTATCTGTTAGGGTCATTGGTTTTCTTTCGCTACCACTCTCCTACCTTGAGCCAGATGACCTATCCCACCTTTGTGTGTGACTGCCCTTAGGATTTTCGATTCTTAGGCTCCATTCACCCCCTCTTAGACCATCCCACTCTTAAGTGGTTCAACGATATGACATTACTTGTGACCTATTGCTCTTTTTCCTTTCAGCACTGAGGCCATTGGCTCAAGGACTTTAGAATTGCATCATGCTACATTTCGTTTCTGTTGCTAGTTAGGATGTGTATACCAGACATTTGCTTTTCATTTGACATTATGTAGCTTAGGCTGCATCGCATTGACTCCACATGGAGCTTGCTCCGCATCCTAGATTTATCAGCTTTCTTTATTGCAGAGTTCCGYTGCTGTTGCGGATAGTGTGTTTATGGCTCTTGCAATCCATTACAGACCGGAGGATCGTGCAGTGAGCCTCTATCTGCCCTCGCCTACAGCCAGGGCCCATGGCCTATCCAGCTATTTGTCCATTCGGCCTGTGGGAGCAGGTCGTGGCCTGACCCCACAGGCCATGTACTGTTTCGGTCCAGCCAGTCCTGCCCGGTACCACTGTCATTACCAGGCCAGTCCAGTCCAGTCGAGCTTGTCCGCTGGGGGTATACCCTAGTTGCGGTCTATTTCTTGGATCATTCTGCTTTGCACACTTGAGAGTACGTGCGTGTTGAGTGTTCGTCGGAGCTGCGCTATCCCTTCCAGCTCCATCTCCATCTCCTCCTTCCTCAACCCTCCGTGTTGATCCTGAGGGACCGTCATCCCGATAGGTCCGTCACAAACGTTCTCACGGAAGATTTCGAAAAATTCCAACTTCGATGGTATTTCGATTATGAGTTTTCCCGAAAAAAGGCTGCCTTTTTCGAACGGCACGATGAACGATACCATCAATCCCGATGAGTCGACGACATTAACGACTGTACAAGTTGCCCCATTAACAACAAACTATCCTGATGGAAATATATATATATATATATATATATATATATATATATATATATATATCCCAATAATCTATCGATCTACCTATCTAACTCCGTCACACACATACACACACACACACACACACACACAAGCATTACCATCATATGGATAGACAAAACAGCCTACTGAAGACACACTACGCCACACACCTGCAAGATACCAACTACGAACCGACACACACACAGACACATACTTCTTCACCAATCGAACATTTCATCGAAGAATGAAGGCAGTTCCTCAATCAGACAGTTCACCAACTTCGGTTCTTCAATTTTTTTTCGTAAGGACTCTCAACACTGATATGTTGCCAGTTGCCCCTCATTTTTTAATTGTGCGTCGCCATCGTCCTCGTCGTTGAGTCTCACCGCTGCCACGTGCCCCGCCAGGGTGTCGACATCACATGCCCGAACTTTGCTCTTATCGTCGAGATGCTCACCGTAGCAATGCCAGGCCATATGCCGTTGATCTCTCACCTCCTCAATGACGATGATAGCAACTTGCAGCTGAGTCTCCAAATAACCATGCTGCTCACTCGCATGGAGGAGCTGACATTGGAGCTCCAAATTCCCCTCCTCCACCTCTTCGTATGCTTCAGCCGATTGTCGCAATAGGTCTTCCACTCAGACAGCTTGTTGCGGACATCCTTGCACCATTCATTAATGTTCAGACGGGATTGGCGAAGATGACGACCGACCGCCTTGCACCATCTTCTTGCACAGTAATGCCTATGGTCGTGCTCAACTCGCCATTGTTGCTCCCCATCAATGATGACGACTGTGATGTCATCTCCCGGCTTACACTCACCCCCTATGAGTGAGAGAATCGCAACAGTTGTGCTTCCTCAGCGTTGTCTCCTTTAGTTGCAACTCACGATCTTTCCCGGCACTTATCCATCGTCTGCCCTTAGTAGTGTTGTCATACGAAGACAACCCCACCGAAAGTCGATGCCCTGTGACGAACCGATTTCCGCACCGCGCGATTTCCTGCGCGATAGCAATGAGGGGTCCTAAGCTAGGAGGAATGGGCCAATTACGGGAGATCGGGATAGGAAGGAAATTGCATTGGTGTCCCTCCTTCTTCGTCTTTTTCGTCGTCTCCTTTTTCGATGGTTGGGTTCGGAACTGGGCGTGTCCTGGGACGGTCGGTCGATAGGCCGATTGAATGGCTGCGGCGCTGTCATGCGCACGCTTAATAACTGTTGACGTCGCTTCTTTTGTTTCGATTTTGGAATTTAGGCGCGGACATCGCACAGGAATTTGCCTCGTTCTTTTTGAATTTTCTTAAATTCTTTTTCGAATCTTGTCGACCCCGATGGCTCTCAAAATTTCAGACTTTCCTTTCGGAATTTGTACATTCCGCCTTTTTTTGTTAGATAGGAATTCAGGAATTTTGTAATAAGGAATTTCCTCTGGGCCGCGTGGTGCTTTTTGCTTACGCTCTTCTTCGTGCGGCTTCAGCGGAACTCTGATTAGTTGGCGCCTTTAATCGTGTGTGTAACTGTAATTTTGGGCGGGCGCCATTGTAACAATATCTTTCTTCTTGTGCTTCGTCTTTCCCGCCTTCGCTTCTTTTTGTGATGTCTAGCCCGCTCGCGGGCTGCACGATCGGGTCGATGAGTGGAGAGGAGGAAAGTCCCCCACGCCGCGGCCCGGTCATGCAAAACGCAAATGCTCCCTCTCTAATCTTCTTTCTAAGTCCTTGTAATTCCGTGGTCTTCGCTCATGCATGCACGCTATAAATTTCGGCTCCGCGATTAGTTAGCTCTCTTAACCAGCTAAGTGGAAGCTCAGGGTAGCGCGATCAGTGAGGGGCGGCTCACGAGCGAAGTAAGAGGTGAGTTGAAGTGAGAGTCAGGCGACCCGACGAGCTGGTGCCAAACGCGCGGGGTTGACGAGGGCCACGACAGAAATTGGGAGCGGGCGAACCTGATGGGTGCGGGAGGACTAAGCGGGGTGACGGCTTCGTGGGTTGGGGCGCGACGACGGACTGTCCACATCAGAGAGAGAGAGAGAGAGAGAGGAAGAGGGAGCTGAGGTTGATGGACGCGGATTTGCTGTTTCTTTGTCTTTGCTCCCTCTCTGTTGGTGTATATAAATTTTGATTTCGGATCAGGGCGATTCGCCCGTTTTTGTTATCGGAATCTGGACTTGGTTTTTCACTCAAACTTGTCTTTGCGGTTTCCCATATCGGACACGGTGTGCGAATGGATGAATGGATGTTGTGTCTGTTTGCTTGTCTTTCTGCCTGATCCTTGCCTTTGTTTACCCTCTTGATGCACTCTCGGATATTGTACGCATTATGTTGAATGAATGAATGAATGAATGGTTGACTGTCCGTATGCATGATCTTTGCCTTCGCTAATCGTCGGGATGCTTTCATGAGTAGGGTAGGAATTTTGTGTACTCATCCGTACTGCTTCCGTTCTTGTTTACCCATTGATTGAGTTGTTGCGATTGTTGCATCTTGCTGGCTCATAAATTACGAAAGGATTAGATGATTGGATAATTGTTTGCCCAGAAAGTCAGCGAACGCCACGCAGGAGCGTACGTAGGCGCGATCTGATCTGCGCACTTACACGTGTCCCCGCGCGTCGATTCACAACCCACCACGTATAAAAAAGACTTAATGATTGTGGGGTTATTGCCTTGACTGAATGCAGCCCTTCCTCGTCAGCAACGAAATGATAATCTCCTGTGAACACGTGTAAGCACGACTCGCGCAGCCCACACGCACTCACAAGAGGTGATCGCAATCGATGAAGACACGTCCTTAGGAATTTCACGGCTCTACGATGACATAATGACGCGCTCCAGGAGCTTCGATTCATCTTACGACCCGGAGTACTTCACCCCTTGGATTGAGGAGTGCCTCCGCCAGAGGTTCCCCTGCCTAACCGAGAACCGACTATGTCCTAGGGAATTCCACTGTGCCACAACCAGCGATCCGCGGTGTTCGGATTTCTCAACCGCGGACGACACTCACTACTTTATTTCCCCCGGCTTTGTCGTTATCTCCACTAACTTCCCTCCCTTTCGTCTTCTTCTCCCGTATCATCAACTCAGGGTCATCCCGTGCGAAGCCATAGCCCCCTATTGGCCCAACACGCCCTGCGGAAATTGCCGACAGCGAGGCAACCAGAGAGCCTCAGGACCGCGAGGGCCCAACCAGAACGTACGACGAATGGTGCCACGTGGCGACAACCGACGACTGGACTCATTAGGGTCACACCCACCCTGAAGGGATCTTCCGATGAACCGCCGTCCTCTATACAGATGGATCGAACGACCATAAATAACCCGCGCATGCCATCTGCCTTATGACTAGAAGTGGTCCGCCCTCTCTGCCAAATTGCACCCGTGCCCTCAAAAAACTCTGCCACAGGAGATCTCAATTCTGACCTGGGACTTCACCCCCACTTTCCCAAGAATCCTTGGCACACCCCTTTTCGCACTTCAAGGCCCCCATTCTACTCCAATCAGGAAGTCGTGTTGGGCATGAGGTTGGTATCGGAGCCCGATACGTGGCCGGGTTTTAGGACTTACAGCACAATAATTAAGCGATCTGGCTAACCGAGGGCGGCCTCGACCCCGGAACGAGTATAGACACGACCCCGTCATTACGCGAAGCAGATCGGCTAATCGACGGGCAGCCAACATGAACGCTCATCCACAGAATCCGAATCCGCAACAGAATCAACAAAATCCTAATCAACCCGCCCCACGAGCACGGGCTCCCATGACGCCACCTAATCTCTATATGTTCGATCCCGCACATCATCTTGCAGGAGCATGGCTGGCCACACTCCGGGCACAACGGTATGATGATAACGAAGCTCAGGTAAATATTCCCGGTCGATTAGGAGGAGATGCTCATCATTGGTTTAGTACCTATGTATGGGTGGATCTTCCAACCTTTGAGCGAGACTTTTTGAATCGATTTGACTATGTCCATCCAGAACAAACACTTTTCATGATTAAAGACCGCGTGCAAAAACCTCTGGAATCTATCGTGCAATATCGAAACCGATTCTACCGAATGTTTGTGAAAACTAAGCGGGGCGAACAAGTCGGGAGAGATTTGTTTATCGATGGACTTCGCAGCCGAATGATAAGGGCGAAGCTGCGGAAGCAGTTCTCCCCCATCAATCATACGCTACAACAGATTAGGTCCGGTGCAGAGAAGATGGAACGAAAGTTCGCGGCGACCTTCCTGAAAGGAGAAGACTATCCTAAGGAAGGGGATTCGTCCGAACTTGCGAGGGCAAAAACTGAGCTGGCCGCGTTGCCAAACAAGTTCGAGAATATGGGATTTGTGTCTGGCCCAGTCATCTATCTGGAACAGATAGCCCCTAAACGATAGATCCCGAGTGTAATTACGAGTGTCCCTGTTCCTGTGATGCCAACACCTGCCATGACGGCACCCCCGCCACCGATTGAGAACCCTGTACGGTCAAATGAATCCACTGCTATTTTTGAACGGACTAAAACGTTAATTAGCCTAATCCAGGAAAGCAAAAAGGAACAGCGAGAACATAACGCTCAGCTAGAAGCTATGATGAGGAACATGCGGCCCATCGCAGTATGTGCCGCTCCAATCCAACAAGGACTAGCCCCGGCACCTGCTCTCGGAGGGGCCGCAAGCAATCTGAATGTTTGTTATGCTTGCCATCAACTGGGGCATCTAGCCCGTGATTGCCCCCACCGGCCCCCGCAACGACGGGTCGGGGTTGCACCAATGGCAGCAGCCCCCATTGCTAACGGGCCAGGGGCCCTGATGGAAGAAATGGAAGGTGGAGGAAGTGCGTTAGCTACCACGGAAGAGGTCGTCGAGCTCATCCCGTTAGATCAGTATGTATTGCTTGGTTATCCTGAACTTGGAATGATTGGGACGATCAGACCGGCGCCGGAACAGAAAGAAGTGGCGGAGTGGCGACCTTCTCCAGGAGAGATGAAGTCGGGAGGACCCACCTTCGTCACTGGGGAAATCGATGTGTTGAACATCATCCGAGCTTTGGACCGTCGGATTCCACTTCCGATCGGCCATCTGCTCTCGATCTCTGAACAAGCTAATGAGCGAATGCTGCAACACTGTAAGGCGAGTCGAAAACGATTCGCCCTCGCCCGAGCAACGAACGTGAAAGCTAAAAACCCCACGCAGGGCAAAAATGCAGCAGGCACTTCGGATCCAATAAGGGTAGGCTTGATCCAGAAAGACGATCATTTCCTACAGATTAAACCCATCCCTTGGAAATTTACGGAATGCGACATTGAAATATGGGGAGTTCCGTACAATGCGATCATTGATTCAGGAGCTGCTGTTTTGGCTATTTCGCTGTGAGTAGTCGAGAGGGCGGGTAGGAAAAATGATCTAATCACTCTTGTGGAAAAGGATCAACTCGTTTCGGCAGACGAAGAAATGATCAAGACAGTGGGAAGATTGACCAACGTCGCTTTTCGACAAGGAAAGGTGCATGCACTATGAGATGTCGTGGTATTAGACGTAAACACCTATGATGTCCTTTTCGACCTTCCCACTCTTGTGGCGTTACGAGCAATTTTGGATTTCGAGCGACGGTCAGTCATCCTCCGAAATACGGGAGGAAAACCCTATGCTGTACCTATGAGGCTTACTCTTCGTACTACCGTCAACGCAGTCCCGCGAGTTTCTCCGATGATAGCAGGAACTTTTTGCATGATCACCAGGGAAGACTTCGCAGACGATGAGCCATCATCAAAGGATGCGGATAGCAGTGACAAAAATGATCCGGAAATTCTGAAACTAGCACGACAACGCATTTATTACCTGCCGCCCAGAACGATCACAAGAACGATGCATCTAAACAGTCGGAATATACAAAGGACCAAAGCGATGATTTTGGGTGAACCCCTCGTACAGATTTCGAGGATGGTCGATTCTTTGGAACCCCCTCAAACCCTGTATGAAGGAATATCCCCTCTCCTCACCCGATATAACGACAAAAAGCACTACTGCGATATCACAGATCTCCCGAAGTCCCTGTTGACACCCTCAAAAGAAGTATAAATGTTACGCTTGGGGGCGGAAGCCAGTTCTTTGGAACCCCCTAAGCATTTTGAGGCTAAATCGAATGAGCTCGGAGTTAAGATCGTGGCTAAAACCATACCATGGCAAGATATCTGTGATGGAATCACCCTGGAAGGACACGTGGCCATCCGGGAGGAAGACGCCTAGATGATGGCCACGGTGTTCTCTTGGCGATCGGACCATTCGTTTATCTCTGCGCCACCCCCCAATGTGGCAAAACAAGCGCACACGAAGTAAATCGATGTACGGATCTGGGATCAGCTTTTCGAATTACAAGTTTCACAGTACGTACATGATGCGATTCATCGTTTGATTGCGGACATTCTGACGGAGTACCAGGGAGCGATTAGCATAACGGATACTGACATCGGCTTATCGTTGGTCATTCAACACGAAATCCAGATGGGAAATCATTCCCCAATTCACTGCAAGCCTTACCGGTGTTCACTGATAGAACGGAAAAAGGTTCTAGAACGAATTCAGGAATTCGAAGCAAGCGGTTGGATCGAACCTGCCACTGGACCATGCTCATTTCCCGTAGTGTTAGTACCTAAAAAGAACTGATCCATTCCCATATGTATTGATTATCGTAAGTTGAATGATATAAAGATCTACGTTGCCACTTGTACGCACCCTCGTACGAGTACGGATTCGTACTCTCGTACTCGTACGCTACTCGTACGCTAGGGGCCCCTTACGAGTTTTTTTTTTTTTTTTTTTTTTTTTNTTTTTTTTTAAATCCGGTATTTTTTTTTTTTTCCTCAAATTTTAATACGAATCTGAAGATGATGCTCAGCCAAATGTTGCTTGTTTTGTGTTGTTGCATCACATAGTTGTTTTTCGGATTTTTTTGATGACTTTTTTTAATTTTTTTTTAATTTTTTTTTTGCTTTTTTGTACGGGGGCATACAAGACGTACAGGTTCCCGTACAGGTTCCCGTACAGATCCCATACAGAAATAACCTGTACGTCTCGTACGGGAAGCCCCCGTACGTGTACTCTATGCAACGTAGATCACGATCAAAGATGTGTACCCCCTCCCCCGGATTGATGATTTGCTGGATGCGATTGGGTGTGCTAATTATTTTAGCAAGTTTGATATTCGGTATGACTTCCATCACATTCTGGTTAAGGAGGAAGATCGACCGAAGATGGCCTTCGTATTGTTTGAAGGCACATGGTAGTGGGTTCGATGTCCAATGAGAATTTGTAACGCGCCTGCCATGTTTCAAGGAGCAATGAACGTGACGTTCCAGAACTTCGCCAACAAGACACAGCTGACCCAGGGAATGATGAACTTCTACGTGATCGTGTACATGGATGATATCCTTGTCTACTCGGAGACCTATCACGGACATGCGCAACACATCGAATGGACGTTGGGAGCGCTAAAGGATCCTGGATTCAAGATTGCACTTGAGAAGAGCGAATTTTTCCTCTCGGAAATTTCGTTCTTGGGGTATGTAGTGACACGTGGAGGGCTGCGAACGGATTCCTGGAAAGTTGCGGCCGTAAAAGAAGCCTCAGTTCCCACGTCGCTGATGCAGGTTCGAGCCTTCTTAGGCCTGGCGTCGTACTACCGCTGTTTTATCAAAGGGTTTGCGGCGATTGCTCGGCCTCTCACGAATCTGCTTCGGAAGGACCAGCCTCTGCAGTGGGACTCTGAGTGTGGACAAGCCTTTGAAGCACTCAAGGAGGCCCTGGCCACAACATCTATTTTGATCAGGCTGGACCCTACCAAGCAATTTATTCTTATAACGGACTGGCAACTTGAAGCGATCTCCGCCATTCTAGTGAAGAAGGGGAACGATGGTCGCGAACACGTCATCGAGTACGCGTCACGAACAGTGCCGGACGAACGGAGGAAGGATTCAACACCTCAAGACGAATGTTATGCAGTACTCTGGGGAATCCAACACTTCCATCCGTATCTCTACGGACAGAAGTTCCGCCTTGTGATGGATTACGAGCCCCTGCTGGCTTTGAAAAAGCTCACTTATTACACTGGCATGATTGGACGTTGGGCAGTGCGCCTGCAGGAGTACGACTTCGACATCGTCCATCGAAAGACAGAGAGACACGGAAATGCGGACGGACTGACACGTCAACATCGACCCGCTAAAGTGCCTAAGGGCGAGGAAATCATTCCGTGGAAAGAACCGGAATCGACGAACGGTCTAAGTACGGATAAGTGGCAGTTCTATCACGTGGCAAGAAGCAGACCAGTGGCAATGGGTGACGAAGGTAATCCTGTAACCCCTCTTTCTCGTCTCTCCTCCGCATCTCTGCTCTCCCTGCCTAATAAATTTTGTTATTTTTGTGAAGCCATTTCTCGTGTGTATTCGGTCTCCATGCGTCCTAACGGGGAAGGCTATGCGGAATGGATAGATTGTCGACAGTGCGTCGCACGAGCCCATGGCTCATGCATCCAATACAGAAATGACAGTAAGCCGTGGTTGTGCCCCTTGTGTCGGGTCAACAAGATCCTGACCGAGGCTCGCTTTTTGGATGCCACGTAAGAAGGATTGGAGAAGACCCTAAAGTTTAGAAGGGTTGAAGTATGGACCGATATCGCTTTGATTGCTACCTTAGTGGGCAACCCCCTCCAAGATTTCACCAAGGAAGATCAGAGGAGGGCTAATGAAAAGGCTCGGGATTATCAACACTGTGCGGCTTGCGCCTGAGGTCTCCGACAGCCGATCTACGTCCCCTTCCTTCTTCCCCATCTTCACCTTCAGTCGACTCCTCCTCCGCTGAGGAAGAGGACGACCACTGCTTATCACCTATCCATTCCTCCTCGTCTCGCTCTCCCTCAGGTACCCCGACCCCGCCACCATCGCCATGAGCTTTGCAACGGAGCAAGTGATCGGTGCGCGGCTACTTACTCATAGGGGCCGAATCAGTGTCATCCGGCAAGTGCAACGGTCCCATCTCTGCGCTGATCTCCTGCGGTTCGCAGCCTTCTTCAGCACGGCGGCAATCCACGCGGTGGCGGAGATCCGATTCACGGAGGTAGCCACTACGCGCGTTCTGGCCGAGATCTCGGCCTTTTGACGACTGTCCCCTCCCGGGATCAACCACGTCACCGTCGTCATCGTCTTCAAAGGGGACATCACGGCGATTCCCTCGGCGATTCATCTCGACATCTATCGGACTCTGCGCACGGCGTGGATGACACTCCTTGCTCATCGGGGAGATACCGTCTTGCCCATACACGACACCGACTTTCAACTCCGCTCATCCTGCAGGTCGCCGACGATCGTACTTGCGGAGCTTCGTCCCTTCGCGCCGCCCCAATGAGTCGCCGCCGCCTCTCCTACTTCGGCCTTCCCTCCTTCATCCCCACTCTTTGGCAGTCCGCGCGGGCCCCTACTCTCTCCTATCGTGTTAAGGAGACCAGGGTGCCTCTATTGAACGAAGAAAAGTGGGACGTGTGGTGGGAGGACTACATTAAACTCGTCCTCTGCTTGTTGGAGGTAGAGTTCCGCTGGTTAGAATCGACACCATTCGGAGAACTTGGAGAAGGGCCAGAGCACCCAGAGGACAGTGTGGAGCTCCTATTCATCCAGACCTGGAGGACGGCAGAGGAAGGTGATCTGCTGGGGATCGTATTTGGAAAGGTGGAGGAAGGAGGTCTCGTCCTGATCACGGGCGAGCTGTTGGTGTTCCTGACGCAGCTGGTGGACGATCTGCACCTGGATATCTTGTCGCGGTGCGGTGAGCAGCCCGGTACCCACGTGCTGTCTCGGATGCTCGAGCCGCACTTGGTGTGGTCCACGTGTACGGAGATCAACGAGGACAACTGTTTCTATCCCTCCCTGGCGCTCTATTTGGAAATCAACGTCACCGATCTTACGTTGTGAGACCCTATCGCGCGGAGAAACGCGGCGCAAAACAAGGAGGTAGGGGAAGTGCAGGAAGAGGAAGAAGAAGCAGAAGAAGAGGAGCTATCGAGTGAGGGACGGGAWGACCCCGACTACGTCCCGGAGAGAGAAGCAGGGATAGCGGGAGGGTCGAGCCAGCAGCGCGATAAGAACGAAGAGGAGGAAGAGGAGAGGGAGCGGAAGCGACGGGAAAACATGGAGGGAAAGCGTCCCGTGAAGGAAGGAACGCCTATCGATCCATCGATAGGAGATTCGTGGCCGGCGTGGCGTGATCCGGAGCCGCCAAAGGAAGAAGACAATGGAACCGCCGCAGTGGGATCGCAACGACGAAGAAGAAGAAGAAGCGAATTGCCGGCTTCATCCGGCTCCACACCCCGGCCTTCCATTCGTCTACGTCAAGATCTCGGCGTTCGGGCTTCGTCCCCAATCGTTCTCTCGCCGACCCCGTGACTACCTCATGCTTACCCGCCTCCCTGGTAGACCTTCGTTCCCCAATTGATGGTGCCCTTTTCCCCACAACCTTTTCTACCATCTCTACGCTACCCGCCTTCTAGTCTCAGTCTATCCGCATGCCACCACCCGCTCTGTAGTTGATTCCTTCCTCCTGCATGTGCTCCTGTTTAGCGCAGACTGGCGGGAATATAACCACGTAGAAATATACTGCGTTATATCCGGAACAATCCCCGCTTGCGAGGACTATGAGAATTTTCGCGTCACCTTGCGTCGAAACCTTTATACCATCTACCCCGACTACATTGCCGCTTTTCGCCATCTTCACGAAGACCCTCGCTTTCCCCGCATCCATCGCTCCTTCCACTACGCTACCCTTTCCGCCTTCGCCTCCCCCGCCTTCGCCTCCCCCGCCATCAGTGAGTTGATGCCCCCTCTCCCCCTGAACCATCCCCCCCCACCACCATCGATGATCTGGTTGCCCTTCCCCGGGAACGTCTAATTTAGAGGGTCTACCCTCCTTTTTCCACTGATGCATGTTCGATTGAGACGTGTCACGGTGAGGACACGTGTGACCCCCCATCCTTGGATTGCCAATGACCCTTCCTGAGGAATTATTAGTTAGAGCCGTGTTTGCCACACTGAATGACGTCCACACTCATTCAAACGGTAGGTGACACAAGAGGAAAAGCTCCACGTGTCGATCGATTAAAGAGATCGACACGTATCAACAAGCAAGCAGGAGCTTGCTTATATTGGAACCACCTGGGCGTCACATATGTGACGAACTGATTTCCGCACCACACAATTTCCTGCGCGATAGCGATGAGGGGTCCTAAGCTGGGAGGAATGGGCCAATTATGGGAGATCGGGATAGGAAGGAAATTGCATTGGTGTCCCTGCTTCTTCGTTTTTTTCGTCGTCTCTTTTCCGATGGTTGGGTTCGAAACGGGGCGTGTCCCAGGACGGTCGGTCGATTGACCGATTGAATGGCTGGCGCGCTGTCATGCACGCGATTAATATTTCTTGACGTCGCTTCTTTTGTTTCGATTTTGGAATTTAGGCGCGGACATCGCGTGGGAATTTGCCTCGTTCTCTTTTAATTTTCTTGAATTCTTTTTCGAATCTTGTCGTGCCCCGATGGCTCTTGGAATTTCGGACTTTCCTTTCATAATTTGTACTTTCCGCCTTTTTTTGTTAGATAGGAATTTTGTAATTTTGTAATTAGGGATTTCCTCTAGGTTGCGTGGCGTTTTTTGCTTACGCTCTTCTTCGTGCGGCTGCAACGGAACTCTGATTAATCGGCGCCTTTAACGTGTGTGTAATTGTAATTTGGGTGGGCGCCATTGTAACTGTATCTTTCTTCTTGTGCTTCGTCTTTCCCGCCTTCGCTTTTTCTTGTGATGTCTGGCCCGCCCGCGGGCTGCATGATCAGGTCGATGCGTGGATAGGGGAAAAGTTCCCCACGCCGCGGCCCGGTCATGCAAAACGCAGGCGCTCCCTCTCTAATCTTTTTTCTAAGTCCTTGTAATTCCGTGTTCTTTGCGCATGCATGCACGCTATAAATTCCGGTTGCACGATTAGTTAGCTCTCTTAACCAGCTAAGTGGAAGTTCGGGGTAGCGTGATTAGTGAGGGGCGGCTCACGAGCGAAGTAAGAGGTGAGTTGAAGTGGGAGTCGGGCGACCCGACGAGCTGGTGCCAAACGCGCGGGGTTGACGAGGGCCACGACGGACTGTGGGTGTGGGCGAACCTGACGGGTGGGGGAGGACTTAGCTGGGTCACGGCTTCGTGGGTTGGTGCACGATGACGGACTGTCCGCATCGGAGAGAGAGAGAGAGAGGAAGAGGGAGCTGAGGTTGATGGACGCGGATTTGCTGTTTCTTTTGTCTTTGCTCCCTCTCTGATGGTGTATATAAATTTTGATTTCGGATCAGGGCGATTCGCCCGTTTTTGTTTTCAGAATCTGGAC
This sequence comes from Chara braunii, assembly GCA_003427395.1. Classification (NCBI taxonomy): domain Eukaryota; kingdom Viridiplantae; phylum Streptophyta; class Charophyceae; order Charales; family Characeae; genus Chara; species Chara braunii. The sequence goes on along the minus strand of BFEA01000628.1, from coordinate 459,214 downwards.
TTGGTTTTTCGCTTACACTTGTCTTTGTGGTTTCCCATCTAGGACATGGTGTGCGAATGGATGAATGAATGTTGTGTCTGTTTGCTTGTCTTTCTGCCTGATCCTTGCCTTTGTTTACCCTCTTGATGCACTCTTGGATATCGTGCGCATTATGTTGAATGATTGAATGAATGGTTGACTGTCCGTATGCATGATCTTTGCCTTCGCTAATCGTCGGGATGCTTTCATGAGTAGGCTAGGAATTTTGTGTAGTCATCCATACTGCTTTCGTTCTTGTTTACCCATTGATTGAGTTGTTGCGATTGCTGCATCTTGTCGGCTTAGAAATTACGAAAGGATTAGATGATTGTATAACTGTTTGCCCAGAAAACCAGCGAACGCCACGTAGGACCGCGTGTAGGTGCGATCTGATCTGCTCACTTACACGTGTCCCCGCACGTCGATTCACAACCCACCACGTATAAAAAAGACTTAACTATTGCAGGGGTATTGCCTGATTGAATGCGGCCCTTCCGCCTCAGTAACGAAACGATCATCCCATGTGAACACGTGTAAGCGCGAGTCGCGCAGCCTAACGCACTCACAAGCGGTGATCGCAATCGATGAAGACACGTCCTTAGGAATTTCACGGCTCTACAATGACATAATGACGCGCTCCAGGAGCTCCGATTCATCGTACGACCCGGAGTACTTCACCCCTTGGATTGAGGAGTGTCTCCGCCAGAGGTTCCCCTGCCTAACCGAGAACCGACTGTGCCCTAGGGAATTCCACTGTGCCACAACCAGCGATCCGCGGTGTTCGGATTTCCCCACCATGGACCACACTCACTACTTTATTTCCCCCGGCTTTGTCGTTATCTCCACTAACTTCCCTCCCTTCCGTCTTCTTCTCCCATATCATCAACTCAGGGTCATCCCATGGAAAGCCATAGCCCCCTACTGGCCCAACACGCCCTGCGGAAATTGCCGACAGCACGGCAACCAGAGAGCCTCGGGACTGCGAGGGCCCAACCAGAACGTACGACGACCGGCGCCACGTGGCGACAACCGATGACCGGACTCATCAGGGTCACACACCCACCCCGAAGGGATCTTCCGATGAACCGCCGTCCTCTACACAAATGGATCGAACGACCATAAATAACCCGCGCATGCCATCTGCCTTATGACCAGAAGTGGTCTGCCCTCTCTGCCAAATTGCACCCATGCCCCCGAAAAACTCTGCCACATGAGATCTCAGTTCTGACCTGGGACTCCACCACCACTTTCCCAAAAATCCTTGGCACACCCCTTTTCGCACTTCCAGGCCCCCATTCTACTCCGATCAGGAAGTCGTGCTGGGAGTGAGGTTGGGCGTCACAGGCTCACAGCCCTTCCTACTAGATCGTGGACTCAATAGACTACTCTTTATCCACGCCTGACAGATGGGAGTTCAAGAACGCAGGACTACCCAGAACCCAAACTCCGAAACCCCACCTTCCGCATCGGCATTTCCTTTGTCCCCTAGGTCTCTTGCAACCCGAAACCAGCCTTAAACACTTGGCTCCCCACTTGTAACCTTTCTAGGAGTCTACCATTGACCACTTTGTACCCTCCCTAGAGGTCTACCACCGGCGATAGCTTCGAAGATGGCGTCTCCATGCAGACTCTTCGGTTTCCACATGCTGCTCGGTCGTAGTGCCGCTGCATGCCTCGGTCCCAACCGTATACCATGATGGCCTCGTCTCCATGCTCAAATAATCTCCTTCACACGGCCTAATCTCCCGTCTTCACGTCCAGCTTCCTTCACCATCGGGCAGGGCTACACTATACTCCTCCTCTCCGAAGCGAATCTTAGGCCACAGTGCAAGACTACCCTCCATTGCTGTCGGGGTCCCCTTCTATCCCCTTACATTTACATTTTAGTCACTTCTGACCGTGTCGTCAACCTTAACTCTTCTTCCTCACCTTTCCCTACCCTTACTTCGGTGGAAACCTGTTCGAAAATTCAGTAGAACCTTCGGTAGACACGTGATGGACGTGTATCTTAGGAATCCCGTTCTCCGTCGGCGATGGAGGAGGTGACGGAGAAGTAGTGGTAGAGTATCCCTAAGGTGAGACCCCGCCAAGCGCCGTATCGGAAC
>BFEA01000628.1:422315-440420 GCA_003427395.1 Chara braunii | reverse complement strand
AAGTCTGTAACTGAGTAACTTTCCTTCCAGAGGGAATTGAGGAATTCCCAGAAACCTCTCGCAATCACACACTCCCACCACAGATGTAACCAGTCCTCCAGGGACGGGTGGGAACAGGCTTCACATATTGTTGAGATTTCCCTTCCCCTCTCTGAGCACCAGAGGGCAGTGGGGACGCAGGAGTGAAGATGAAGCCATTGGAGTCCCCCGACTTTTGTTTCCAGTGAAGAGAGAATCAATTGAATAAAGAAGAGAACCCAAGAAGAAGAAATAGGATTTAGCTTAAGTGATGCCATTCTATGTTGCCAGTTAACCGTCAGGCCAGCTTGGACAGTGTGGGCTTGTGACTGAATGCTATATCCTATCTTGGCAGTATAACAGGTTATCGGTACTTTCTGAACTTCTTTCCCTGGAGCAGAAATCTTCCAACCTATTCTATTAATATCAATTTTCCAGTCCTGGTAACTGTTGAACAGGGTTGAGATCCTAAAGGATCCGTCTGAGTCTTGCTGTACCGTCATCTCTTGCATGCCATCCAAACAGGAGGGCGTTGATGGTTTAACTTGATGGAGGACTGATTCCCTCTGTAACCATTCTGAAGCCTCCACTGAACCATCAGAGTTGACCTTTTCCACTCTGAAGAGAGGAGCATCGGTGGGTGAGTCCTTGAACCATTGTTGTACCTTGTAAGTCGTTGATGGGTGAGACAAGACCGTGGTCCACTTTGCGGGGATTGCTGCGATCAATGTTGCCAGGTGTGTTTCCACCTGATGCAGGCCTGTCAACTTTTGCCTGAGCTGAGATGCATCCTTCCAATCCTTCCTGTCCGTGTCCCAGATGTGACGTACCAGCCAGATGCCACGCTGCATCCATTTCCTGCCGAAATTTCCAGGGCCCTTTGCCACAGAGAACTGGGATCCTAATTGATTAGTAATCATGTTATTTTCAAAAAGACAGGAGTTGAGAATTTCCTTTGTGGAGGAGGGTTCCTCCAGAGCTTGGGGGAGCAATTTCCCCCAGGCCCTGAGAATTCCTTCCCAAGTTTTTGTCGAGGGGCGGGCTGTGAAGGGCTTCATTAGTAGGGCTTGCCATACCGCTTCAGGGTCCGACAGTTCCCACCGATCTGCTAAAGAGTGTTGAGCCAGAATGATCCATGGCTGCTTTTCTTTGGCGGTCAGAGCTCTAACTGGCCATTTCGCCAGTAGTGCCCTGTTTTGGGCTTCGGGGTCTAAAATCCCCAGCCCACCTGACTTCTTTTTCTCTGTTATTTTCGACCAGCTAACTTTAGACAGAACCGATTGGGCCTCCGAGTCTCCTTTCCACAGAAAATGGGAAAGGAACCTTCTAATATTCGTAGCCTTATTTGGTGGTAGCGAGTATATGGATAAAATAAACCATAGCTTCGAACAAATAAAAGTATTTATTACCATTGCTTTATCAAATAGCGACAGGAATCTTGTTTTAGACCAGCTCGAGCATGTGTCTCTGATGTTATTTTCTATTGTAGAGTTTTGTACAGCGTTGGATTCACCAAAAGAAACCTGAACCCCCAAGTATCTCTATACAGCCGCTTGGGGTTTGACTGTTATACCCAGATTCAAGGCCAAGGGTTCACCATTGGGAGTAAGAGCTACCGATTTTTGTCAACTAACTCTCATTTCGGATGCCATTTCGTAGGCAGATATGCATTGTTCAAGGGCCGACAGTGATGAAACTGAGTTTTCCGAGATGGCTGAGAAGTCGTCTGCTAGCGCGGAGACTTTGATAGAATAAGAAGGGGAGACCTGTAAGCCCTCGTAGTCTGGGTGGTGTCTCACCATGTTCAGAAGAATTTCCAACTGGATCACAAAAAGGGATGGAGCCAGGGGGCATCCCTGTCGCAGGGATCTAGTGACCTTAAAGGGGGAAGAAGGGAAGCCGTTCACTCGGACTCTACCTGTCGATGCTCCGTAAAGAGCTTTTACGAAATATTGGAATTTAATTCCTACTCCTACCCTTTCTAGTACTGCCTGTAAGAAGTCCCAGTTGACTCTGTCATAGGCTTTCTGAAATTCTATCAGGATGACCGTTTTGTTCAGGTTGTGTTGATAAATCCAATCAATGGACTACGATATAGACATAACGTTATCCAAGACTTGCCTCCCTGGCACAAAACCAGATTGGTCCGGTTGTACTAGTGTGTTTAGCAGGGGCTTTATACGGAGTGCTAGGGTGTTAGCAAGAATTTTACCATGGACATTGAGTAAAGAGATAGGTCTATAGTTACGAACATCCGTTCTGTCACCCTTCTTGTATAGAAGGTAATAATCCCTTCCGCAGCGCTAGGGCCAAGGGGATTACCTGTCAGGATCTGATTGAATACCCTGAGGATGTCGGGAGCAAGAAGAGACCAAAAGCGAAGGTAGAATTCTACCGAGAGTCCGTCTGGGCCCGGGCATTTGCCCTTGGCCATATTGTTTAGGGCTGCAGTCATTTCGGATAGAGTGATTGGTGATTCTAGTAGGGAGGCTTGTTGGTCAGATAGGATTTTGGAAGTAGAGCTCCATAGGAAATTTTCCAACCGAGGCGGGATAATGGGAGAGTTAGGGGATTTTTCTGATGTGAGGAGTCGTTGGTAGAAAAGTTTTATATATTCACTCAGTTTATTAGAGTTTTTGGCAGGGGGCATGGATGGGTCATCTGGATGGTTGAGGGTGGTAATCATGTTACTAGTATTGGAGGAGGGGGCCGCAGAGGAGGTATTAGCATCCAATTTGTCAGTGCACAGCATTTTGTCTATGAGTCTATGTTATTCCCATAAGTTATGATATTGGATCTGTAGATTTTGCCAATCCTGCAATAATCTCGCTTTTCTCCTTTGTGTGATTACCTGGGTGAAATATGAATCATAAGGTTTCTTTTCCAGGTTTTCAATTTTCCTTTTTAGTTGGATTCCTTTGTATTTGCGATTGACAGCTTTCACACGGGAGATGAGATTTATTTGATTCGAGACGAGCATTAAACCTTTATCCAGCCACGTCCCATCATTCAGAAACAGACCTGTGCTACTTCTCCATTCTTCCCACGTTTTCCAGACCTTGTCCACAATGCCGGGGTCTTCTAGCACATATTGACTTAGCCTGAATAAACTTTTTCCTCTCGTGATGTTTAGTCCGAGATTCATTGAGATTGAGACTGGTTTGTGGTCAGAAAGAGGATCGGTGGTTATTTCCGCTTTATTTATGAGTTGCAGTGCAGAATCGCTGATGAGGAAGAAGTCCAATCTCCTTATTGTAGGGGGTCCATTTTCCGAAGCAACCGTGGATGACCATGTGAATGATACCTCGTCTGGGTGTAGTATCCTAAATGGATCGAAGAGGTAAAGATCTATCATGAGATCATTGAGTGCCGCAGATTCACCGGGGTGGGAAAGTGGAGTGGTTGAGTCTACCTCTGCGTTGGGGACTGTGTTCCAGTCCCCGCCCACAATGGTATAGTCTGAATTAGGAATAAATTGGTTGATAGAATTGAGGAAGTCAGTTTTCCTAGAGTGATCTGCCGGAACATAGACTGAGAAGAAAGTCCAGGATTTGCCATTAAGCTCCAATTTTGCCCAGCACCAGTGACCTTCTGGGTCTGTTCCAGTTTCCTTTATGTTGTCTGTTAATTTCTTGTGAACTAGGATACCACTGCCTCCACTCATTTGTTCCTACATAAGCCCGGTCCATCCTGAACACACAAGTCCGCCAGCCTAGTCCCTTGTAGCTCCTTATTTTCCCCCTATTCTACTCGTGTCTAACCTCTTATCCCTTATCCAACCTCTAGCGATGAGCCCAGAGGGTTACACCCCCCCCCCCAGGTCTAAAATCGACTTTTTTTTTTTTTTTTTTTTTTTTTTTTTTTTTTTTTTTTTTTTTAAATCGAAACCCTTGGTATCAGATTGGAGTGCTGATAAGAGCATACACTCATACCTGACACACTGGGGACTCCAGTCTATTGGTGGGGAGTTGCACCTGCTGGAAAACGGGTCCAACGTCCCTTGTGTTGCAATACTGAGAAGAAAAGATAAACTCTTGCTGGAAACCGGGCCCAACTTCCCCTGTATCTCTTCACCCTCAATAGAGTGGCGCCAGATTGAATATTTAAGCTCTGGTACTAATGAGATAATGGTGACTCTGCTTCGATCTGATGTGTTCATGTGTATCCATCTCACTGATCCAACCTGTGAGGCTGCAACTAAGCACATTCCAGCAATTAATCTAATATTACCTATTATATATCATCCCCAAATCCAAACCAGGAATTAGGAACAACCGCACTTGGGGGGGGGGGTGGGAACAGGTCAGGAAAATCTGAGAGGGGTCTCAGGGGGATTGAGGAGTCAATTGAACACCACTCATTAAACACAATCCTATAATTTCTTTTGATGACTCCATCTTCTGTCTCAGTAGCGCCTTCCCATACCACTTTCCCAATCCCTCCCCCTAGTTCCCACCAAGCCAGACCAGATTGAACTGTTGTATTTGCTAGAAGATTTCATTTTTGTTTGATAAGAATTGAATTTTCTCCTTCGTGAGTTCCCATTGATTCAGGATGCGTATCTGAATTTGTTCTTTTATTGTTTCTGTGAATTCTGGGCCATCCATCCTGGCTCCTTCCCATTCATAGATGCATCCTTTCCAACAAATGGTCCATAATAATGCCCTCCTACTGAGAATAAATAAAATTTGGGTAAATTCGTCAAAAGGGACAGCATTCCACACTTCCATTAGTAGGGTTTTCCATCCCCATGGCCAGTGAGCCTTTGTTTTCAGAGTGCTCCAGATCCTGTCCCACCATCCCCAAAGCCAAATTGAACCGGGACATTGAAGGAAAATGTGTTCAATTGTCTCTGGAATCGTTCTACTTGGATATACAGTTTTGCACAGCTTGCACCAGGGATGGGCATGATCGTTCCTGTCGTGTGACTTTCTATCTGTTAACCAATCGTTAGTAGGAAGACATCTGTGTTCGATCTGCCATTGTAGGGAGGCTATTTTGGTCGGTTTAAAGTTCTTGCTGCGAAACCATTTGATGTTTTTTAGGTCGTCTATATTCAGGTTAAGATGTCTCATCCACCTGTCAGATACTCTATCTTTTAGGTTGATTGTAGGACGTAGCATCCTGTATGTTGATTTGACTGATAGAGAGTGGAGTGATCTGGTATAATGTCTATTATTTTTGAGTTGCGACCCCCACTTCCAAACAACTGGATCCATTGCTAGGTGCGATATGGGAGTGTCGGACCTGAATGCCAGCCAATCATTCCCTGTTTGCATTACTCTGATTCTGAAAATTTGATCTTTAACTACCCATCTGATTTCGTCCTCTGGGTGGGGGATTACTCTATTATCATCTTTAAGACTGAAGAGGGAGGTTAAAATGACTTCATTTGCCTCGATTTTCGAAACATTACCTATTACATGATTGCTGTCAGTGAAAGCTACCCAATCATTGGGTTTGATGTCAGGGCCTTTTCTGAGAATGCGGACCCTGTCCAAGGGTATCAACTCAACTATTATTTTTAAGGCATTTTCCAAATGGTGACAATATCTTCATCTTTCCTGAATTTCCCCCCGAGTAACCCAATCCTTGGATACTTTATTCCAAATATCCTTGATTCTGGCTACTCCCTTCTTAATCCATCCTTTCCACGAGGGATCATTACAATGCAACATGATTCCTTGATTATCTCGAATCCATGTGTTATTAAATAGGGGTTGTTGACACACTTTCTCCCATCTAATAGGATGAATTTTATCTCGCAAGGGCAGTTTCCTCCAGGTCTTGATAAGGGAGATCCAGAATGGATCTCTACTGAGATCTCTTCTGGCTTCCTCTCTGTCATCAGAGAGAGCTTCAACTCCTTCCATCTTTTTACTCCTTGGAAGAGCCCAAGCTCGGTTTTCCAACCATATTAGAGGATCTACAACTTCGTTAGTTAAAGGTGTCAATCTTTTAATCCGTTCCCATGCTAGGATGGACCATAGAGACTGTGGACTAAAGAGAAGCCTAATGATCCATTGGATTGATAATGCCATGGCTTGGAGAATAGGGTCAATGAGACCTAACCCCCCTCATGATTTAGGTTGAATAATTGCGGCCCAGGCTACTCAACTAATCACCTTTTTGAGGTCATGGTTCCCTCTCCATAAGAAAGTTTTTAGGCTCTGCCGGAGCGCCTTGATTGGGGCTTTGTCTAGGGCCCATATGACCAATTTGTACCAGATGGACCCCAACACCACATTATTAATGATTGGGGTCCTCCCAAAAATAAAGGTATGTTTGTTTTTTCAGGTTTCCAGTTTAGCATGAGCGGCTTGTAGAATCCCTTCATTATTGGAGGTAGGTTTGCCTGCAGCAGTTAAATTGATACCAAGGACCCTGACTGGGGATTCATATCAGATAATCTGAGAACCCCTTGACTGACGATTTCTCCCATTTCTCCTGTGTTCCATACCTCCTGGTAAAAGTCCATAAGATCTTGGGACATAGTGTCCCACATTGATTCCCAGAATTCCTTGGGGAAACCATCAATCCCCGGAGTCTTTTCCTCCTCCATTATCATTAGAGTTTTCCATACTTCCTCTTTACAGAGAGGTTTATCAATCTCCTTCCTTTGATTGTCTGACAAGGACTGTGTCATTGGTTGGAGGAAAGCATCAATTTCTTCTAGAAATTGGTCTCTGGGAAGATCCTTTGTCTGTGATGAGAAAAGATTCTTAAAGAAGTCTCTAACAATTTTGTTACAAGCAGCCGATGAAGTGGACAGGGGTTCATTAGAGTCAAAGGGATTAGATAAGACCTCGATAGTAGTTCTACCTGAATTTGCTCTTGCCATTGCAAAGAATCTTGCATCTATAGACCCTTTCATCTGATTCTTCTTTAGTTTTCCCCTAATCCTCACCCCCTGCCACCTGTATTCCATGTGTCCCATTACCTATTCCTCTAATCTTAGGATTTCATTGGCAATCTGGTCTAGTTGGTCCGGATCTTCAATGTGAATTTCTGTTTGTTGAAGTTCTTCAATTCTTTTATGCAACTGTATTTCATTTTGATGCTTTTGTTTAACCAGAACTCTGGAATATTCATTGCATTTACGTCCTAGGAAAGCTAGACCGTTGTTGAACCATTGAACTGCATCGTTGATCTGGGACTTTTATTCTCTCCAGAATTTCCATACATCATTGAGGAACTGTTTGAAGTTCACCGATTTGAGATGAGAAGTATTGAGTCTGTAAAACCCTCTACCCTGATCAGGTTTCTTGCTGAATGTGAGTATTACCATGCACGTGGTGTGATCCAATCCTGGGAAGGGACTTTTTGGAAGTATGCTGACAAACTGCACTGACCCCTGAAGTTCTTCAGAAATCAGGATCAAGTTTATTCTGGACTTTATACTTTTCCTCGATTGGTTCCTCCTTTGGTATTCGGGTTCAGTTTCTTAAAGGAATCAAACAGCTTAGTTGTATGCCAAAAATTTGATATGATGAATTCATCCACTTCCATATAAGCAGGACAAGGGACGGGGAGATTCCACCTATCTAGGTTACGATCAGGGGCTGCATTAAAGTCTCCTGCAATGATTACAGGGATACCTGCTGGTAAGTGGGAGAGAATACTAGAGAAAAAAACCTTTCGCTCGCCCAAATCATTGGGCCCATATACGTTGAGGATACTAACAATTTCTAATTCCATCATTACCAGTATATAAACCCACCTACCTTCCTATTGGTCTGCCCCCCAACTTCTAACTTCTAACTTAGTATCAGGTGGCAACCAAATAGCCACTCCCGCACTACTTGGTCTTGGAGCATGCGCGCGATATGACGTGTGGGGCCAGACTTCTTTATGGACATAATTGTGTGCCTCTGTATTTTGGAGGTGGGTTTCTTGTATACAGATGACTTCTGACCAGCTCTTACCATCTACTCCCCTAATCTGTTCGTATATCGCTTGTTTCTTGAAGTTTTTGGTGGAGGCTAACCCATTAACATTTAGAGATCTGAGGTCTAGGTCTGCATTACGTTTTAGGAGTTTCACGTTTTTGTCCTTGTTGAAGACCAGATCCACCAGATTGACTTCCCCCATTAATAATGATAGCAATCAAACCAATCTTTTGGGGCTTTAATAGTGAGCACTCTACAAGTTCTCCCAATTTTTCATATCTAGTACGCCCCCTTGAGACAATACCGCCTGTTTGAGAAGTCTCAAGAGGAGTAGGATCACATCTGCTTCCATCCAAAATTGGCTGGCCTTGATCTTTAAGACTTGTATCTCTTTTAGCGATTTCATACTCATCCATTTTAAATCAATAGTCTCACCGGCCCTGTAGCGCAGATATACATCTCTGTCAGCAATCCTGCTGCCTCTTGATGTGAGAGAGAGTGTAGCCCAACCACCTTGGGGGAGAAATTCTTTAATATATTTCACAATATCAATTTTGATCACTGTTTCCCCAGTCTTCCCTCTTGTGAGGTTAGACAGGGAGACAAAAGATGACATTGCTCCTTGCAACGTGACCCTTCCATATTGAGAGTCATCTACCATAGATAAGCCCACCTCCCAAACACCTTCCTTCAATCTAACCGGAAGAATGACTATTCCATGTTTGGAAAGGGTCATGGTGCTCACATCCATGCTTAGCTTAGATTTGAGTTTTAGCCTTTTGCTGGTGTTTTCTGCAAAGACTGACGAAATGGACGAACTGGACGAGCTAGACTGTTGTGTGGTGCTAATGTCCGCTGTCAAGTCTATTTCAAGGGTAGGGGTGGTTGCAGATATGCTGCACAATCTTTGCACTTTTGTTGTCTGATGAGGGGTGGATGGTTGCTGCTCATCTTCATCATCCCACACAATAAGTGACGAGGACCCCACTTCCTCCTTATTCTGGGTGTTAGAAAACACAATGAATTTTTTCTCCCCCGTTATCTCCGATTTTATTTTCTTTATCTGCCTTTCCTCACTAGCTGCACTGGTTATGGGCTTCGGCACAGTCTCTGGAACCAAGACCAGGGCTGTTGAGGTCGTACTGATGAAAGGATCTTGGCTGCGACACCCCGAGAGGGAGCTATTTTGAGTAACTCAGCCATCTGCCGGGGAGCTGCTTTGATTAGATGAATCGTCAACCTGAGTAACATCCTGCTGGGATTCCTGTGATATGAGGGAAGAGGCTACTCTCTTAGGAATATGAGCCTCTTCCTCGATGAGAAGCAAAGGGGTTGAGTCACTTAGAGAGACAATGTCAAAATCAACTCCTACAGTCTCTTTCTGAGTAGAAGTGGAAGATGGAAGTTGGTTCTGTGGCAGAAGGTCTGTAAAGGTATTCATCAGGATGGTCTTTACTGCCTCCTTCCTTCCACTATCTTGTTGAGCATTGTTCCTTCTTGATAATCGCTTCCTTTTTCGTGCTTTGAATTCCTTTGTCCGGCGAAGAGTAATTGCTAGCTGCTGCAATCTGCAATTTTTAGTAATCTCGCCATTCTTTGACACTTTCTGAGACAGTACTTTCCTTAGCTGGGGTACTTTCTTGATCAACTGTCTTTTTTTTTTTTTTTTTTTTTTTTTTTTTCAAGTCGTTCTTTCTCGCCAGTACCTTCAGCCTTCTCAAGCCAATGCTCCGGTGAGATCCCCCTTTCTCATTTATATCCTTCCTCTGTTGTGTCTCCCCCTTGTTGTTGAGTAAGATGGGGAGACCAGCGAGGGGGCATAGACTGTCTCAAGGGTAATGTGCAAGAGTCTGTTACTAGCTGTTAACCAGTCCTCTTCCGAGGGCAATCCAAATTGAAGGGCAGACTTTAAACTTTCGCTACTAAACAACAAAGATCTGATCTTCTCTTTAATGGGGATCCAGGTTTCTTCCGTTTCATTAGGATGTTAGAACTTTAAGTTACTCACCACCCAATCAGACACGTTGTACAACCCCTGCTGTAGTTTGACAAGCGCATCCTGTCCTTCTCCCAATTCTCCCATTGTTTCGAGGGGAATAACCTTCACCGGGGCTACTACATAATCCATGTAATCATTAGAAAATGTCTATTTGAGAGGGGCAGGGAGGGGAGGAGCAGAAGGCAGGAGGTGAGGAGAGGCTTCCGGTGAGGGTCCGTCTTGATAATCGCGATTAGGGCGGGGTTAGAATCGCCCCATAGGAATGATCTAAATCCCGCAATCGACCGAAGACAGTGACAAGGGACGACACCTGTCCGATGACGACGGTTATGACGAGCAAGGCTACGACGAACTACTAAGTCACATGCCCACTGAGAAAGAATGAAACCAGCTGGTCGAGATGTTCGGTCGCGAAACTAAAGAAAAGTTCCCGATAAATCCGACTACTACTAGGACATTTGACCGAAACATAAAGAATAGCCAGATTGACCCTTTGTCGCCTTTATCCCTGCGTGCACTTACGGAAACTGAGACTTCAGTAACGTCTCTCCAGGGATAACCTATCCTGCAGATTTCAGATATGGCTGACCTCTTGGAACCCCCTTGAAGCTTGTACGAGGGTATGCTCTCATTACGTGAAAGGTATCAACAAATGAATCAGTACCTAGATTTTTCGGTCTCCCCCCCAGGCCATTGGTTACGCGAAACGCTGTGATCGCGCTAATTAGGCCGAAGGCCGAAGCTCCAATCAATGATGTTCCCGATCTGATGTAGGAACTGACTAAGCTGACTGGGTTGGGAATAGCCGCAAGTACGACTTATCTCGAGACCGATGCCGAAATCAAAGAAACTGAGATGATTAGTCCGATAGAATCTCAGATGCTTGCTACTGTTTTTTCGGTTCGCACCAGTAGCTCTATGTTCTCTAGTGTAGAAGGGAGGCAACCAATAAAACCAGGGCAGATCGACGCACGACTGAACCTTTTCAAAAGATCGACGATCATCTTACCTGGGCACGTTCCACTTGAAATTTGCCAGTCTTTGATTGAGGCATTGCATGGATATGCCGAAGTGTTGAGTGTGCATGATTGCGATATCGGATTGTCAAGTGTGATCGAGCACGCGATCCTCACCGGAGATCATCCACCAATTAGCTGCACCCCTTATCAATACTCTCCGGCACAGCGACGAACCGCGTTCGAGAGAGTAAAGGAATTTGAGGCTAATGAGTGGATTGAACCTTCTATCGGGCCATGGTCGTTCCCCGTGGTGATTGTACCGAAAAAGGCAGGAGTGATTCGTAAATGTATTGATTATCGGAAGTTAAATGATATCACCATTAAGGACGTGTACCCCCTCCCTCGGATTGATGAGTTGTTGGATGCTATTGGCAGTGCTCAATTTTCCAGTAAGTTTGATATTCGTCATGGATTCCACCATCTCCTAGTTCGAAAGGAGAATCACCCGAAGACGGCCTTCGTCCTCTTCGCAGGGACTTGGCAGTGGATTTGGTGCCCGATGGGCATCTGCAACGCCCGAACCATGTTTCAATGCACAATGAATATGACTTTTTAGAACTTCGTGCGAAAAACAAGTCTGGCGCAGAGCATTATAAATTATTGTGTGATTGTATAAATGGATAATATTCTTGTGTATTCGAGTTCCTATGAGGGACACGTGCAGCATATTGAATGGATGCAACACACACTTAAGGATGATGGATTCAAGGTGGCCCTCGAGAAGCGTCAATTTTTCCTCACCGAAATCTTTTTTCTCGGCCACGTGGTTACGGACGAAGTGTTGCAACCGGAACCGCAGAAGGTAGGCGCGGTAAGAGACGCGCTGGTGCCGACGTCGGTTACATAAGTACGTGCCTTTTTGGGACTAGCCTCATATTATCGGAGGTTTATCAAGGGATTTGCGGCGATTGCGGGACCACTCACGAACTTGCTTAAAAAGGATCAGTTGTTGATATGGACTTCGCAGTGCGATCAAGCCTTTCGAAAACTTAAGGCGACTCTGATCTCGTCTCCGGTCCTTATAAGACCGGACCCGAAAAAACCCTTCGTTCTCATCACCGATTGGCACCCCGAGGCGATCTCATCGATCTTGGCCCAGCTGGGACCCGATGACCTGGAACACGTGGTGGAATATGCGTCTAAATCGGTGCCTGCCTGCAAGAGGAACTACTCCGCTCCAACGGGGGAATGCTACCAACCTTGCGGGGAATAAGTCACTTCCGGACTTACTTATATGACCGAAAGTTCACATTGGTGACTGATCATGAACCACTGTTGGCCCTAAAGAAGTCCAAGGACTACTTGTGCATGATTGGGCGATGACCACCACGTTGCAGAGCATGGACTTTGATATCCGTCATCGGAAACACGAAAAACACGGCAACTAGGACGGGCTTACACGGTTGCATCGACCCGACAGAGTACCTGAGAGCGAGGAAGTGACACCGTGGCACGATCCGGGATCAAGGGACGAGCCCCGATACGGTGAGGTGAAAATCCTTCTGAAGGACTAGGAGGATACAAACCCTCTCTCTCCTTTCTCTGGAACAATGGTGATCCCTCCTTCTTCTGCTCCCAACACCCTTGAGTCCCCTCCTCTTCCACATCTAGAATTTTTCGCCAATCTTTCGGACAAGTTTTGTTATTTTTGCATATGTATTTCACGAGTCTATGGGGTAGACTGATACCCCTCGGAAATAAGGTTCATTGACTGGGTAGAGTGTGCCACGTGTGTCAATCATGCGCATAGCGTCTGCGTTCGATATCGAACGAGTAGTAAGGCATGAAATTGCCCCCTGTGTCAGACGGACAAGCTCCCCACAGAAGTTCGATTCGAGGCCGCCAGAATTGACGACCCCGAATATGACGAAAAATATCGAGGGCTGAAGTATGGACGGATAAAATATTACTGGCTAAATTAGCAGGCCAACCATTGGACCATCTCACTAAGCATGATAGGCGCCGGGCCACCGAGAGGTCTCGAGATTATCGATGGATGAATGGTCATTTGGAAAAAACGCAAAACAAACGGATTGGGATTATGGTTGACGGTTCCACACCCGTTTCAGAGATATGACTGGACCAAATCTACGCACGAGGAACATGCCGCTCATTTCACAATACATGTCACTAAAGCGACCATCGACCAGAATCGATGGTTCTGGTCCAATATTCGTGACGACGTGAGACACGTGGTCGCTAACTGTCTAGTCTGCGCTGCCGATCGTGCACCCCTTCGTAGACCTAACACGATAATCCCTACGCAGGTAGAACACCCTTTCCAGGGAGTCAGTATGGACACGATAGACATTGACGTGCCACTTGGCCCCAACCCTTGTGAGTATTCCATTCTCTTGGTATTAATCGACCACTTCTCGAAGTACATCGAAGTCTACCCTTGCAAGACTCGTAAGGCCTCAGAAATAGCTACGTACATCGACCGATTCCTCAACACCCATCTAGATACGGAAGAGATTCTTACCGACAACGGGTCTGAATTCAAAGCAGAAGTAGAGGAATTATTAGTGAGTCGTGGTGTTACTGTCCGCCACACTGCTCCCCATGTCTCCCTGTCCAATGGACTGACCGAGAACGTGAACCGCATGATTAAGAATGCTCTCCGCGGGAATTTAGCGGCGAATGACACGCGTCCTTGGCCTGAGATAGTGTACCAAATCATCAGGATTCATCGAGCAACCCCCCATGAATCCACTGGATTCACCCCCTTTCAGCTACGGACGAATAGTATTCTATGCGTCGATAATCGGAGTGCCTCGGAAAGTGTCGATAACGAGGGGAGAGACACGCGGTCGGCCATCGAGGCCAAAGCTAAACGGTACGCGGAGCTAATGGGAAAGGCTATCCCAAGGCTAGCCCGAAAAAGACCGAAAATGACCGAACTAGCCCACAGTAGACAGGTCCGTAGTTACGAGGCCCGGAATGGGAATGCAAGCCCACAACAGTGGTATAAATTAGGGGACCTAGTGCAGGTACGTAAATATGTACGCGACCGGAAACTCGCTCCCAAGTTTTCTGGTTGCTTCCGTGCAGTGGAACTCGGCGCTAACGGAGCCCATACTGTGCGCATCGCCCCTGAGACCAGCGCCAACCATAACTCTCTTCCCATCGTTCGCCATACCTCATACCTTTGTCCCCTCTCACCTTCATAGGACCCCATCTCGCCTTTGCCTTCTTTCTCTAGCGCAGACGAAGATCTCGCCTCCCCGTATTCGTCTGGTACCTCCTCTCCGCAGTGTTCGCCATGAGTTTTGTCATCGAGCCGACTTTTGCCCCTCAACTTCTCCAACCTCGATCTTAGTTGCAGTTTCGCCAAGTCGCGCATCCTCGTCACAGCCCCGATCTCCTCTCGTTCGGGCGGCTATTTAGTCACGAGGCTTGGTGTGCGGCAGTGGAAGTGACGATTTCAATCGAGCGGGGAGCGGCAGTCATCCTAGTGGAAGCCTCGACGTTCGATCGATTCTCCCGACCTAAGCAGAGTGACGTGACGGTGATCCTCGCTTTCAGTGGCGATCTGTGCACCATCCACTTGCAGCAACGAAATGAGGTGATCGCCAACCTTTATGAGTGGGGACAGGAGTGGGTAGTGGATTGGTGATAGCGACTAGCCCGGCCGGGTCGACAAATAGTGAGCACCGAGTGCATTGATACCTTCTCTCTTCGCACCAGTAGCATAAGTTCCCGTCTAAATATGAACTTTCCCTTCCAACTACATCTATTTCTTCAAGATGAAATGAAAGTCTGGACGAGTTTATGAAATGTTTTAATTCAATTTTCATTCTACTACAACAAATATCTTCTAATTTAGATTGGATTAACCTATTTATGACTGAAAATCCTTACTTAGAATAACAGTCCAATTAAAATATTTCATGAACTCATCCATACTTTCATTCCATCTCTAGCATGCAGTCCAAATAAGAAGGGATACCCTATTCTTGGAATGAAAATTTGCAAGTAAGATGAAAAATTTTAAAATTGGAATGACATTTTTTAAGATGGAATGAAAAATTGAAATTTAGATTGTAATTTTTCCATACAATGATTATTTAATTATGGGAATTTTTTTCGTTGTTGTCCTTACCCATTGCGCCGATGAATCGATTCTCGGCCTTCTCCCTCCCATCAGATCTTCCAACTCTTTGGCCATCTTGGGCCGACCCCCTTCTAACATTGGAGATTCGCCCTTCCACGATCCCTCCCTTCCATCCTCTCTATCTTCAGAAGTGAAATGAGTTTGCGTCTGTCAGTTTATGCATGCTAACAGTAAGGTGTCAATGGGCTCGGTATTACAACCATCGAGAGTTGGAGATCTGCAACGAAATCTCGTTGGTACTGGCTCAGGCGTGGCCAACGAAGACGGAAACGAGTGGAACCTTGTTTGGACTTTTGCGCAGAGAAATCGCGGAAGGAGGCAGAGCGATCGTCGCTTACCAGCTCCTCACCTTTCTGTCCCAGCTCGTCGATGATCTGCCAGCAAGCATCATCTCCTTCAATCCTAGCGATCCTTGCCAAGCCGAACCCGTTACGTTGGAGAGGACGTTAACGCCAAGTTCGCTAACCATAATCTGGGCGAACTATATGGAAGACTGAGGGCAATACCTGAGCGATCACGACCCCACGGTGTGGCGCTATCTGTATATAGACGATCTTGCGCCAGACAATTCCGATCTGAACGAGTTCTGGAACGCCCACGGGGCGCACGACGAAGTACCATCAAATGATGATCCAGGACGCATAGCCATCGCAGGCCTGTCCGCTAAAGAAGAATCGGAAGTGGGGTCGACGACGAAGGAGGAGGAAGAAGAGGCCCCGCTGGCACGAGTACCACTAATTGAGCGAGGAGGATCTTCTTTGAACCTTGAAGTCCCTGCCGACGCCGTCAGTCGACATGATGGCGCTGAATCCTCCTTTCGTCGTGCGCGCTCCCGGTCGCCATCTCCTTCCTGCACCGTCCCCTCTGCGCTTCGTCCCCATGCTCCTCCCCGCACGAGCGCTCCACCCTCGTCCCATCTACCGCCACGCTCTTGATTACCTCTCCTTCTCTCCCCTTCCCCACATTGAATTCCCTCTAACCTACCGTATTTTCGCCAACCAACTTTTTTGTGACCACTTTGTCGTGCGACTCCTATGCACGATCTTCCCTCACCTCTCCCCATTGTTCCCCCTCAACATCTTTCTCTTCAGTACCGCCTGGAGATAGTACAACCATATGGAGTTGTACTATATCGTCTCCGGAACCTTTCCCGCCGTAGAGGACTATGAGTCCCTACGCGATAACATTCTCCGCACTTAGTCTATCCCTACCCTCTATCCCGACTACCTCCTCTCCCTCTCCCGACCCAACCATCGATTCCCGCGAGCGCACAGAATCGTCCACTTTGTCGATCTCAGGGACGAAACATCTGACTATTTCCCTCCCCTCCCGGTCGAATGGCCTAGACCCCTCCATAACCCTCTTCTCGTGAACTATCGGCGATCAAACTTTCTGTAGCCGAGCAGATCGGCGAGTTGTGATGTTGCAGGGTATGGCGCACCACAAAATCGGATGGCAGAGAACTCAGAAGCCAGAGCTGGCCAAGTCATCAAGATCATGTAATTGAAGTAGGCGTCAACAAGACTCCTGACTTGATCTAGTGGTTGTGATACGCTTGGTTCCTCATTCATCTCCTCATCATCTCCGATCTTCTGCGCCACAACTCTCCTTCATGCAATCAGGAGATCGCATAGTTTTGGAACCCCCTAAGCGTCACATATGTGACGCGCTAGTTCCCGGACCTGCGCCATCTTCCGCTCCCCCCCCCTCTTTCTTTTTCTTTTTCTTTTAATCGAATTTTTGGGTGACCAGCCGACGAGGCATCTTTTTGTATTTTCATGGATATAATATGTGACACCCTCAGATCAATTTTTGAAGATGTTTCTTTTGCAAATTCGGGAATTACATGGGAATTACACGCGCCTTAGCGAGCGCGCTAGGAATTTAGGACGACAGTTAGGAATTTCGAAATAAGCGGAATCTGACGTGTCCTTTCTTGCGCTTGAATATTCGCAACCTCGTCTTGGAAAGCTCTGGGAACTTTCGTAGGAATCTGAATAGGCATAGGAATTCTTCTCCCGCGCTTGCTCTACCGCGCGGATGTGGTACTTTTCAATTTGAAAAAATTATAACTTTTTGTCACCAAGTCGGCGCCATGCATGCGAGCCTCCCCTCTCCGCTTCCCACGGTGCCTTCAACACTCTTCTCTTCACGCTCTCGCTCCTCTCTCTGTAACCATTTTCCATCTCGCTCTCGACCTTACACGCCTTTTCTCTTCTTCTTGATCGTTTGAATCTTGGTCTTGTTTCACGCTATTCTTCACGCTCTTCTTCTTCCCGCTCTGATCTCCGCGCCGAAATACCCTGTCGACCCCCTGTCATTTCCCCTAGCCAAGGAGACGCGCCGTGTAAGAAGGAAACTCCTGATACACGACGATTCTGGTTGGCTGCAGCCAGGATCCATAGGATCAACATGGCTTTCGTCGAGCAATCCCTGAGCCCTACCCTACTCCTCCCTGTCTCAGTCCTAACCCTTCCTAACATCTACCTTCTTTTCTGCAGCTATAAATTCTGCAACTTCCGCAAGCACTTTTGAAAATCTCTCTCACTCTCTCGACTCATCTGCCCGCTTCTGGGAAGCAGTGGCTAGATGGTATGAAGGAAAGATGCGAGTCGAAAAGTTTCGACGAGCTGGCTATAGTCTGGATGCTCGGTATGCTCGATCGTCGAGGGACTATGGGATCTGAGTAGGGCCGTGTTGAGGCTAAGTCGGCGGGGTGACGATCGCTATGGTGGATTTGGTATGTGACGGTCGGGATTGTCAATGCAAGTGAGATGTTCGAGGTTCAAGTCGGAAGGAAGTGAGTGTATGGTCTGGGGCTATGGTGGAATTTTATGTCAGAAGTGTTTCCTTTTCTGTTCTCCTCGAATTGGGATCTCCAAGTTTGAATTTCGATCATTCGGCTTTTAAGCCAATATCTCTTCTGGACAAGATTGCCTGATATTCTGTGATTGCTTTTCATTCGTTCTTCTCTCCTGGTTTTGGCTCTCTCTCCCTCTCTCTCTCTCTCTCTCTCTCTCTCTCTCTCTCTCTCTCTCTCTCTCTCTCTCTCTCTCTCTCTCTCTC
>BFEA01000628.1:404108-414315 GCA_003427395.1 Chara braunii | reverse complement strand
CAATCAATCAAACAACCAATCAATCAATCAGTCAAGAAAAAAACAATCAATGAATCAATTTATTTTTGTCACACATCAACCCCCCCCCCCCCAAATTTTTGATTTTTTTTTTTTCTGTACAGGCCAATAGCGGCCGACGTGCGCAGGCCGAGCAAGCGCGCTGATTTTGAGTGCGCGCCCCTGCTTGGGCGTGGCACGGCCGCGTGGCCGCGCAAATCCGCGGCCGACGGTGTTAGGTAGCCGGAGCCTGTAATGATAGGCGATTTCCAGGATCCCTCATGATATGATCAATAATTAGGGCCCTGGGGCTTCATCTATCCATAGTGGCGGTTTTTTTGCCCTATCTCTGTCTGTACCTGTTTCTGACCTCCACCCTGTCATACCTGTGTGATTACTTCCCTCGTGTTGATTTGCACCTATTAGTGTCGGTACCAAACGTTCCTCATTTTGATTCTGTACTTCAAACTTAGTATTGATTTGGACCGCAACAAAGGACTGTCTTGGAATTTCAGTCGGATTTGGACCTGAGTCCTACGTGGCTCCTACAGGGAATGGACTTTGCCGTACTGCCCATCTTTCCTCTGCGTGTGGCACATGGGGCGTACCTGTCTCTACAAGACCTGCGTTGTTGGCGCGAATACCCTTACGAGGGTATCCGCCCTGGTTTTTGCGAGTGACAGAAAGTAGTTTTGGTTTAAAGTTTAAGTATACCGCGCTCAGCGCGGCTGCGTCTGTGACTTACGTTGATTGGATGGTTGACTATAATAGAGAGTGCGTAGGCGCGCAGGTTTGAGGCGCACAAAATTCTTTTCTGTTGTTGATCATAAAGCCGGCACAGACGTCGGTCGTTTTGTTTAATGATATTATTAATACCTATTTTATTTTTTATTAAGCAGGAACTATTGATATTTCCTTTTGAATGGTGCGTTGGCCGAGGCGAGCGCGCGTGCGAGAACGACAACGACAGTGTGACTGTGGTAGGTTTCGGCACGCGGAGGGGCGCGAGTGGCGGCTGTGGTACAACTTTGGTAAGTTGGCACAGACGCTGGGCGGCCGCGCGTACGGTTGTAGGCAGAGATGAGGCTCAGGCCAATTTCCCTGGCCCTGAGCGCAGCACCGCACCGCCTTATATGGCACTCGGCGTGTATTGGTCTCAGGCTTGGGCTTAGCGCTATAGGTTACGGCATTGGGTTGACGATACGGAGGATCGAGGATCGACGCCAGCAGGCATCGACGCAGTTGTAGCAGCGGAGCGGCGCGGAGAAAAACCGAGGGGTTGAGGGCCCGGCGGGGTTATCTTCCTCTGGTTTTATTGGCAAGCGCGGCGACGGGTCCGAACTGCGACACCGGCAACGGCCCAACGGCCCCGCTGTCCCCCGACAATACTAGGTTTATTTTTTGTCTTATCATTCCCTTGTCGTTCTCTCTTTATCGCATCCCGTTCGGGAAGGCGGGATTGCGGTAGGGGCAACCGGGGGTGTGTTGTATTTGCGGGGTCGCCTGAAGTGCAATTACAAACTGTTTTTGAAGCCATGCCAAAACCGCGCCCGACATTGTTTTGCCTGAGCACGATGTCGTGGGTGTAGTAGGCACCCAAGAGCCTAGCTCAATGAGCACGCCATGAACTGCTGAAACGCAGACCAAGGCGAACCCGTTACGAATCCGGGCCGGGTACGTATACGGGGAGCCGAGGGAAAAATGGTGGACACCCTTTGGGAGAGCCACAGGGCATTGCCCCGGCTAGGTCCCTAGACATTGGTTAAAGGGAGGATCTGGTGGAGGCTCGCAGCGATACTGACGTACAAATTATTCGTCGGACTTGGGCATAGGGGCAAAGACTAATTGAACCGTCTAGTATCTGGTTCCCCCTGAAGGGCCCTCAGGCCGGCTGGCTGTCGGGCAGGCGCTGGCCGGTGCAAAGTCCTTCGGGACATCTCTTAAGATTGGAATGATGCAAGGCAGGTTGGCATGGGCTCGCGGCACCAGTAAAGAGTATAAAACAAGGGCGGGTCGACAACCAAAGTTTTGTTGAGAGGTGGGGGCTGTCGGACCACGCGGTGAGAGGCTGTGCGATGGGCGACGGGCCAGGTTGGACTGCGCTAGCAGCCGCTGGCGCTGTGAAAGCAAAGGGGGCAGCGGGCGGACCGGCGCTGTGAGAGGGGGCAAAGGTGGAGCGATGAAGGGAGTGAATGAACCCGGTTGGGATTCGCGCCGGAGTGCATTCGCAGCGTGGGGTGGCCGAGCGGAGCGGGAATGGATCTATGGCGGACGGGAAGACGCGTAGCATGCTCGATTCTTGACAGAATCGAGCGGGGTAAGAAGCTATCCCGCGGTTTTGGCCCCGGGCGAACGCAATGGCAAGGTTGGATTGAGGAGATAGGTTAGTAATTTAGAGGTTAGTGAGAAACAAGCTCTGCAGAGCTATGGCGGGGAGGAGAGAACGCAGGGAGCGAAGAATCGAGATTCCACTCGATTCTTGATGGAATCAAGTGGGAGAAGATAGTAGATTAGTGTTTTGGGCCTGGGCGAGCTTAGTGGCGAGATTAGTTTCGATGTTAGATTAGTAGAAACGGAGTAAGTAAGAAAAAGCGTGCGTGGGAGATAGCGGGAGTGAGTAGTGGACAAGAGAGGAAGGGGGTTAGCTCGCTCGATTCCCTAGGAGATCGAGTGAGTAGAAATGTAAGYTRGGGGGTTTTRAGGGGAGGCGAGCCCATTGGAGGTGTTAGATTAGTAAAAGGAGTAGTGTAGGAGGAGATTTGTGAAGGGGGAAAGATGAATGAACCTGGACGCATTTTGCGCCAGGTACATTCGACGATAGCAATGGCAGGAGGGGCAAAGTTCGCACCCGATCCTTGACGAAATCGGCTGAACCGAAGACCAAAGTTGGGATTTGAGGATGGGGCGAATTCGAATTCGCCACTAGTTCTAGATAATCGCTGCTAGGTTTTGAGATACGACCAGAAGAGGCTGCGCCCAGGAGGAGTAGTCGGCTGTTGTATAAAGGATGGGGTGAATCTACCCCTATTCTAGTGACAGATTCATTCCATTCCGCCCATGTTATTGAGGCCTGTAGCGCGAAGTTAGCCGCGGGCTATCGGTATAGTTACGACCGATGCCGTTGCCATTCGCTGTAATCCGCACTGCAATCGACTGACACCGGTCTTCGTGACCATCGAGGGATGTGAAGGGTCGAACATTCGTAGTAAGGCCGCCACATTCGGGTAGGGAGTCTTCGAGTGGCGGATGTCGGGCTCGTTGTTGGGACAATCGGCCTGCAGTCGGAGAGAGAAGGGGGCGTTGGAGATCGGTACCTGGGGAATTTCCACAGTCCAACGGAGAACTTACCCGCGCTTGCAGCCGACGAGGTGGTGAAGCGGGCAGACGAACCCGGACCGGCTCCTGCGCCAGGTGCACGCCCAGAGAGTGAGAAGAGAACAACAGTGGGGGCGGGTGACAGCCTGGGCGAAGGCTAGCACTAGCTACAACGAGCAGAACAGGGCAGCAGGAGGAGAAAGCAAATTCAAAACGGGGGCTGGGCCAGGATCCCCACTGTCAGAGATGGCGAGGAGTTAAGTGGGGTGCGACAGAGAGAGAAGGTGAGGGATGAGGCACTTACCTTCGAAGGATGGCAGTGCGGGATGAACCAAATGCCGAGCTGCAGAGCCAAGCTGTGGAGCGCAGTAGTGGGGGCGTGGTTGTTGGACGTCGAGGCTGCGACTGTCGCCTTTCTTTGACTGTGTACGATCGGCTTGCTTCTAGTCTTCGTTTATCTTCGTCGGGCTATTGTGTCTGACTGCGGGACGTACGGTGTGAGTGGACTGCTACGCATTGCGGGGCTGTATTGCGGGTGCACGCTGTTGTGCACGACTGCGGACTGCGCACAGACTGCTGCTGCTGGCTGTTGCTGGCTGCTGCATGATATGGTAAGCTGCTGCTGGGTGCTGGCCATCGCTGCAACTGCTACCGTTGGAGGGAGTGCTGGAGCAGTAGAGTAGTTGTTCCCAGCTGTGCGCGGTGACGGGGCTCGTTGGCCGGGCATGAACAGCTGCCGCTGCGGGTTGACGGTACATAGGTTAGTGTCGTAGGCTGAGGCTAACTGTGCACAGAGCATAGCTGCGTATGGCACGCAGACTGCGCAAGCGACTGCTGCTATTGGTTGCCACACATTGTTGTATACTGTTACGGACGGTTGTTGTCTATTGTAGACTGCTGTGCGGCGGCCATTGGGCTTAGGGGAGTGATCAGAAGTTTGAAAGGAGGCGGTTGCTGCGACTTGGGAGACCGTGAGGTGATTGATTTCGGGCAGGTTGACTCGGTTTGACCAAGTTGTTACACTGGTTGCCATTGCGGGGCCCTCAGGCGATCCAAGATTACAAGGCCCTCTCTTGCGAGTCTGAGAGCACCATCCTTGGATCTGAGAGTCTCAAACCCTTCTCTTTCTGCTCTTCTAAGTCTCAGTCTAGTCCTTGGTTACGAGGGGAAGGCGGCAGGCGGGATTGCAACCCGTAGGTCCGCATCAAGACTCTGTGGGGAGTCCACCCACCGATTGCGGGAGCTCTGCCGGAACCTAGGCGAGGTTCTGGAGGCAAAAAACCTTCAGGTAAATCATCGTTATCTATATAGTCCACTACTACCCATATTTGCCTATCTCCCTGCAGTATGATTGATGTATTATTCTGACTGAAATCAGACAAAGGGATAAACTGGGAGAAGGTGGGAGGAAGGTAGTTTTGCATGCGTTTAGAAGGGTCAACCAAAGCCTGAGCATTGTTTCTACTGTAAATGGCTCAGGGCTATGTTTTATTTGGCTGTTTTCTGAAGGACCGGGCATTGTTTCAACTGTGAATGACCTGGTTGCTATGTTTATCTAGTTGTTTTCTAGAGGACCAAGCATTGTTTCTACTGTGAATGGTACTGTGAATGACCTGTTTACTCTAGTCAACTCTGAGGGTTTGCCTGATTGAAGGGGTTTAAATTCTTGTTTATTCTTAGGGAGAATTTTTTGTCTAAGGCTAAGCATTGTTTCCATGGTGAATGGTTTAGCCTGAAAACCACGCACATAAATTAAACTGAGTATAAAGGAAAGTACTTTATGTATATTTGCATGTGAACTGGCAACTAGGCATTGTTTCTACTGTGAATGGTCCAACGTTAAGCCATATCATTAAGAAGAGAAAAGAGAAAATACAAAGTATAAATGTAGATAGTCTGGGCAAGCTGAACATTGTTGAACACTGTGAATGGTTCAGTCCCCTGCTCATATTCGCCTTTTATTTTGAAAACAAAGTCAGAGAAATACTAATTTTTTTTATATTAAACAACTCAGGGCGACTAGGCATTGTTTCCATGGCGAATGGCCTAGTTATCTGCCCAAAAGAAGAGAGAAGTAGTTGTTCAACCTGTTTGTGTATATCATAAAGACAAGCTGGGCATTGTTTCCATGACGAATGGTCAGCTCTATGTCTTATGAAAGATGGGTATAAGGATTCAAGGACTTGAAGGTTCATGAACTATTTATATGAAATGAACTTGGGATAGTGAGAGTACTTACATTCGTAGTTTGGTTTGCATGCGACTGGATGAGATGACTAGTTTTTTGGTTTTCAGTATTATAGGTAGTTGCTTTAGTTGCTCGCCACGTGCCAGATCCATAGGAGTCAGTATCAATTCCTGCATTTTCTGTAATAATGTTTTTTACTTAGGTCAATTCCTGCATTTTCTGAGATCTTTTCTTATACTTGGCTTTGTATAAATCTTGGCAAGATACTTTTCCTACGGGAAGCGCCGCTGAAATTTATACAAATCCAAGGAGTTAGTCAACTTTTGACTTGTCAGTGTTCAACTTGTCTTTTTCATATATCTGGCTTAGTAGAAATCTGAAAAGTCTCATTTTTTAAGGGTAGTGTTGCCCAAATTTTTACTAATTCAGGGAGTTAGACAAAATTGGACTTTGAGAAGTCAAAGTTATTCTCAAGTTCTGAACCTAACCTTGTATAAATTTTGGAATAACACTTTTCTAGAGGGAGTGCTGCCAAAATTTCTACGAAATTAAGGAGTTAGTTAAATTCTGTCTAAAATTGAGCTCGAGCTGTTGTTCGAGTTCATATCGGACTTAGTATAAATCTGGAAAGTCATTCTTTCTAAAGGGAGTGCTGCCTAAATTTCCGCTATTTCATGAAGTTAGACGTAATTTGACTTTCCAGAGTTTGATATTATTTCTGCCTTCATATCTAACTGAATATAAATTTGGAAAGCCTCCCTTTCTAAAGGGAGTGCTGCCCAAATTTCTGCTATTTCATGAAGTTGGACATAGTTTGACTTTCCAGAGTTAGATATAACTTCTGCTTTCATATATGGATTTATATAAATTCTGGAGAGGCACTTCTCCTACGGGAAGCGCTGCCAAAATTTTTCTAGTTTAGAGGAGATAGATTATATTTTGACAGGTGGTGATTCAGGCGATCCACCCAGAATAGGGGAGATTCTGCAGTTGGTCTACCTTTGGCTTAAACACTGGCTTCAAGGTAGACTTAGGTTTAGCTTATAGGGAAATTTTGAGTGAGAATGTATTATGGAGTTGTATTCTCCATACACTTATGATCTTAGCTTGGGGATTGGTCTGCCGTGTGTTACAGGTCTTTTTTATCATTTGATCCAATTTCAGGACTAGATCCAGCTTGATCCCTTGAGGATCACTTTCTGTTATAACTGATAACAGGTCGGTTGCCGATTCGTCGGTCTACGACTCAATTTCAACTCACCCTCCACACTCAACCTAAAAGGCTTTAGCCCTGGTGATTTCGTTGTTTTTATTAAGGTTTCACCCGGACTTTTATTGAATGACAATTTAACAAAGGTACTGAGTATTTTAATTAAGGTTGGTTGGACAAGAGGTTTGGGGCTTGCATGGCTAAAGCGAGGGGTATGAGTGTCGAAGGCGGTTGTGGTTGGCTCCTTGTAGCGCGTGGACTGTTGATTTGACTCGTTGATGTAATTGCATGTATGGTTGTGGTTTGGACTCTGGGTGTGATTGCCTGCGATTTCATACATATGTGACTGAGAGGAGTCTCACTGTGACTGTCAGAAGTGATCGACCTATATAGTTAACCCTTATATATCTATGAGTGTCTCGGGTATGCGCGCGACTTACAGTGATCGTGCGCTAGGGTTAACCAGATTTGGGCTTGAGTGAGAAGGAAGACCCTTTGTTATCCTCTGCTCTTTGGAATCTTTATAGTTGGACGTTATAGTCCGTGGCAGCCGTCAAAGTCAAACCCCTTGATGTTCGACCGCCACGACAGCTTAAAGCTGTCTACTCAACCCCTCTGCACAGGGTGCAGAAGAGGGTGTGGTCTTCAACTGTGCATGGCGGTTGTCTAGCATCGAGAGATTAACCCTCAAGGCGCATGTCAGCCGACACTTGAGTGTCGAACGCGATCCTCGCGATTAACAGGGACCGCGTGAGTATGGGTACCACATAGTACGCCTTCATTGCGACTGCTTGCGCACGTTTGCATCGCGAGTCGATATGAGTTAGCCCTGCGTCCGCGCGGTTTTATACTGAGTCTCGCGCGCAATGCCTATTCTATTTCCGCATTGGAAAGTTATGGGTCGGCTACCAAGGGGCTAGGAGCGTTATCGCGTTGTTTGTATTGTGTCGTTTCGTGCATATGTGTGTGTTGTTGTCTTGTGGTTGTTAGAGTGGTGTGCGCGTGGTGTGTGGGATGCGTCGTAGTCGACCCACGTCGAATCGCGCTTGGGACTTCAGCCCCCCAAGATGACGATTTGCGTGCGGGTCCGATAGAGGCGTATTATCGCGCGTACCCCCTATGCTACAACGAACGAGAAACACCCTCGGCTGGTCCACCTCTGCGATTGCAGCTGATTAACTTTCGTATTGTGGACTGGTAGCTCGGCGGGGATACGCCCACCGAAGGGAGGTGACAGCTCCCGTAAGGTGTAGGTAAGTCGTGCCTCGCGTAGGCCCTATCCTGTCGTAGGGGCTCGCTAGAGGTATGGCTGGCGCACTCGGCCGGAGCGGCTTAAGGAAGCTCCACATGTATTATCTGCGACGAAGGATTTAGACCAACTCCTCGGGACGCGGCCGGGAGGGTCCCGCGCTGCCCTGGTGCGGTGCCGGACCGATGCGCTCGACAGTGTTTCCCTGACTTTGGTTAGGCAGTCTCAGTCGACCATCCTCATACTGACCCTGAATGCCTGCACTCATTGGTGGCACCTGTTAGCGAGTAATGTGGGACTATCCGTGCAAAGGCACCTGTCATCATGGTTGGGGCTGGGATTAGGAGCATGTCCTGATTTGGAAAGCGTGCTTCTGCTCCTGATCCTGAGGTTTGGCCCGTTCCTGTACTTCGGATATGTCACCCTCCTTGAGTCCATCGACGACCATCCCCTCCCATCATCGGGTCTGCCTACCTCTGGACCCTGAATCACCGTCCCTCGAATTCGGACTTTGTCTAGTTCCGCTAACCTGCGCAAATCCGGATGGGAGACCAATCGGTCCTGCCAGGTCTGTCATGCCTGTCAGATTTTGTAGTCCCGTTTGTACCTGCGATTGGTTCACCCAAGGATGTCGTGCCAATATGGGTTGAACCCCCATCTGCACAAGTTGAGACTGGGTTGGGGGTTGTAACACCGACTGATTCCCCTGTGGATTTCCCAGCTGAACTCCCAGAGGGTTTCCCAGCTGCTTTCCCACCGTTGGTTGGTTGGACCATGTGGGGGGGGCGACCGAACACAGTCCTGTTCCTATCCCTCTGGTTAGTGGTCTTGAGGGTTGGTGGTGGTTTGCCGCTAGGTTACTATTTCCCGTTGAATGAGTCTGACTCCAGGTTCCCGACCAGTTCCTAATGAAACTTGTTCCATTGGTCCCACCCTGAGGTGGGGCGATCGACGAACCTACGTTCTGCCCTGGGATTGGTGGAGGGGGAGGTGAGAGTGATGCTCCATACACTACCATTGGTAGTGTAGACAGTGGGGCATTGCTGCCTGCGGGGGTCGCATGCGTCCTCTTGCCATATTTGTGTAATTGCTTCCTCCTCCTCTACCTGTGCCACCCCTGCCTCTTCCTCCTCTGCCTCTCTCCCTTCCTCTACGACCTTCGGGCATTGGTTCGTTGAACCTGGGACACTCTGGGTCAAATTCGGCATGAAACCACTGGAGGCACTTGTTAAAAAAATGGGTATCCTGGTTGGCGAATTGCACCTCTACAAACCCTGGACCTGTGGGTTGTCTGACCACTATCCATTCTTTGAAATTTTGTTTAGCCTCTGGAACGCAATCGATCCTAATATTTCCTAGTCTAGGTTCCTCTGCATTTCTCTCTGGTAGGTGCATGTGGATAATCCTCCCAATCATCTTTTGTACAGCGAATCTGAGGGGAAACAATGCTTCCAACGACACTCTCAGTGCTATGATTCGATATTTACCGACTGCCTCATTGTCTCTCATTTCGTCAATCACCTGCTTGGACATCTACGGTTTGAAAACCATTTTTCTCGTAGGTATTCTATCCTCCCCCTTCATGATCATCCATTCCGTAATCCAAGCGTTTCGTGCTATGTAAGACGTAATGTTTGGACCTTCTCCATGTGTACGCCCCAGTTTCTATGTTGGATTTACTGTCGGCTCTACATACCATCCATCCTTATAAACTCGGATCAATTGTTCCCTTTGTGTCACACTGATTGACATGGCAGGTTCGTTAATTACTATTATGAAGGTTCTGGCCTTGAGCCAGTTGATTGTTGTCGTGTTCACTTCTTCACTCAATGTGAGGACTCCTACCCCATCGATCTGTGTAACCGTTTTAACGCCGTGAACGCACGTTCACGTTCAAATGTGCGTTTGAACGCGGATTGCACGTTCGCGTTCAAAATTGAACGGCGTTCAATTATTTATTTATTTATTTATTTTTAAGAAAAAAATTATTTTAATGCCTAAAAATAACGTTTTTTTCTGATTTTTTTTTAATGAGTTCTGTATGATGTGAGGTACATGCCTCTCAATTTTGGAGTCATTTTGCTAACGCAAAAAAAAATAAAAAATTGCCAAAGATGGCGGTGTCAAATCGTGTTCGCTCACTAATTTCAATTTTTTTTTCACTTTTTTAATTTTCTGTTTTTTATTTTTTTTCCAATTTGGTAACGAATTTAGATGTAATGCTCGGGCAAATGTTGTTTATTTTATT
>BFEA01000628.1:377629-403891 GCA_003427395.1 Chara braunii | reverse complement strand
CGCGCGAAATTGAACTCCGCGTTCAGTCCCGTTCATTGAACGCGCGTGCATTCCGTTCAATTTCTGAACGGAAAACCCGCGTTCAATGAACGTGCGGTTTCATAGCCATCGATTACCTCTCTCACTCCAAAATTGATTTCCGACTCAGGGAAAAGTCCATCATCAAAACACAAATCTAGTACTGTTTTAATTCGGTTTGAATCGTCCCCAACACCCTTGTTAGTTGACGGTCCTCCCTGAATAGCCATTCCTCCCGCCGGAGGTGGGGGAGGAGCATTGGGGTTCATGCTTCATGGGGTGATATCTTTTCATTATACTCCCCACAACTTTTGTTGTCGTCCGCTAAAAGTCAATCTACAGATAACCAACTGTGCAGAAGTATTTGGGATATAACTTAATTGTAGCGTTTAACTCAAAGTTCGGGCGACGAGGATATCAATCCAAACTTCAATCTCCAAGCAATTACGACCATTTGTCACTCGTTCGTTTATCCAGGTGGCTACAAATCGTTAGTCCCAAATTCCGAATCGATCGGGTTGAGGTGCGAACAAAGGAGCTTCCTATATTCGAGGAAGATACAGGGAATGTCGGTAACCCTTCACTAACCTAATTATCTCTACCCTATGGTAGTAATGGACAACCAGGTCAACTTTTCAAATTCCATTTAACTTCGGAGTTCGGGAGACAAAGATATCAGTATAAAAATAGGGCCCCCCTACCGTCCCAATTATCTGCCATTCATTCGTTTATCGAGGTGGTTGCAAGCGTTAGTCTTAAGTTGCAGATTGATCAAGTTAGGGTGCGATCAAAGAATTTTTTCTATTTTTGGGAGAGATACATGAGATATTGGTGGCCCTTCTCTAATCTAAATATACCCTATAGCAAAAGTAGACAATCGGGTCAACTTTCGAAGTACAGAGGAACATTCTAGGTAAGGGTGATTGAGTGGGCGGGGTTATTGGCCTAATTCACAAATAGGAATCCCTTTGTCCAGAATGACCTGTCCCGACGTCTTCTTCTTTCGCTCTTCTTAGGGGCCATCTTTATCGAAGGCTGTACCATTCTCGAACATCTTGTTCTGTTTCAAGAACGCCGGCGCATATGCACCATGTCCGTTACTCATATACCGCATTACTTGTGTGTATTGTCTGCTCTTGGCCGCTGATACGCCTCCAGTTTTCCTCCTTCTTCGAAGCAGTTTGACCCAGCCATCACCGGGGGAAGCTTCAGCGTAAAACCCCATAAATCAAGCCTCGCGTCTGGCCCGAAGTCAGCGGCTCCGGTCCATCCGAATCGGTAGCGCTTAGCGGAGCGCTCGTGCGCCCGTCCGAACGCCCGTCCCCTCTCCTCGTCCACAGATATTAAATTTGGTGTCAAGGCAAACCCTCGAATTGGATTGCCTCAGTGGGGGAAAATGGGAAGTTGGAGTTTTGCTCTTGGTTAGGAATAGGACAGCAGTAGGAACCTGAGCTCTCGGTTCAACTTGGCCGCAGAAGGCAAGCAGAGGGGTTGGGAAGGAAGTTCGGATAGCGGAAGGAGGCCACAATTTGGAGGTCAAAATTAGACCTGGGTAGCAGGTCGATAGTGCTAGCTAGATTCGACGTTGTTTCTTTTCTCTCGTTTTTTTGTCTGTTTCATCCCCCTCCCTTTCCTTTCTTTGGTTCTGAGGAGAAGAGGGCTCAAGTGTTCATGGTTATTACAGGATGCCACCAGTGGTTGGGCTGCTGCTAACTGGGACATAGTCCTAGTGTCTGGATTCCACCGGCTTGTTTGTTGAGGATTCCCGACCTCAGAGTCGTGTGCTTTGACAATGGATTTCCCTACCTTTTTCACGGAAAAAAAAAAAAAAAAAGAAAAAAGATATTAAACTGATCAGAACAGATACTACACTTGATCTTACTCAAAAGGCCGAGATTTTTTTTTTTTTTCTTTTTCTTTTTTCCCAAATGGGGCCCTAGTGCCCAAGGCTTAAATTATGGTTTGAAAGGATACAAGGAGTGATGTAATTGATATCCACCACCGGCTGGCCGGGCGGCGGAGCGCTATCGGGAGCGCTCCACCGCCCGACGTTTTGACGCGACGGCACGCTCCTTGGTGAGGGTGGAAAACGAAGAACGGTCGGGGCGCCATGATGGCATTTTCAATGTGAGGACGAGAGTGTGGCGTGAGAGGACAGCAGGTGGATGATGAGGCGGGGGAGGGATCATGGGGCATGGAGGAGCAGGCTAGTGGTGTCCAGGCGTTGCTGCAGGCTCTCTTGTTTGCTGTTTCTATCACGTGTTTGTGTGCGTGAGAAGAAGAACACGGGGGCAACGTGTCTCATATTATGGTCTCGTTGGAGAAAAGGAATGTTGTGGGGGGGAATAAGGGGAGGCAGACAGGGTTTTATGGGCTAGAGGGATAGTATTACAAGAAGGAATGAAAGGAGAAACGCGGAAGTAAGGTTGTTGAAGACAAGTCTTCTATAGGCGGGGGACGTTTGCGACGATGACACCCCTTCATCTCTTTGGCTACCTGTGAGGGGCGGCTGGCAGGCTCAGCCGTTAAGCCTCATGACGTCGTTTTCATTGTTGTGATGGTAATCCTAGTTGCGGTCCTGTTATCTTCATCGTTCGGTCCTTTGGGATGGTTGAAGAGTTGTTAACCACAAGCGGCCGAGTTGCTTGAGAGCCGATGAAGGAGGACGTGAGGTTTGGAGAGAGGGGGGGTGTGGTTAGGGATTGTCGAGGG
Organism: Chara braunii; assembly: GCA_003427395.1. Lineage (NCBI taxonomy): Eukaryota > Viridiplantae > Streptophyta > Charophyceae > Charales > Characeae > Chara > Chara braunii. The sequence continues at coordinate 401,161 of BFEA01000628.1, read as the reverse complement.
TAAGTTGTGTTCTTCCTCTTCACGTTTTGTAGTGATGATTATGTGATGACCCTGATGAGACTCTTAACGATGTGATTCCTAGATAGTTTTGTCTAGTTCAATACCTATAAGTTTTTCTAACCTTGAATTCTAGATGTGTAACGAAAATATAACAAATAATTTTGATTCAAAGGTTTGAAAATCAAGATTAAATCAAGATTAATTCTGACCTATTTTGTTTGACCTAGTTTGTTTCTCTATTTCTTTCGAATTTCACATAATTAGTCGTATCGGTTGTAGTATGTTTGGTTGCTGAATTACTTCCTGGGCAATTATACTCTTAGTCTGAGATTCGTAAATCAGAGGTTGGGCACCTCTGATTTCTTAAAAGTAATTTTCAAATCTGAACTCGATCTCGTTTGATCTTCTGATTGATATCGATACTTAAATTCATGAGGTAGGTAATCTTCATTTTGAAATTCTAGTCATTCTAATGTCTTAATAGTCATTCCTATGCATGGTTTTGACTTTATATCGTTTTTTTTTTGTGTGTTTCCTATTCTATGTACTGGTTGTTCCAAAAGTGTTCCATCTATTGCTCAAAATTGTTCCTATCTGTTTTTGGCTATTGAATCTGAATGGAATTATCTCCTTTAGGGTTGGAGTTCCTCCCTGCGAGGATTACACAGGGTGGGTGGTGTGATCCTTGAGAGGGAGGGGCGGTGTTGAGGGTCTGCCCTTTTCTGGGCCACACTGATTTTTGGGTCGGATCAGCTATGGCGGTTGGGGAGAGAGGACAAGGGGKSTTGATGCCAACATGGTGAGATGTTGAACAACTGTTTCACTTGGAGGGGGTGGGGTAAGAGGGAAGGTGGATCTTCGGCTCTGCGGGGCATATTTTAGGGGGTACTGTATGCAGCTGAGGGAGCAGGAGTGGTATTTAGGGGGCTGTTCTGAACTGGGGCTGGGAGGTGAGGGGGCGCTTCCCCGCGGAGGCAGTGATCAATTATATGGGATATCTTCAACCAGTGCCTGAAGGAGCTGAATGATCGCAACTATAGTTATGGTGTTGATTGGTGGCTTGTCTGGTATTTGTTGTGGTCTTGGGTCCCCGAGGGTTTGCGAATGAACGAGGCCAGAACGGCGCTGGTCGGAGCCGGGGATTGGTCGCGCTGCCTTGTAACTCGAGTTGTACGAGGGCAAGCGACCTGGTAGAGAGATCTTGGGAGTTGTCGAGGGTGGAAGGCACTCTTGTGTCCTTTAGTAAGCTGGTACTTAGTCGACGCTAGTCGGAGCCGGGGCGGGTCGTTTTGCCCTGTAGCCTAGCAGGTGAGAGTCTTCTAGGGTGGGTCGTGCCACTCGATAACCTAGCAGTTGGGGGTGTGCGGCGTAGTAGAGACTAAGTATCGGGATATAGGGATGAGGTAGGTAGGGGTGAGTTATTGAAAGACTCTAAGGAGGGTATTTCTCGATCTGAATGTTTTTCCAAAAAATAAAAGGGCCCTTTGCATTTCGTACTGTATAGATGTCTGCTTTCTTCTATTAGCCCCTTCGAGGCTGTTTTCATTAGTACTTGGTGCAAGTTGTTCTTAAATTTTTCTCAAAAAAAAAAACCTATCATCAAAGGGTGTCCCTGCTCAGTTAACGCCCTGGTTCTAGGGCAATCAAGGCTGGCAGGGGGAGGTCTTCTTAAAAATACTTCTCAATCTTTCTCAAAAAAAGACCCTTGAGAATGCCTTAGGATTCTGGGTACTCCTTGCAACTCATTTTAAGCATCTTTGATGCTGTTATATTCATGGACATGCGGTTTTTTTATGTTAGAACGACGCTGGCGGGTGCTGGGGTGTTGCCCTGTAACCTGTTGATAGTAGGAGCGTGAGGCCTGGTAGAGAGATCGATCTGGGGATGCCTTGGGTCAGACATTCCAAGGGAAAACCAAGGGTTGTTGTCGGGACGACTCTGGTCGGAGCTGGGGTGAGTCGTGTTGCCCTGTAACCCAACAGGGTGGGGGCATGAGGCCTGGGAGAGCGCGGCAGGGAATTAGATAGTGTTAGAGAATTTTAGAGTGCTTTGTCGGGGAGTCTGGAGGTTCTGAGCATTCGAAGAACTTTTGTGGTAATTGCTGCTTGAGTAGCCTAGCAATAGGTCAACGTTATCCACGTTCTTCCTAAAAAAAAAAAAAAAAAAAAAAAAAAAACTAATGTCATTATACGTTCCAGTGGAATGCTTTCATCAACTCTCCTTTCTCAGAGGCCTGCCCTGCATAATCCCTGATGACGAGAACCTCATTCTGGCAGGACACTGGAACAATGTTCTCAACCTCGGACTGGACTCTCACCACTTAGAAAAGATTCACGTCTTCTCTCCTCCTCTTGCGAAACACAATGTTTGTCTGATGCTTTTAGAATATTCAACCCCCTCGATAATGGTTTTACTTGGTACGGCCCGTCCCTACGCCTACCTCCCCCGCCCCAAGGAAAATACTAGATTTTTTGCTTGTCCGAGGAACTCTGTGGGACCGTAGTACAAGGTGTGAGATGCTACTAGGGTCGATTTCAGATCACTGTCAAGTCTTACTGTACATCATAACTAAAGATACAATTGAAAGAGACCGCCCCCTCTTTAGGCGAAACGTCAATTTACTAAAGGATCAGTGGATTATTAACTGGGTTAACAGACATATGGCAAACTGTTTAGAAGCGAAAGATCTCTTTGCAGACTACCTTTTCTGGGCGAATACGAAAATCTCAATTGTGATAGAGGCTCTCATCACCTTTTCTCGGATGAAAGCGGTGGCTAAAAAATGGCGATAACAATCATTGGTTAAACTAATAGCGGAAGCAGAATCTGAAATGGGAAAAAATCCTTTCTCAGATTTCCATTGCTCAAGAATCCGCAGAGAATCTTAGGCTCAATTAGAGGCTTTAGAAATTCAAATTCGGGCGGAATGGCTCAAATTTCTGAACTTTAGGGGTATAGTAGGGTATGATAGGATAACTAAGCTCACCTTTCGCTTGCTGTTGATGAGACAAGCGATTATGGGATTAGCTCACCCCTTTCACGCAACAACTCCTTTGGAAACAGACAAAATTCAGATGTGTTCCTACGCATTAGATTACTACAGAGACATTGTGACTACTCGCCAACCTTGTGACCCCCCTGAGGGGGACCTATCACATATATCCCTGTTCTGGAACCTCGCTACAAAGATTATTTCACAAGAGGTGGCTACAGATTTGGAAAAACCCATGGTCGAATATGAAATCGATGTTGTTGCAAAAGTCATGGCCAAGGAAAAATGCCCCGGGCTCGACGACCTCCCTACTGAATTTTTTATGGCAACTTGGGAGTCCTTTGGTCAGTTTCTGTGTGAAATCTACAACCATGGGCTACAATCAGGTGCTTTCCCCAAGGGCTTTACGAAGGGAATGATCTTTGTAAAGTATAAAAAAGGAGACAAACGCGAAGTTTATAATTGGAGACCCGTGTTTGTGTTGAACTTGACCTACAAACTCTTCCCCAAATTTCTTGCCTTACGGTTGGCTAGGTACCTCCCCGACTTGATTGGATGGGAATAAGGTGCCTTTGTTAAGGGATGATCTATATATGAAAACATTGTGTCCACCGTCAGGCACTAGAAGTAATCAGCAAAGAAAAAAGGGATATCGTGTCCATACTCTTTGATATGGAAAAGGCCAACGGCAAGGTGGGATGGAACTTTATCCACACCACCCTAAAAAAAATGGGCTTTGGTCCAAGTTTTCGGACCAGGGTTACTGCCAGCTATTCAGCATTTTCCATGATAATGGTTAATGAAAAATTGTGAGAGGAATTGCTCCTAGTACGATCTCTTAGACAGGGGCGCCCGCTAGCTCCCTTTCTTTTCGTGCTTCAATTATAAATTTTGTTAGACAATATTAGGAATAACCCCGCCATATTAGGTCAAAAACTAGCCTCCGGATTAAAATGGAAGGGGGGAGCACCTGCAAACGACCTTACCTTCGTCTGTGATAACCACCAAGTAGCGCTACAGGAAATTAAAACGGTTATAGATACTTATTACAACCTGTTAGAAGCTTCCATAAATTGGGACAAGTCAATGTACTTCCTTCCCCCTACCCGAGTGTTGCATATGGATTGCGGGCTAAAAAAGATACCTTTGAATGCCTCAGAACTATTTTTGGGTGTCCAAGTGTCATTATGTGACTGTTCTGCAACTCAAGACTATTTGCTGGTAGACAAAGTAGCCTCCAAAATTGCTGGTTAGAAGCGAAAGTTCAAGTTGTCGTTGTTTGGACGGGCTCTGGTACTTTCTTCTGTAGCCCTTTCATTACTGTGGTTCCCACTATCAATTCATTTGTTGGGCGAAAAAACTTACACTCGTATCAAGAAGGATGCAACAAGATACCTCTGGAAACCAGCTGCTGCAATATAACAATGTTTTCTATTTGGAAGGTAGCGTGGGAGACAATCACACTATCCAGAGCGCAGGGAGGCCCGGGCATACTTGATCCGGCGCACCAGAACCTCATTTTCCTTTGTAAGTGAGTGACTGCAGCTTGTTTTGGCCCACGCTCCAAACTCAGGGTTAGATTAACGTGCAATGTGCCCAGTCGTGATAATCAGTCGTCACTCGCAAAGACAAAATAGACGAACGTTGCCGATAAATCATAATAATAATGATCCCAAAATGAGAGAGAATGCATACACAAACGAGAGAGGGAGGAGGGAGAATAAACTTTGAGAGGGTGGAAGAGTCTCCTCCCTACAACCCACTTTCTCTTCGGGCACTTCCTTAACCACATAATCGTGTCTCAATCAGAGATCCGGATATCCAAGACAATGTAGACCAATAGTGCCACGTGGCACCAGCAGGCCAGTCATCAAGCAGCAACGTGACGACGAAGTTGAAGACACCAGGTACGTATCACAACCCAAACCACAGTCCTGGATCGTTCTTCTGAATACTTGTCAAGCAGAGCAACAATATAGACGCCCAACGCCTTCCATCTCAGCAGCAATACTACGTGGCAGCAGCCACGAAGATAACACGTCGCATCTGCCACGTCGATAACCCCTCAGACAGTAGTGCGCCAGCCAGCATGCTGGTCGCACAACACACTCAAGCCACGAACCAGCGACGAGCGCCGGTCGTCAAGTTCTCCGCAGCGTCTCGCCAGCAAGACAGCATAGAGCCGGCATTGATGCGAGAGCGTCGAGTCCCCATAGACTCCAGACGAGAGTCTAGATGTCAAAGCCAGGAAATCAGCCCAATATGTAGTGTTGACGGCGGGGTCTGGGCTCCAGTCCTCAAGTCAGACACGGCCGAGATCGATTGTCGTCGACGGSYTGGATTGGGTTGAAACTGTATCCTCCTTGGTCCACCGTTCTGACTGGGTACCTGCACTCATACAAGTCGATGCACACGACCAAGGGCCTGGACCAAGGGCCTGGGCGAGGTTCCTGGACCTACAGTTCACTTTGACCTTTGAATTTCTTGCTGTGCGCGGTCACACAGTCACCCGCAGCGGCCTGAGGCCGAGCAGCGCGTGGTCGCACAGCTCGCTGGGCCTGGGCTTGGGTTACAATGCCCAGGCCGCTGCTGAACGCGGTTTACTGCATTCCTGCCGGCCCGAATTCGAGTTCCACCGCAGAAATACTTAAGACTTCAGTCCACGTCCATAGCTAACAACAATATCAGGAGCAGTATCCATCAGTTTCCATCTGCTAAACCAACGGTCTTCAGAGGCATCTTGGAACTGGAATCTTACTTTATACTGCTTCTRAGGTSTGCCTCTTCCACCAGTAGAAAAGAATCCATGGTCAGTAATTTTCTCAACCACATAGCTGCCATTCATAGAAGGAGGTATGGCAGATGGTCGGTGAGGRAATTWTGTTCCTTCTAYATATGGAAGGAGTTTAGAYGCGTGAAAGACGGGGTATGTCCGAAGATGAGGGGGAATGTCAATCCGGTATGATGGTCCATCGACATCCCCTATCACCTTGAGAACTTCCCAGGGTCCTAGATAGACAGGCATCAGTTTCTGATAAACATCCTCTTCTAGAGTGAATTCTTTAAACTTAACCCAGACCAAGTCACCAACTTGAAAAGTAGACGGGCGTCGGTGTTTGTTAGATTGTTCAATCATGCGCTCTTGGGTTTTCCTCATATTCTCCTTCACCTTTTTTATGTCTTCTTGAAACATAATGGCATATTTCTATGTCCCTGGTGGAAGTCTAAGAAATTGATCCCTGGTTAAAATATCAATGGGATGTTTAGGCTTCCAGCCCTTGTGCAGTGCGTTAGGTGTGCGTCCCGTCGCGATATGCACACTATTGTTATATGCACTGGCAATCTTGGGTAAGTTCTCATCCAGTCTATTTGGTCAGGACGGACATACATTCTCAGAAGTTGTTGGACCATACGGTTCATTTGCTCAGACTGGCCATTCGTTTCAGGGTGTCTACCTGACGACATGATGAGTCGTGTACCGTAGGCTTCCATTAATTTTTGCCAAGGCATGCTTGTGAATCTGGCATCACGGTCAGAGACGATAGACATAGGGAACCCATATTCAGTTACCCATCACATCTGAAATTTAGCAATCACAAGCTCAGTCTTGGCTTTCGCAAACAAGGGTATGAACATAACATATTTAGAGAAACGGTCAACCACAACCACAACTTGACTATTGCCATTTCGGGACTTGGTGAGTTTCATAAAGTCAATGGATACAGACTCACCTGGCTCACTCGGTATAGGTAGTAGTCGGAGTAACCCCAAAGGTTTCTCAGTAGACGGTTTGTTTCCCTGACATACTTGGCATGTACGAACATATGTTAGCACATCCTCTTTCAAAACCTTTCATTCATAGTGCTCACGTACTTCAGCATACGTCTTCTTAAAACCAAAGTGTCCCTCTGTGTCATGACATTCCCCAATCAACAGACTTAAATTCTTCCTTGTGAGGAATGCATAATCTCTGTTCAGTTTGGTCCAATAAGAAGAGTAAGCCATCAGACAATCGGTAGTGAGGAAGTTGGGATGGATCCTTGGCTAGGATATCCATGATTGGTTTCCAGACAGGGTCAGTGGCATATGCGGCGCGAATCTGACCTTTCACATCATTCCCAACATCCAGGTAAGAGACGATAGCCCCAAAGAAGTCACTCCTCCTAGATAGTGCGTCTGCTACAACATTAGACTTACCTTTAATTGTTTTGAGTTCGAAATCAAAGGTATCAATAAAAGCAGACCAACGCACCAACTTGTCAGACAATCGAGGTTGTGTCTTGATCCACTTTAGAGTCGAATGGTCCGAGTACACAGTGAAGTGTCTGCCAAGGAGATAGTGTTTCCACGTTTCTAGGGCACAGACTAATGCATATAACTCCCTTTCGTAGGTGGAGTTGGCGACTTTGTCGCACGGCAGTCGTTTAGACATAAACTCAATAGGGCGGTAGCCCTTGCCGTCGTCTTGCTGTAAGACAGCGCCAACACCATACTGACTTGCGTCAGTCGTAACAATGACGGGTCGACAATCTTGAGAACAAGATAGTTTCAGCTTTCGGAAAGACAAATCACAATCCTTATCCCATAGCCAGACAGTACCTTTCTTAAGCAACCTTCTCATTGGTGCAGCGATAACAGAAAAGTTCCTAACGAACTTCCTATAGTAACTCGCCAAACCAAGAAAAGATCGAAGGTCTGTCAGAGTCTTTGGCTGCGGCCAATCTCTGATTGCCGAGATCTTCTTTTCCTCAGGCCTCAATCCCTCCTCGTTCACTATATGTCCCAAGTATAGGACCTCAGACTTAGCGAATTCGGATTTCTTTGGGTTGAGTTTGAAGTTACCCTCGCGTAACTTCCCGAGTACTAGATGTAGATGTTTCTGGTGACCGTCTAGTGTTTTACTATATACTAGAATATCATCCAGATAGACGATGACGAAGTCGTCGAGCCATTGCCTGAACAACTCGTTCATGGACCTTTGGAAGGTCGCAGGTGCGTTCGTTAGACCAAATGGCATCACGATGAACTCGTAAAGACCATATCTCGTACGAAACGCGGTCTTATGCTGATTGGCTGGATCCACCTCGATCTGGTGGTACCCAGACTTAAGGTCGGTCCTACTAAAGACCTTACAACCCTGCAACAGATCCAGGAGATCGTCGATCCTTGGCAAAGGTTCGGCGTTTTTGACGGTGACGGCATTCAACCCTCGGTAATCGATGCAAAGGCGCAACTCACCTTCCTTTTTGGGCACAAACAAGACAGGTGCGCCATAAGGAGAGGAGCTAGGGCGAATCCATCCCTTCTCCGTCAACTCAGACAATTGCTTCTTTAGTTCCTCAAGTTCCCTTGGAGACATGCGATAGATAGGGCCCTTGGGAACCTTGCTACCGGGCACGATCTCGATCGTGTGCTTGATARCACGCGAAGTGACCCYGGTAGRCTCRGACATAATATCGGCAAACTCCGTTAGGAGTGCATCTATGCCAGGAGGATGGGTAGTTGAAGACTCTCCTACTTTCTTAACTAACAACATTACTACCTCATCCTCTAACTTCTTCTTTGCAACCATCGATCGGAATGCAGGGTAGCTCAGGCAACAAAAAGACAAGACAGAGTCAGACCCTGACCGATGATACAACTTAATCGGTTGCAATGTAAATGATTCATCTTTGATCTTTACTTCTTTCAGTTTGAAATCAATCTTGGGATCAGCTTCCTCGTGCCAATCCATTCCCAAGATGATATCAAATGGCATGTTCTTCTCGATTAGGAAGGGACGCTCATGCCAAATCTTTTTCCCATCCTTAGTACTGAACTGACATCGAATACGATCGACGTACTGCGTTACCGTCATCGTGCTTTTGTCAGCCAACATARACGTGATTGGTCTAGCTAACGTTTGGATCTTCATGCCGAGGTGCAACTTGCGGATTGCACGTTCAGACATGTAAGATCGTGTGGACCCAGGGTCCAGCATCGCACCAACGTATGTGTGATTGACAACCAAATCGGCAATCAATAGTTCCCCCTTAGACTTGGTTTTCTTCACCCACGAACTGCGTAACGTGACTAGCTCGCTACCCAGCTCGTCAAGGGAGTCGTCCAGAGACAGACATAAGACAGGCGTGGGGATATCTGAACGACGGGCGCAAGGGTTTCCATCCTCTGCCACGGGAGTCGGAGTGTGAAAAGGGATCGTAGGCGCCTTGCATGTGATCGCACTCTCCGACTCTGTAGGAACAAATGTTATTCCTACTGGCTGCTCCCTTTTGAATTCCTAATCAACGGACAAAAGGCAATGACATGCCCCGCAGTGCCACATTTGAGGCACTGCGCATTATCCATTCTATCTTGCCACACCTCCCGGGTTAGTCCCATCTTCAGCCACGGTCTGCTGGCCGCAATTCCAGGATGGTATGGGAAGGAGCGTGGTCTTCCCTTCGGTCGAGTGTTCGATGACGGTCCTCCCTTGTTGACTGTCGCAGCGGTGATCTCCCCCTTTCTGGAGTCACTATTGCTCTCACCACCACCCTCGGACTTCAATGACCATTTCTCCATTGTATCGTCGTCGAATACGACAAGGGTGTGGTCTTGGCACTTTTGACGCCATATGACCTGCTTGCCGTAGCCTCCTCGACCGCCTCCTCCTCCATTCTTTACGGCAGCAGCATAGGAACCTTTGACTTGCAAAGTCATTTGTTCCCGCTGCAATGCAAGGTTGCGGAACTGGCGGTAGGTATACTTACTTGACTTGGCCTCAGCGACCAAGTGCCCTCGTATCGGTTCGGGCAACGCGCGGGAGTAGATATAAAGGACCTGAGAGTCCTCCAGGTTAAGACCAGGAACCTGCAACAGGCGGTCCACCTCACGAGACAATAACTCAACGGAAGACCAAGACTTCTGTCCTATCGAGGTGAGTTGGTCGAAGGCCTTATCGGACGTGGTCTTGTCCAAGAAGCGGTCCCTAACCTTTGTAAGGAACTGCTTGAAGGTCATAGTCTTCGCCCACTCACCTATATCGTCAAACCCCGCGGCATTCGCCTCCGCCAGAACCCACTGCTTCACTTCACCACCCATACAAGAAGTGGTGAACGCAACTTGCGACTCTTCTTCTACCGGTGTAGTCCCAACATAGGTCTGGATCTCTGCGATCCAGAGTGGAAGGCTTTCTTCTTTCTTATTAGAAAAAGTGAAAGGTAATTTCATCTTCACTTTTTCTTTTTTCTTTGGCTTAGTCGGATCTGCGGGTTTGGCATTGTTCTTAGGAGGGGGAGTGGGACCGTTGGGACTACCATTCCCGTTTCCATTCCCGTCTCCATTTCCGTTTCCATCACCATTCCCGTTGGGTTTCTTTTCCGGTTTCTCTTCCGGTTTCTTCTCAGTTTCTTTTACCGTTTCCTTCTTCGTTGTGTCGCTGTTTTTCATTCCACCAATAAGCAACTTCTCGGGCTTGACGTCCGCTCTTCTTTCTTTATCTTTTTTCTCTTCATCATTTTCAAGCATAGGGGCTTTCCCCTTGACAATGCTAGTAATGACATGAAGGTCAACAGCGAATTCATCGATTCTAGATTGCTGTTGGTCTAACTTTTCTTCAAGAAAAGCCAAATACGTCAATATTTGTCCGAGCGTCTGAGCAACATCTTTTTCATCTAAGGAAACGTGCTGCTAAACTCTACCCATTCTCTGCTGCAACCTAGTTTCCTGTTCTTTTCTTTGCAACAGCTCTTCCCGCTTCCTTTCTTCTTTTGCGAGTGTGTCTTTCAACTGTTGTATGTTCTCTTCAATACTTTTTATCTTTACTTCTGGCATGGTATCTTTCCGTTGGGCAATCTCTTCCAACTGCTAGATGGTGAACTGGTCCTGTATCTCACGACACTGGGCAATGACTTTATGGATCTCTGTTGCTGCCGCCACTATCTCTACACTCGTGGTAGCTTTGGCCAAGCGATCAGAGATCACTTCAAGGTCAAACTTACTACGGATGTGTTCTCTTGCGGCCGGAACAGCGAATTCAATGTCCACCAGCAGCAGGGAGAGAAGTTCTCCCAATTCACCTCTTCGTGCCTCGATCTGGGCACGTGTACATGGTTCCATCGAAGAGCTACCTGCTCCCACCGCATAAGGCACGTGCCCAAGACCGAACAGATGAGGCACCCACCTGGTCAGCAGAGATTGACGCATGTGTTGAACAATCGGTGCCATGGTTAACGTCAACAGGAAACTTAACAGGCCAATCTTACTCAATAAAAGAAAACAGACAATATTATTGATAACTGACCAGCAACTCAATATCGGTACAGCAAAGAATTCACAAGAAAATAAATAAATAAAAATATTTTATTATTTTCTTGATTGATATGCTGTTCTGATTTGTTTTTCTCTCTTATTCGTGTGACGTCTTTAGTTCCAGGTAATCGAGCAGGCCTAGGTCGTTAGCATCCCACAGGTATGAGTACATGCACAGCCCAGACAACAGGTAAGTACCGACAACACAACCAATCAACGTCAATCTTCCCCTCACACAAGGCCACGTCAGCATGCACTCAAATCACCSCAACAACAGGTAAGCACCACAAGTCAGAGTCTATTGCTCATGCCGCTCCCAGCGTCGGAATGCATCAATCGTTTCCCAAGGCAGGTTGTGCGTGCGTCAGCCAACCCCCGGTATGCCAACTCAGCTTTCGCCAAGTCAGCACGTCGCACCAATCAAGATCGTGGGGGGGGGTGGCTTCAACAAGGAATGCTGGCCGCTCCACTTCTTTCCGTTACCCAGATCCGTTCGTGAAGGTGAACTCCAACAATGCTGCGCTTCACAAATCTTCTCGCCGCATCCCAAGTTCAATCAAGTCTGCCACGTCAGCGCCGGATCTCGCCAATGCCAGCGAGTAATCAAGGAGTTAATCAATCAGCTCCAATCTGGCTGGCGAGATAGCAATGCGGCAACTCTATATTGTCGGCAAGACATCATCAGCGCACGAGTAGAAGTTCCCTGCTCCAATCTTCAATGGACGTGGATGTGCCACGTCAGCAATCAATCATCATTGACAGATAATCTGCCCGTCATCACCATGCCCGTCATCACCATGCCCGTCGCGCACGTCGTCGGGCTCAATGTCTAGACAACGTGTTGAAAAACACGCGCGACAATAATGTCGCGAAAGAGAGAGTATCCCGTCACTTACTTAYCTGGCGCGCGCGACCTTGGAGAGAAACTGGCGCGTCGTAATCATAGCGCGTCAGAACAACGCGTGCGCCGTGRAGACAATGTYGGAAGTGAAWGYTCCGATACCAAACTGCAATGTGCCCAGTCGTGATAATCAGTCGTCACTCGCAAAGACAAAATAGACGAACGCTGCTGATAAATCATAATAATAATGATCCCAAAATGAGAGAGAATGCATACACAAACGAGAGAGGGAGGAGGGAGAATAGACTTTGAGAGGGTGGAATAGTCTCCTCCCTACAACCCACTTCCTCTTCGGGCACTTCCTTAACTGCATAATCATGTCTTAATCAGAGATCCGGATATCCAAGACAATGTAGACCAATAGTGCCACGTGGCACCAGTAGACCAGTCATCAAGCAGCAACGTGACGACGAAGTTGAAGACACCAGGTACGTATCACAACCCAAACCACAGTCCTGGATCCTTCTTCCGAATACTTGTCAAGCAGAACAACAATATAGRCRCCCAGCGCCTTCCATCTCAGCAGCAATACTACGTGGCAGCAGCCACGAAGATAACACGTCGCATCTGCCACGTCRATAACCCCTCAGACAGTAGTGCGCCAGCCAGCATGCTGGTCGCACAGCACACTCAAGCCACGAACCAGCGACGAGCGCCGGTCGTCAAGTTCTCCGCAGCGTCTCGCCAGCAAGACAGCATAGAGCCGGCATTGATGCGAGAGCGTCGAGTCCCCATAGACTCCAGACGAGAGTCTAGATGTCAAAGCCAGGAAATCAGCCCAATATGTAGTGTTGACGGCGGGGTCTGGGCCCCAGTCCTCAAGTTAGACACGGCCGAGATCGATTGTCGTCGACGGCCTGGATTGGGTTGAAACTGTATCCTCCTTCTGTCTCTTATACACATCTAGATGTGTATAAGAGACAGCCCATAGACTCCAGACGAGAGTCTAGATGTCAAAGCCAGGAAATCAGCCCAATATGTAGTGTTGACGGCGGGGTCTGGGCCCCAGTCCTCAAGTTAGACACGGCCGAGATCGATTGTCGTCGACGGCCTGGATTGGGTTGAAACTGTATCCTCCTTGGTCCACCGTTCTGACTGGGTACCTGCACTCATACAAGTCGATGCACACGACCAAGGGCCTGGGCGAGGTTCCTGGACCTACAGTTCACTTTGACCTTTGAATTTCTTGTTGTACACGGTCACACAGTCACCCGCAGCGGCCGTAGGCCGAGCAGCGTGTGGTCGCACTACTCGCTGGGCCTGGGCTTGGGTTACAGCGCCCAGGCCGCTGCTGCCTTTTTATCCCGTCGTACACAGTGAAACACCCAAAGTCTAAAACGTGGCGCAATATTCTTATGCCATAGCACAAACTATTCCCCCAAACCCTGTCTCAACCCCAAACGAGAGGTGAAGTCTTAAATCAAATTTTATTTGAAAATCCTTTCATCACCTATTTTGAGGGATCTTTGCACAAAGCAGATGGAAACCCGGACTCTTTTGGTAGAGCTAGGTGAACTTATGGGATACAGACTTAGATCCTTGGTTATAGACATCTCTATTGAGAAAAAAATTCTCGCGACTGCACAAGGTGGAAATCAACCTTGATAAATTAACAACCGCGATTCTTGAATTCTAGAAATCTCGTCTCCCCAGTTCAGTGGAACACGGTCAAGGGACGTGGTTATTGAACCCCACTGATAGATCTGAGTTCTAGAGGGTTCTTGGCCCAGAGATGCCACATGGTATTAGGGTATGGGTCTGGAAGTGGAAACCGGGAAGACAGAAGAAGCCTGCGTTGCAGAAAGTCGAGGAAGAGGTGGCGACTACCACTTTGGACTGTATCGAGTGTCGGGTTTGGTTGTCTTGATCAGGAATCAGGGAATCTGTCAAATCATGGATTGAAGATGCCACCGTACTCCAATTAAGGTCTCTATTATATAATAAATGGACAAAAGTTACTGGCCCGGGAAACCCAATTTTTATCACAACGTAAAAGTTTAAGGATGGTGCTGAAGTTCTACGTACAAGGGTGAGGAATTAACCTGTGCAAGCGACCTCAAAGATATTAGCAAGGGAGTCGGGCTTCCAGTTAGACAACCTTGACCTCTTTGCTCTCTGGAAAGCCCTGAAACAGATGGTCTAAACAAAACAAACTAGTTTACTACGGATACAATCCCTGCTAATAACCCCCTTTGCTTCATAGCTAGCATCGAAAGGAATAGATATCTGTGAACAATGTCTGCGATGCAATTAGGGATGGGAGACGACCACCCACATCTCGCTTTATTGTCCTTATTCTTTTCAAATGGAGGGATGGTGAAGAGAAGATCAAAAATATCTTTATATTGAAGCTTTATGTGGACTCAGGAATGAATACTGTATGGATTGACTAAGGAAAGCACAATTTTTTCTTTAGGGTGGTCTTACATCGCCCTTGCCTGTCAACTTGAAGGTGTTATTATGGAAGTCATTTTTATGGCTCGTAACAAAGCAATATTCAAATAGGAGCCCACCTCATTTCAACGTTCAATTTATAAGGTTAAGTCTCTGATAAGGCAATCCATTCATGTGGACTGGCATCTCTTAGCTTCTCAGTCCAAAAATAATCCCTTCTAGTTCAGTCACACTTGCGGGCCAAAAGACAAATGGAAGAAAATCTTTGCAGAGGTAGACTAAGTTTCACGAACTGGCTGCTACCAGACTGTTTATGATTCAGGTCGCATTATAGGTCGCCTCCTCTCTGCGTAGGGTCAAAATTTGACCAATTTTCTGTGTATTTTGGATGCCCATTGATTGATTTATTTTCTCATAGGGGTCTGCTTTAGACTCTGTGTCCTTTGCTGCGACAGAATATAATTGCTTGTTTACTAAAAACATTTGTGTCTGCGTTCGGTCTTAGGAAATTCAATGAGTTAGGTAGTACTCGTAATTTTGTGTTTTGTTTTGGATTGGCTTAGAAGTGAAGGTTTGTCTTTGGTATTTAGGTAGGTCGTTGCGGCGTGCCATCAGTGTATTTGTCTAAAATGATATTAAAAGTATTGTTCAGTTTGGGTCCCTTAGGGTCCTGTAAAAAACGAAGCTGAGTAATGCTCTTAGTAATAATTTGGCGATTTTTTGTTCCAGGTAGACTGTGAGGACCTCGACTTCTGCATTTCTTGAGCATTAATATGTAGTCTTGGGCACTGGGTCTATTGTTAAAAAAAAAAAAAAAAAAAAACAATGTTAGATAAGCGAGGCAGGTTGCCCCAAAGGACTTTTTGAAGCTAAACTGGCTGATGCTGCCAGGATAACTACAGGTTTAATTGTGAGGTCCCCAACCTCGATGATTCTATTTTGTTTCCATGTTAAACGAGACCAAAGTTTGAAAAAAAAATAAAGAAATCATAGTTTGGTGCATGAGACCGTGGTCCTCACAGTCCACCCGAAAAGGTAAGAATCAGTGAGCATTATCGATTTTAGCTCTTTACGAGACCCCACGGGGACTCGAAAAAAAGTTAGGAATCATAACAGACTTGAATAAACCAATCGTGACTTACTTGTTCTTATCTTCTCTCCCTTATTATACCTATGGCTGTGCTTATGGCTACCTAGCTAGGACAAGTATCCTACTCAACATGGATTAACCTTCAATCTTTTCTATAACTTCCAAAGGGATGAACTTGCGGTCTACTTGTGTAAGATCTTCATGGAGTTGGGAAAACAACGCCCTTCTGTGGTTACTTTTCCACTTTCTAACACTGTCTGGGAATGGTGGAAAGAAAACTGGACGGATCTGTACTCACATTAGGAAGTATGGTCTAACAAGTTTAAATTATACAGGATAACCCTGACAAGAGGCGTGCTTTCCATCGAAATATGGTATATGGCTTTAGTTTGCAAAGGGATAGTAATGAAAGCAATTCGGGCAATGCGTAATGCAGGAGTGTTCAAAGACGAAACAATAACCTACCAACAAACATTGAATCGAATTAAACGAAGTATTCGATTAGTATCAAAACTGGATTGGCAGAGAAAAGGTTTTCTATGGTTCACAAAGACGTGAAGATTCTCATTTTGCGAAGATACCACTAGAAGGTATATTGAGAACTGAAGAGTGGTTGTTATACACCAACGCTATTTAGAGCATATGAGAAACCCGCAACAATAAGACTAACGGTCTTTAATTTTGCGTGCTTCAAGGTTTTGGAAGGTTTATTAGTTTGAGTAGTTTTTCCAGGGGACGCTGAACGCGGTTTCTAGTATCAACCGAATCAAATAATGGCCCCAACAGTTCATCCGGGTCGAATTGTGAGGTCCCTGGTCTCCCTTTTCGATTCATAGTGCAATATATTGAGTACTTCCGAAAAAAAAAAAAAAAAAAAAAAACTTTTAAACTGAACACTCTTCTACTAATTTTCTTGCCACTTTCTACTCAATCGATTTCCACTTAATGATACTCTTTTCGCGTTGTAGAGTCACCAGATACTCAGTGAACAACTGAAAGTCGAACCTACCACAATTCTAATGTAGTGGTTCCTTTCCCTATACTGTTTCCTGATAGGACCAACGAAAAAAATTTTCCAGAATTAAATAATCATTCTATAGTGAAATTACATTTTAAATTTTAAATTTTCATTCCATCTTAAAAAATGTCATTCCAATTTTAAAATTTTTCGTCTTACTTGAAAACGTGCCTTCCAAGAATGGCGTATCCCTTCTTATTTGAACTGCATGCTAGAGATGGAACGAAAATGTGGACGAGTTTATGAAATATTTTATTTTGACTGTCATTCTAAGTAAGGATTTTCAGTCATAAATAGGTTAATCCAATCTAAATTCAAAGATATTTCTTATAGTAGAATGAAAGTTTTATTAAAACTTTTCATAAACTCATCCACACTTTCATTCCATCTTGAACAAATAGATGTAGTTGGAAGGGAAAACTCATATTTAGACGGGATCTTATCAAATAAAACTGAAAATTTTAGAATTGGACGAACATTGGAATGATAATTTATAAATACGAAGGAAGTTTTTTTAATGGAATGTTTTTTCAACTTTCATTTCTCGTGGAAATTTTTCTGTTGACCCATGCAGGATCCACTCGTGCGTCCATTGGAAGCTTCATCTTGAGAACTCCTCCCACCATCCACTTGTTCCGAATCTGGTTTTACATAGGGTAGTATAGCCACATGTAGCTGGTTGTCTCGTAGTCCCAATTGCACCTTGTACACTTTTCTTCAATCTTCATTCCCAAGTTGGCAAACCAAGAGGCAAAAGTTGTGACTAACAATAACCGACACCACATGATACTTGCCTATTTCTGGGATGGAATACTTTTTGAAGCCCTCTAAAATCACGACAGTTTCATATCTCCTAGCTCAAATCCTTGTTCTTTCTTTAGTTTTCCCTGACTACTATTACAGTTTGTATTTTCCTGACTCTCTAGAGGATCCAAACTCGTGTCTTGGTTTTGTAGAACATCACAATGAAAAAACTTTCTGCAACTTTCACGTCCCTCTACCAACTAAGTAACGGTTCCACCTGTAATCTTTCTGAAAACCGAGTGATCAGGAAAGCTTATGTATTTGTTATGGTTGTAGGTCATACCCTCACCTCGATTAGTTCTTCATTTAGCCTGGATTACCTTTTCCCCAATGCACTCCAAGCGCCTAAAGTCCTTAAACAGACGTTGTTCTCTCCAAAAGTGCACTATAGTCCCCTGGTCCAGTTCTGAGCCTAGAATCTTAAGTATGCCTTGTGTAATTGTTGGGTCCTCTCACCACGTATCCATTGGTTTTTCCCAGTACTCAAGATATCGAACCAATAGTCAGAGATCACCTGTTGAAGTTTGATCAAGTTATCTTTTGATTTATGTAAGTGTGTCAATTTGTTCCGTAACATTTTCAACTTCCTCTATTTCTTAGTCTGTGTGTCACAAATGTCTTAAGCTTATATAAGTCCTCGTTCCACCTATGCTCTAACAAACGAACCCATTTTCCCATCTGCTAGGAAAGTTTAACCATCTTTTTGTTTTATATGTTCATTCTCAAATAATATTTGGTTCAATATTTCCTGTTTTATGGAGGGAGGTTTCTTCTCCGAGGGCCGGATTTTGCTTCACGCGTGTGAGATATTTTTCCACATTTTTTATTTTGGTGTTCTCCTTACGTAAGGGGGGATAAATAAGCAGATCCATACTTGTGTAGGGTTTGATAGGTGTCATTCGTTAGCCAATATAGTTTCTGCCAATCTCACCGGGTCCCACGAGTTATTTTTGTTACCAAAAACAATATATACCACCCAATTTCCAAATAGTTCCCGATTCTTGTTTAACCGGATCTAAGATCCCTAGGTCTCCCTGATCCCGAGGGGCTGAGATCAAGTCCCAGACCACTTTCACTAAATACCCTTGTTCTTCTGTTGCCGCCAGTTTCCAAATATATTAGGTTGCTCCTCCGTTTACACTTGCATAAGCCTGTTCTTTCAAGAGATGAATCGAAATTGGGAACCATAGAAGTGAGAGAGTCGCTGAAGTAAGGACAAAGGATCTACCATATAGGGAGAGTCTGTGGTTTCGTATCCATCTTGCTATTCTTGATGTCACCTTCTCCACCAACAGTGAGTCTTGCCCTTCTGCACAATCTAACAAGGAGACTTGCACGCCCAGAAAACGATCTGCAGTATTAGCTGGTATCTGTTTCAGGCCCCAGTCAATATACAGTACCTTAGGGGTCGGGAGAAAAAATATTGATTTATCCCAATGAATTTAAGCCTCTGACAATTCGCAATATTTATCTAAAACTTTTTAAAGTTTTGACAAGGCTACTGGTGTATTTTCACAAGCTACTGTTAAATCATCAGCTATCGCACCTCCTTGCCATTGGGTGTGTGGGGTGATCCTAAGACATGTAATCCGATTGTTTGATCTGGTATTTGCTTACAATATTTCTAATTGGAGCACAAAGAGAAAGAGGGCCAAGGGGCACCCTTGTCTCAGTGATCTCATAAGTATAAACTTTTATGACAGTTTCTCATTCACTGTCACTGTCGATTTAGCCAAGTGGTAGCTTTCTTTGACTACTCTGCTGAATCCATCTTCAAATCCCATTCACTGTCACTGCCGATTGAGTCAAGTGGTATGAATCCCCCCCGGTGGTGGCCATAACTTGACCGGAGAAGGGGACTGAAGAGAAAGGAAGAGTTACAAGCACACAAGTAGATCTGAGGAAAGCCGACGTTTTGCCATAAACGTGGCTTCCAAAATAGGAGAAGGACGAAGAACAAGGCGCGCAAGTCTTCTGCTCTCTTATCATGCCCCCAAGTCATGCAGCCACTCGTACACATACTTATTTTCCTTACTCTGGGACTAGCGATTCCAAGTGGCCCTGCCAACTTAGTTTCTAGGTCGACTTGCCCAGATTTCGCAATCGGCCACAACCACACGGTGCATGACCTTGCAAAACTATAGTCAGCCTATGAGACTTTCAGACTCGCCAATCATCACATCATCTAGCCACTACTTCCTTGAAACTGGCAGATGGGTTGGGAGAGGGTGTTTTAGATGAGATTGTCGATTTGAAGTTATAGTTGGGAAGAGGGAAGTAGAAGATGGGAGAGAGGAAGGGAGAAGGGATCAAAGGGGGAGAGGAGGGGAGTGGGATTATTCGCCTTGGGAAACCCATATCGATCCACTTGAGTTCTTCACAGTCAATCAGATCACAGTGTGAGGGGAATAATCCTCCTTACACGATGTCGTCTTTTGGCTTGAAGGCTTTGAGAAGGGATTGGTAGGGATTTTGTTCTTGGGGACCAAGGCGGAAAAGGGGAGGGGGCAAGGAGCGGTGCGGAGCGGGACCAAGATTCAGATGAAGAGAAGGAAAAAAAAATATCAAGGAAAAGGGAATGAAAACAGTTCTAGGTGAAGGGAAAAAGGCACGAAGGAAAAGGGGATGGAAATAATTACAGGTGAAGGGAAGAAGACGCAAAGGAAAAGGGGATGAAAACAGTTACTGGTGAAAATGGTTTGGGATAAAACGGGAGACGGGGGAAGTTTTTTGAAAGGTACGGGCCGTTATAAATTATTCTTTCTAGGAGAAAATGCCCCACCTAGTTTAGAAAGTTTGACAACTTGTTTTTTTGGTGCGACATTCGGGCAGGGTGCCTACTATAGATCCCTGACCGTCTTTATGCTCAACCAGACAGTTTATTTTCTGCGAACAGGATTTCCGGTTAAAGACAAATATTGAGTATAAACTTGAGCTCAGTGGAAGTTGTGCGAGGCAGATGAGAACTCTATATGATAAGGATGATTTTGAGAGTCCGGTGTAGTCATGAGGGAGGTTGTCTGGTGAGGCTTAGGAGTAGTGCTAGTTTAGGAAAAGAATATACGTTAGTTTAGGGAGACAAAAAATAAATATATCCTCACCACTTTTACATTGTGGACAAGTTCTTTCAGAACATCGGTAAAAATTAGAAGGATACAGATAAGATTAACATGATCCCTGCTCAATGATGGCAGGGGGCAACATGCACCCGCTCTGATGGTTGGAGGGAGACAACAAAGCTACGTTCGTAGGTAGTGAAGGTGAATTGAAAGAATTTGAAAGATAATAAAACATTTGAGATGAGAGCAAAGTGTAGTTAAAAAAAAAAAAATTGGACAAGCTTATGTATTTATTTGTGTATTAAATTATTTAATGTGGACCATATCTCAATTTACACATGTCATCCTTACACAAGAACCATTCTAATCTTCTCTGTACTGTTATAATTTGAACTTTTCATCATCTGTTTTAGAAAAATCTAACGTAAGAACTATAAAAAAAAAAAGTCCCTCAACAAACAACCCGGAAAGTATACTGGGACCATTACCAGACTCTGGTGTAGGTGTTAGGGGATTACCCAATAGTACAAATGGTTAATTTAGGACCGATGCCCTGAAAAGCCTTACCCTAGTAAAAATAAAATCATCCACGAAGTCTGCAAAGCGACCCCCCCTCCCCCGTCCCCCAAAAAAAACAAACCAGACTATATTAGAGCACACTCACACTTCGTACCCAAAATCCTATTAAAAAAAAAAAAATGGGATATCCGATTTGGAAAAATAGTGGTTGGACCGGTTGCTTCCCCCTTTCGCCACAGACGAGTTTGCATCCGATTATATTTTTGGTTCTCTTCGACTGTTCAAGTTACACTATGAGCTCGCATTTCTTGACAATATCTTTGTCTTTATATTTCTTTCCATTTTCACAACTTGATTCCAAACAATGGCATAATCACACACACTAACACATATTTTTGCAGATTTTGCATAAATGAATTTGCATTTATATGACACCTTGGGGTCATACTGCGCAGTGCGCACATGTTTGTTCCCAAAACAAAAAGGAGAGGGTCGCTTACCGACCTCAAGCTGCATAAATATTTTATGTGCAGTCATACAACACGATACACAAATATCTTTATTTTGTTTCATAAAACAATAGATTAGAAATAAATACAATTTTGCGGGAACCTTTGAAGGTCCATGCAAAATATGAAAAACCGCCGCTGTCAAGGCCGCTGAGATTTATGTGCCCTTTTGCGTGAACACGCGAAATAAATGCCTTTTGTGATCGAAAAACCTTGCAAAATTGAAAATACGTGGTGGTGCGAGTATGCCATAAGAAAGAGAATTTGCGGTAACCTCCGTAGGTTACCGCAAATTCCCAACCCCTGCGGCTCGTCAGGCCACTGACAAATGGGGTCACAAATAAATAGTTTGGGAAAATGAGATCGTGGTGTGACTATCCCTTCACATTAAACTGCGATTTCGTAAAAACGGACATTTTATATTTTTTGAACGAAATCGAATTTGACATTTTCATTATGATTTGGGTGCAAAAAAACATTGGAAATTCGAGGTTTGGGGTTCTGGACTACGTTGCATAGAGTACACGTACGGGGGCTTCCGGTACGAAACGTACAGGTTATTTCTGTATGGGATCTGTACGGGAACCTGTACGTCTTGTACGGCCCCGTACGAAAAAGCAAAAAAAAAAAAACAAAAAAAGGTCATAAAAAAACTCCAAAAAAAAAACTATGTGATGCAACAACACAAAACCAACAACATTTGGCTGAGCATGATCTTCAGATTCTTAATAGAATTTGAGAAAAAAAATAAAAACCATACCGGATATAAAAAAAAAAAAAAAAAAAAAAAAAAACTCGTACAGGGCCCCTAACGTACGAGGAGCGTACGAGTACAAGAGTATGGATCCGTACTCATACGAGGGTGCATACAAGTTGTAACGTAGGTACTGGACAAGGGGTATGGGGCTTGGCGTAAGGGATACGGGGTAAGGGGTAAGGGGTAAGGGATAAGGGGTAAGGGGTAAGGGATAAGGGGTAAGGAATCTGGGTTAAGGGATATAGGGTAAGAGATAATAGGTAAATGCCAAGGGGTGAGTGATATAGAGTATTGAGCAATGTTTGCTACCTTTTATACATTGTTTCTGCACAAGCGCTTATCGGGTAGCTGAAAATTCAGGAATGAAAATTCTGAAGTGAGAGTTTTGGGCAGTCTGAAAATCCTCAATGGTCCTGAAGTGGTAAAATGTCCGAGGACCCTGAAAGCCACCTGTTTAGGCAGGCTGCATCCTGAAGTGGTAAAGGGTGTCCTGAAGTGGTCAAGTGAGAGTTTTTGGCAGTCTGAAAATCCTGAATGGTCCTGAACAGGTGAAAGGTCCGAAGACCATGAAAACCACCCTTCACCACTTGAGGATGCAGCCTACCTAAACAGGTGGTTTTCGGGGTCTTCGGAGCTTTCACCACTTCATGATCATTTAGGATTTTCAGACCTGAATGGTCTTGAAGTGGTGAAAGGTCCGAAGACCCTGAAAACCACCTGTTTAGGCAGGCTGCATCCTGAAATAGTGAAGGGTGTCCTGAAGTGGTGATGAAAAATAAGACTGTTGTTAACCTTCTCTCTGTTTCTGTTACAAACCATTTCATATTAGCTACATTCGCCTCCATTTAATCACAATATCAAATAACACATACACACTACTCAAAAGCCACTGTGTCCAAATTCAATCGATGACGTATCGCGGGTATGTCATCAGAGGTGAATGACAAAGGCGGAAGGTGCCCCCTAGCCAAAAAAGATGCATATGTGAGCATGGAGACCCCACATTCATTCGTGTCACGACCCGAAGGAACAACTCCGTTGCATCCCGAAGTGGTTTTGACCGAAAATGTACGGTATGGAGTTGACTCTTTACTAGGCCTTTAGATTCACCGTTACAAAAAAATCGTTCGGGTTTATTTTGATCTCGGAGGTTCTTTGCGAAATATCGAAATCTACATAATCGCAAAAAAAAAAAAAAAA
>BFEA01000628.1:356790-377464 GCA_003427395.1 Chara braunii | reverse complement strand
ATACCGAACAACCTTTGCCTTAAGGTCATATCCAAAAACTTTATTGAATTTGAAGTTAGAAAACACATAAGTTTCATAATGTTTTCTTGAAAAAAAAAAAAAAAAACAGCATTTGCCTCAGGAAAATTAGTTTTTGAATTTTTAAAATTCAAAGTGAAAAAATAAAATAAAAAATTGTGCAATTTCGATCTCGAAAAGATCTACAACCCCATATTTTTTATTTTATTTTTTTGAGAATTTTTTAAAGTTTAAAAACATCCTTGAAAGTCGCGGCCGCACCCAACCGCGGCCGGAGCCGCGGCGACCGTGATCACGGCTGCCCTCCAATCTCGACCCCACGGAGGCATCCGCGGGTGTTTCGTAGCGGTAGCCTAAAAAAAATCTGACCAAAAATATATGTTATGAAGAAAAATAAAGTAAATAACATTTGGCAGAGCATTACATCCAAGTTCCTTCGCAAATTTGAAAAAAAAATAAAATATAAAAAATAAAAATTAATAATAAAAATATGAAAATATGAAAATATAAAAAGATAATTAACATTAGTGAGTGCGCAAGACTGTTTTCGACACCGCTAACTTTGGCGATTTTTCGTTTTTTATGGGCGCAGCCAAATGCCTTGAACTTTTACAAATGTGTACTTCAGATAATAAAAACTCATAAAAAAAGCTTCAAAAAATAATAAAATTGTTTAGGTGTCGCAATAAATTGAAAATAAAAAGTAGAAAGTGAAAAAAACCAAAATAGTGAGTGGGCGAGCACGTTTTGATACTGCCATCTTTGGCGATTTTTAATTTTTGTTTGGCTTAGCGAAATGACTTTAAAATTTATAGGAATGCACCTTAAATCATTGAGAACTTATTTTTAGGCCCAAAAATAACTTTTGGCGGGGGCCGAATGGCCTCGGGTTCAGACCCTAAACAAGACCCCTGAATGCCCGTACGTACGAAGATCGACCTGGGGCCCTCTGTACATATGGGCTGGTGACCCTGCTCCCGGCTGTATTATTCAAAATTCGTTTGTAGCGAGGTTGTGGAATCTACAACCGCCTTGTTAAGTTCATTGCGCAATATCTCACTTGTAAACATGGGTTACCTTTGAACTTGCTTGCCTGCATCCACCGTGACAAGGTTCATCCCACTCTTCCTTTTTTCCATCTCTCTCACTTTCTTGGCTGGTCGAGAAGAAAAAGTGATAAGAACAAGAGGTAAAATTGAGGACAAAGACAACAAATGCGATGCCATTTTCGCCAACTGCTCACGGAGCTGCACAAGCTTCATGCAGTTACCGAGCCACATCTATGCACCCAGTTCAATCTGCGTGGCACAAAGAGTGAACTGTCGACGACAAGAACTGTTATTAAGTTGCTGGAAACCAGAGGTCGCGTGCAATATATCACTGACAGGGTTCAAATGAGCCTCAACCATTTCATCGTTGAGAAATTTGCGAATATAGCCGGACACGAAATCAAGGAGAAAGGGAAGGGAGAACCAAGTGGAAAGAAAGAAGAATAGGAATTGAGTGAAGAGATTATGGATGTCACCATCAAGAAACTGCAAGATGCATTGGAGATAGTCATAAAGAAAAAGGAAGCCTATATGAGACAACGAGCAGGAAAGTAAGGTCCAAAAAGAAGCCATAAAATCTGCATTGCCACTTGTACGCACCCTCGTGCGAGTACAGATTCGTACTCTTGTACTCATACACCCTCGTTTTTTTTTTATGATTTTTTTTTTTTTTTCGTAAGGGGGCGTACAAGACGTGCAGGTTCCCATACAGATCCCGTACAGATATTACCTGTATGTTTCATATGGAAAGACCCCGTACATGTACATTATGCAACGTAGCACAAAATTAACATAGGTTCGGAAACTTATTTGGCATCCGTAATGTTGAGCATGCTGACCTATCTTGCACATCGGGAGAGCAAAATTGATCATGTCACCACCGAACTCTAGACAGTCACCAATCTTGTTAGAGAAAAGAATAAGGTGGTGCAAGAAGAGCGAAAAAAAAAAAGTGAAAGAGCCACAAGAGAAACTGATGAAGGACGCAATGAAAACTTGTGCATCTAGAGAATCAGAATCTCCAAGAATGGAGTAAAAAAAAAAAAAGATAAAGGGGAGAAACCGAGAGAAAAAAAATATTAAAAATTAAATTGCCATTTACTTACAATGAGAATAAAGAAGATAATTTGCTGGTATGGATCGCCGTTATACAAACCTATTGTTGGACCACCCTATAGTCAAAGACATGTAGGTGACTTTTTTCATCTCTTGCCGCGGAGAAAATGCCAAGGAATGAGTGTTGTTTAAAGCCAATGTTGCTGGATTCAAAGATATTGCCGATCGCCTATGTGTCCCTCCGTACGAATACGGGGACTACGTACGGCCCTCAGGCGGTCGTACGGGCCGTACGATTCGTTTTGGGGGCCTTCCCSGGRGGGGGGGGGGGGGGGGGKKGKGSRKGKSGGGGRSTACCCCCCAAARAAAAAAAAAAAGGAAAAAAAAAATATTGTTCAAGGGTTTGCGGGTGGTGGGGTTTGCGTAAAAAAAAAAAAATTGATCGTTTGATTGATTGATTGATTGATTGATTGATTGATTGATTGATTGGTTAATTGATTGATTGATTAATTGATTGATTGATTGATTGATTGATTGATTGATTGATTGATGATTGATTGATTGATTGATTGATTGATTGATTGATTGATAGATTGATTGATAATTAAATGATTGATTGATGATTGCCAGTGCTTGATTGATTGATTGATTGATTAATTGATTGATTGATTAATAAAAATTAAAAAGAAAAAAATAAAGCCGCCAAACTTTTTTTTTATTGATTGATTGATTGGTTAGTTGGTTGGGGGAGTGTCGCCCCCACCCCCCACACACACACGTGCACAGACACACACAAACACGCACGCACACACACACACACACACACACACACAGACACACACACACACAGACGCGCGCACACATGCACCGAGAGACACACACACACACACACACACACACACACAGAGAGAGAGAGAGAGAGAGAGAATATGTGTGTGTGTGGGTGCATATGTGTGTTTGTGCATATGCGTGTGTGTGTGTGTGCGAGTGTGTGCGTGTGCGTATACGTGTGTGTGTGTGTGTGCGTGTGCGTGTGTGTGTGTGTGTGTGTGTGTGTGTATGTGTGTGTGTGTGCGCGGGTGTGTGTGGGGGCGGGGGGCGGGGGGCTGGGCCGGGGGGGGCGACCCTCCCCCAGCCAACCAGTCAATCAATCAATCAATAAATAAAAAAGGTGCACTGCATCATTTTTTTATTTTTATTTTTTTCATTAATCAATCAATCAATCAATCAATCAATCAATCAATTAATCAATCAATCTATCAATCAATCATCAATCAATCAATCAATCAATCAATCAATCAATTAATCAATCAATCTATCAATCAATCATCAATCAATCAACCAATCATCAATCAATCAATCAATCAATCAATTTTTATTTCTTTATTTCTTTATTTTTTTTAAAGCATTTCAAAGTTTTCTATTTTTGAAAAATATAAAAGAATACAAAAAAATAAGATAAAAATATGGGGGTCTAGAGCACTGAAAGCTCTACATCCCCATTTTTTTTTTTTTTTAAGTTTTTTTTTGGGGAGGCTTTCATCACTTTGTACGAGACCGGCCGTAGGGCCGTACGACATAACCCCCGTACTACGTACGCGGTGCGACACAGACAACTGGGCAAAGACAATGACCATGCGGGAATTTCTTCAGACAAAAAAAAAAAACTTAGCCCTCCATGCAAAGGAATAATTTTGATATTTACAGACTTAATATTTTACTACGTTGCCACCTGTACGCACCCTCGTACGAGTACGGACTAGTACTCTTGTACTCGTATGCTACTCGTACGCTAGGGGCCTAGTACAAGTTTTTATTTATTTTTTCTTTTTTTATCCGGTATTGTTTTCACTTTTTTTCTCAAATTCTAATAAGAATCTGAAGATGATGCTCAACCAAATGTTGCTTGTTTTGTGTTGTTGCATCACATCGTTGTTTTTCGGATTTTTTTGATGACTTTTTTTTTTTTTTTTTTTTTTTTTTGCTTTTTCGTACGGGGGCGTACAAGATGTACAGGTTCCCGTACAGATCCCGTACAGAAATAACCTGTACGTTTCGTACGGGAAGCCCCCGTACGTGTGCTCTATGCAACATAGATATTTCATATCTCCGCAAATACAACCCTAAGTAAAGGTTGAAAGCCATGTGGATAATTGACGCTTTCTTTAAGATTTAAAAATTTGCACATTGAAAAATCGTTTTGATAGTATTACTCAATGAGAGAGCGATCGACAACAAGATCTGACAGTCTGAGAAAATGTTTGATAAGATTATAGGGTCGTAACTCTAAGTTAAGGTGACGCTTGCAAGTAGAATTGATCTTGTTTCGGTATTCTCTGAGTTTGAAGGTATTTTGCATGCCCAACAATTGGGGAAACTAGTGAGCGGTGCAAACCTGGATGGAAGTTGTGCTCATTTGCCTCGTATGAAGTTTGATTCGTGTATTATCAGAATTCGAAAATCAAGAATTAACCCTCAACACAGGTTTCACTATATGGCAAGCGACCTCAGAAAGAATTACCCTTAGGGTTTAAAACAGGTATCAACTCCCTCCCTAGGGTACGGTGGTAATCTCAACATCAGCCGTAGGGTTTCCTGCGAGTCTGAGCTATATCACGAGACGATGCTTGCTGATATGGCTTGACAACGTCTTCTTCTAATTAGTTCAGATCCCTTACCAGGCAGTTTTTTGTTATTACTTTCGTCCTCTAATGCTAGGCCACCAGCCGGGCCGCCCGGGTCACCCTACTTTCCGAGCAGCCCGACCGTGCAAGGACTAGGGAAGGTCCAAGCCAAAAAAAAAATAAAAAAATCCAAAAGCTTCGAAAAAAAACCAATGTTATGCAGAAAAATAAACTGAACCACTTTTGCCTTAGAGTCACATTGAAATTCTTAACCAAATTTAAAATAAAAATTTTAATAAAAATATTTTTTTATTATTTTATTTCTTTTTGCCCGGTCGGGCAAGTGGACCCGGGCCACTCTGGTAGCCTAGGTCTAATGGACATTATATCATTCCTAAAATTTATGAATGGCCCGGTGGAATTCTGCAAATTACAATAATCATTTATTCCCCCCAATAAAACTGAAAGCTGACAAAATTTGTTGATAAACCCCGTTAGGGTTTCATCTTTTTTTTGTTGGCCGAAATTAGCAATTTCGTCCCACAATATTCCACAGTGATTCTTTTCGAGAAAAAAAAATGTCGTATCTAAAAGTGAGGCGTGAGAGGAAATGCAAGACCCCACCCCCCTATCAGTCACGAACGACCTCTGATGTGGGTACGATGGGTGACACCGCCCCTGACTTTAGCGAGTGCAGGGCTTCACCTCCCCGGGTTTTCTCACAACGATGCCACCCTTGCTGGCCAGCATGGGAGTGACGTCACCCTAACATGACTCGCTGGTTGATGGTCCCACCCTTGATTTCCTATTGGGGCCATCATTCAATCGTCTCATTGTCAAAGACGTCAAGTTGGTGGTCCTGTCATTTCTATTTTCAGACCTCCTTTCCGATTGTTGCAATTCCTTAACTTCGCCTGAGCTTGGAAACTTTCCTGGCAAGAATCATCCTAGATCTATGTATGCCTTGAATTTTGTTTGGACCTTCCATCAATAAAGCAAAAGTTTATGTACCTATTATTGATGCTAGACAATCAGAAGCAAAAGTTGTTGAGCTAGAAGAGATGGGCATGAGACTGCTTCCCTTAGTAGTATTCGGCGAAGCAAAGAAGCAAGAAATCACCCAAGTCATGATTTCGACTCTAATGGTTACGATGACGCTTTGGCGGAGTTGAAGATTAGGCTATCAAGAGACAAGAAATTGAACTCGAACTTGATTCGCAATACGCTCACTCTAGACAAGTTTGGCATAGGGGCGACTGTATCGAGGATCCAAAATCAACATGGAGGAGTAATCCTGAATGGTTAGAGTTGAGATAACAACGTGGAACCTGCAGAGGCTAGGGAATATAACTGGCAAACAAAAGAGGTATAACCGTATAGGGTGAAGGAATGGCTGCACAAAAATAAAATCTAGGTTGCTTGTTTTCAGCAGTCCAAGTTAAGTGAAGAAAAGATCGGCCTGTTGGGGAGATGGTGGGATGGTCCACAGATCTGGGCGGCGAATCAGGGCTCCAAGGGAGGGATGGAAATAGTGCATCGGGATTCTGGATAGAATATCATGAATTATTATATGGATATTTGAGGTCGTTGGGCTTGGATTATTATCGAGCAAGGAGACTTAAAATGAACGGTTGTCTCAATTTATGCTCCTGTGAATCAAAAGGAGCGTTCCCAGCTTGTTGAGGACCTGAGAGTTGTGATTCCGGATGTCGATGATATAGTCAAGGGCGAGATTGAAACACGTCCTTGGATGCTTTTCCCTATCAACAATCAAAGAGTTGTGAAAAGGACGTGTTAGCGCTAATGAATTTTATGGTGGATTAAGATTTGCACGACTTGTACAGAGAGCTGCATCCAATGGATAGAGGTTATACATGGTTATCCCATAATGACAAAGGTCGGAGGCCAGACTTCCTATTAGTAGGACGGAAGGTGCACAACGCAGTGATCAAGATGATGACACAAATTAATCCGGTATCAGATCACAAATCATTAGTGGGAACGCTATCCCTAGGCTAGGAACAAGCCTGAGGACGTGGGTATTTCAAGTTAAACATAGCTAACCTCATAGACGAAGGACTCACCAAGTGGACACGGGAATTTTGGAAGCGGTAGGAGTTGCAGAAGGAAAATTTATCAACCTTGGCAGAATGGTAGGGAGGAGGATAAAAAATGATGTCTAACCTGCTATGTGCCTTTTTGCGGATCCTAGCCTTAAACTAGAATAAGGAGAAGACGAGGTGTTGGATAAAGGTGCAGGAGGTGGAAGAAAGGATGAAGACCCATCCGATTTCAAAGCTCACATTGGGAAAGGAGAGAGTCAGACGCCTCAACACGTGGGACGCGCTGCAGTAGGAGAAGTATGAACAATGGTTGGAAGGTTAAAAATGAAGTGGCTGAAAGTCTTCGACAGGATGTCTAAGGAGTCATTTCAAAGGCTAGTCCCGACGAGAACAACTCAATCGATAAAGGAGTTGAAGCACCCGTTCGAGAGAGGCGCTCCAGTGGTCACTCCACCGAGAGAATTTTGCAGCTATGTGGCGATGTACTACAAAGACATTCTTACGTCACGAAGACCAAGCGAGGGCATTGACTCCGACCTAACAGCAGAAACGGACCACTGGTGGAACACAAAGGTTCATCTCCTAACGGAACCAAATATTAGATTTGGACCGTCCTATTACCAAAGAAGCGGGGGAGGCGGTGCAGGTGATAGCGAATGGTAAAACGCGCGRGAATGATGAACTTCCAGTAGAATTCTACAAACATCGCTGAAAAATAATTAATGAGAGTCAATAATGAGATCCAATTGGGTGAAGCACTACCATTTAGCGCTTGCAAGGGGGTTATCTCGCTTCTTTTTAAGAAGGCGGACACCGACGAGATTAGTAACTGTCGTCCGATCTCGCTGTTAAATGTCTCCTATAAAATTCTCGCGAAAATCCTCGAGAGAAGGCTGAGAGATACTTGCCCCAGCTGGTAGTGGACGATTAAGCTGCCTCTGTGCAAGGTAGGTCTATTTATGATAACATCGTTATAATAGTAGAGGCGTTGGAAGTGGTAAACCGAGAGGAGCTAAAGGTTGTGGTATTAATGCTGGACAAGGAGAAAACGTACAACCGGGKTAACTTGTTGTACGTGCTTTCCACATTAAAATGGATGAACTTTGACAAATCCTTTTGTGCAAATCCTTTTGTACGTATGTGGACAGTGTTGTTGCCCTGTATTCCCTTTCCACAGCGTCAGTGATGGTCAACGGTGACATTTCTCCCCCTTTCAGAGTGTCACGGTCTCTCAGACTCTGTCGAGCCTATCCTAGGCGCCGTTTTTCTTTGTCATTCACCAGGAAGTCCCTTTTAACTACATAAGGGTTCAAACACATATTGTAGGATTGGAGACGAATCGGACAGTCTGTAAGGTGAAAGCCCTTGCAGTGTATGTCGGCACTACAATATTGTTTAAAACAATACAAGGAACTCTGAGAGGCCGCAATAAATTGTTTGAAGTCGATGTATTTCCTCCCCAAGTGATTCTCCCCGGTGGGCCAATGGTGGAGAGGGGAATGAAACAGATCCTGAAGGATGACTCATAACGTTTTCTTGGGGTCCAAGTGGCTCTCTCATCATGTTTGATGCGTTAGGACGAGATCTTCAAGTCCAAAGTCATGCAGAAACTGCATACATGGCGCCGGACACTGCACCTCTCACTCTTCGGACGTGGATTGGTGGTCAATGCCGCATTGTTTGCCTTATTGTGGTACGAAACGCTCATAGCAGGACATAATAGAAGTTTCCTCAAGACAGTCGAACTGAGCACGACAGGACGCAAAAGGTTTCAACAGTGGACTCTAACAAGGCCAAAAGGGGCGTTGACCTGACACTGGTTGGCAGAAGAACAAAACATACTAATTTCAGTCCCAACAGGATGTATCCTGAAGTTAAGGGTCAAGGAGGTAATGCATGCAGACGGGTTGGAGGGGGGGGGGGTGTTGGGGCGGTACCCCCCCATTCAAAAAAAAAAAAAAAGTTTTTTTTTTTTTTTTTTCAGAGTCTAGGACTCTGTGCGAGGAATGAGCCCTCGCGGGGCCCTTCTCAAACATGTACATGTTCCGGATAAGAGTCCATCCTCTTGGGATAAGGTAAGGTATTGTTTTAGACATGTTCTGAACAATGTCGAAGTTCAGAGGCCCTCAGCAAGCCAAGTGCCCGCCAAAATTGAAGGTGGGCTTGAATATTCACTAGAGGCCAAATTTTGACATTTTTCATATGTGGGTAACTAGGCTGTTGCAGCACGTCAGTTGGTTGAATAGAACCGTGAGCCTCCCTAATCTGCATCATACAGTTTGGCCCAGGCCTTKGTAGTTGCGCCTGGGCACATACACWCAATATAGAGCCGATACATCACAAAGTGGTTATAGGCCTACGCAAAAGAAGCCTTTTCGACGTACATACCCCGGGTCAAGTGCACATACAGCAAACAGCCCAAGTCTGGAAACTTAGGCCGTGCCCAACTGTGAAGGGCCCAGGCCCCAGGCCCTCAACTTAGCATTGGGCCTGGCTGCAGGCACTGGGGCCCGACCGGAAGCTACTGCAAGCTTTCCATCCAGGCCACACGGAGCCAAACAGAGGCTCCCACTTGCATATAGGAAAGAAGGCAGCCACAGTCTGGCATTCTGGCCCCCGCAGGCAATGCGGTCACGCTGCTGCGTTAGAGGTTGCATGTTGCGTTGCGGCAAGGGCGCTTGCGGGGCGCATGAGAGGTGAGAGGGGCGTTGTTGGGCAGCGGAGCGCTGGCATCCATAGCTGGGCTGCAAGGTGGTAGGGGGTAAGAGGGCAATCGCTAGTCTTCAAGAAGGAGGCGAGTATGGGTGGCCAACGTCTGATGAGGGGACACGAGATAGGTATCTGGTGCATGAGGAAGGTCGACTATGGTGTTGACGTCACGTATATTGGTCTTCAAAGTTGAAGTGAGCCTGTTGCGTGAATGTTGATGTGGGTAGGATAGACACGTAGTGTAGGCTGGGCGTTGGGCGCTAGACAAAGAGGTGCGATGTTGGATACTATGTTGGTGTGGCCTCAGGCCTTGAACATTGGCTCATGACTTCATTGTAAAACTCTTATTTGGATGGAATCTCGGTGCATTTGTGCTCTCAGCTTGTACACGAGTACTTGGATATCTGTGCGATTTTGCAACTTGGTTTTCTGTATATCGTTCCCACTCATATTCCTTGCAATTTGGTATCACCATATCAATTTATAAAAGCTCGTTCGAGATTGCCACTTACCTGGTGCTAGCGACATTGTTACTTGGTGCGTCGACGACGCTTCTAAAAGGTAAGGATACTTTTGCACTGGCTTGTTGAGAAGGACCCAGGTCGAGGGGTTGGCCGCTGGAAGGCAGCGACGACAATGTAGGAGTTGTGGTGACAACGGATGTATGTATGAGGATGGGAGCATGATGATGTGGGATTTTGGCTGAGGTGACACTACATTGCATKGTGGGTGGTACCAAAGMYATGACTRGTCATCGAAATRCACATCGACTCAATTGGTGAGAMATATGTGGTTTGGGACAGCTATCTCMAGGTACAGTGTTCCCTTACCTTATCTACCCCCTAAATTTCTTCTTACCATGAGGAAGTGAGTCCAACCTTGAGTGTCCTCTCTTTTGTGTAAGGAGTYRTRAGYGCTTTACCTTMAGAGACGACATTCTTTTTGGTGGCGCATCTAGCATGAGAGGGCGKTGCCTCTAAAGGGCTMTGGTCGAAGCACRGGTCACGATCACTATGCCAACCCATGGGAGTAGTACACGCAGGTCATGCTGCTTTGTYCATTAAGGYTTTTTGTTGCGCTAATAGAAGGGGTGTGAGGACTGAYAAGTCCTAAGCAGACGCAAACYGGACCGTCTATAAATATTTTTGACGGGTGTCTGATCTRTCCACTGATTGTGATCGCCGTCCTGACTGCGACGTTAAATAATTCCAGTGGACATWRGGGGTTGTCCTTAAACTGCCTCTTGATCAGCCAAATCAATCGGACGTAAGGCTCGTTGCAYGCAAGGGTAAATAACGGGCARTTCTGGTCATAAGCATACACCTTGGGCACAGGGGTGGACCRCTAATGCACACCTTAGACATTGTTGCTCRATGATGGCTACACACACATTRGATACAGGGGAGAAAAATTCCAATTCAGACTTAACTGGCAAGCARAACTATACCCATTATGCATACATCTGCTCACATAGTTTATTTTTATTTTGATTACTTGGTTGATAGACCGATAACACCTCACAGATAGCCTACACTAGAACTGTAGTGTGAAGGTACGACTATTGTATGAAAAYTAATCAAAGTAGATTTAGATTATGTGCAGAGTCTGTGTGAATGTTGTTGATGTCGATGAGTGGCTCAGAAGGTGGTGAAGGTATGACAAACAACAGAAGGCAGACTAGGCGTGATATGCTTAGGGTACCTGTAGTGTTTTAAGTCCTGCTGCCMGGAGAAGAAAGAAGGTTAAGGGCCGAAGCAAGGGCTCGTAATCTTGAGATTGTCAGGGAAGCAGCAGCGGATGGACGTTAGCGGAAATATAGGCTAGGGTAGTAGCAATGGCTACCTCTGAAGCAACATCTGCAGCAACATCTGTGGCAACATCTGCAGCAACATCTGCAGCAACCTTGTCTGGTCTGTTGTTTGGCATGCCGCCCAACTCGACCAGTTCGCAGTCCATCTCTAGTACGACAAGAGCTATCTCTAGCCAGATGGCGGGTGGGCAGTCCAGCTCGCAACCTCCACTGACTAGGGAGCAGATGAAGCTCCAACAGGTAGAAAGTATCCGCTTAAGGCTATAGAAGGAACTCAAAGATGCTACCAATAGAGAGAAAGAAATTAGAGACATAAGTGTCTGACATGAGGGAAGAGAGGCAGACAAAGCTGCATT
Organism: Chara braunii; assembly: GCA_003427395.1. Lineage (NCBI taxonomy): Eukaryota > Viridiplantae > Streptophyta > Charophyceae > Charales > Characeae > Chara > Chara braunii. The sequence goes on along the minus strand of BFEA01000628.1, from coordinate 365,779 downwards.
AGAGGGTTCAGATGACTCGACCCTTAACAACAACACAAAGATTGTCAAGGAGAGCATGATGTTCGTGCATGCATACACAGACAACAAACAAAACGCGATCGAGGATACCCTAGACCAGATCATAAACGCCATGCACAGACCAGGATTCAGGCCAACAACTTTGTCATCGTCGTTGTCTTTATCGACGATGACAGACCCATATCAACCTCTGTTCGGACCACTGCCAAGCGGTACTTCAACAGCAGCCTTATCTCAGATTGTTGCTTCTTCATCTTCTGGTCCAGCGGTTGGTGCTGCACCTCAGTTATCGCCTGTCTTACCGGTTGGACAACAGCAACCATGGTAACCCAACCCCCCCCATAGAAACCACCCTCCACCTTCTCAGGTGTTAAGAACGAGGAGACTCTCAACACATTGTTGAAAATGGTTCCAGTGTGGGTCAGGGTGGAGAGGACGCTGGTAGAGAAGGAAGTGATAATTGCTGCATCCTATTTAGAGAGTTCAACAACTCATTGGCTAAATGGATTAGTGGTTTCATAGGGATTCAGTAGGAACATGGGTGACTGGGCAAAAACCCATACCCAAGAGAGCTTTATGGACTCGGTGGAAGCGCGATGACAAAATCCACTGTAGGCACAAATTGTCACTAACGGGTTGCTGAAACTTGATGTTAAAAAGTACAACTCCGTGCGCGAACTCACCTCTATTGTAGAGCGTTTGATTATTGTCCCTGTCGTACAATATAATCCACAGGTCTTGTTGACCATATTCTTGAGGTGTCTTCCCACAAACATCAAGAACTTGCTAGCCACCGAGGCTCGGCTAGAGTTAATCACACATTTGAGACCTTCAGCAAAAATGCCTCATATTTGGAGGTTACRTTAGGAGGTGCGCAATCACCYTCTACAGAGGGAAGGAARAAGAAGAGTCCAAAAGAGTGGAAAAATAAGGGTAGTCGATTGATGATTGTTGATTCCAATGGGAATCAAAATGAGATCGATGATGTGACGGATCTTGTCGAGGGCACAAAGTTTGACAGCGAGGATAGTATTTAGGGTAGCAACCTCACTTTTATAGTAAAGGTTTAAGCAAGTGGCCACCGCAAGGGCAGTGAACCTATGAATCCCCGTCGGAGGCGGCCATGCGCAGCCGAGGCCATGGAAAAGAAACAAAAAGTTTCAAACAATTCTGAAGAAAAATATATGTTATGCAGAAAAATAAACTGAGCAACTTTTGCCGAGTGGTTATATGATTTTTATCCAAAAACTTTACTGAATTTGAAATAAAAAAACACAAGTTTTTTTTATTTTTTTTTATTTTTATTTTTTAAATCCTTATGGGTTTGGCTCCATATCCATTCTGGGGAGCATCAATCCGGTTCCTATTCCCCTAGCAAGTCATATGAACAAGATTACATTCATATACCCACACAGGCTCCCTTCCGTCTGGCCGAAGGGACCCTGATCAGCATTGATTGCTCCACAGATCTGGAGGACTGACTGTCAACTTGCTTGTCCTTGAAACTCCTCTCAGGCTTCTCTATCGGGGCGTGCCAGGTATGCTATTATTACAAGAACAACAGGGAACTTAGAACAGTGAGTTGTCATTGGAGAGTCGTATATCCCTGTAGTCCTATTGCCCAGCCTGTAGAGACACTCTTGTTCTTTGGGAAGTCTCTGAGTCATGTCACTCCTTCCATCTGATATGCAGAGCATGAATGTCATCTATCTTCTCGTTGACTAACCATACCGTCTTGAACTTGGAGATCAGTTCCTGTTGCTTCTCCGGGTTCTGCTGAATGTGGAGTTTGACCTTCTTCCATGAACATCGAATAACTGTTTCCATAAGTAGTCTCTTTGCTGCCTTGACCTGCTCCACTTGTTTACTGGACTTGTCAATGGTTCTGTTGCACCTTTCCTTCCAAATAACCGAGAGAGTCACTTTGTTGATGATTCTGAACCATATGCGTTCGAGCTTATGGAATTGGGGTGGGATGTTCGTCCATGGGAGAAGTTGAATCGAGTGGTGAACTTCAGGTAGGGAGGAAGGAAATAAGTGGTCCCCAAGTGCAAAGGTTCTTGCCCATATGTCGTAGCAAATTTGCATGTTATCAGGCAATGTGTGAGATCCTCTCGTTCGTTGCCCGAGCATACCCGACATCGTTCTAAGTAGTTCACGTCACTGTTATTCCTTTGGATGTGTAGCCAAACGTTCACTGGGAGGGCATTATAGGTAATCAGCCATTGAAGGCTTCAAATTTTGACTGGTCGGATAAACTCGTATTTTCGCCAGGGAATTTCGGGGATTGGCTCCATTACTTGTCGTAACAATTTGGACCATCGCTCCTTGATTATAGGTCCCGGGTCTTTCATTTTCAGTACCATAATGTAACCCATTTTGATTATGTATTGTGTTATTTGGATGGGAACTACGTTGAGTRGAGTACACGTACGGGGTCTTTCCGTACGAAATGTACAGGTAATATCTGTACGGGATCTGTACGGGGACCTGTATGGGAACCTGTACGTCTTGTACGCCCCCGTACGAAAAAGCAAAAAAAAAAAAAAAAAAAAAAATCATTAAAAAGATCCAAAAAAATAATATGTATAATGCCACAGTACAAAGAGAACAACATTTGGCTGAAACAGTGTTTTCGTTAAAAGTGAAATTATTTTCATGTTCACTTTTTATTTTAATTGTAAAATCACACAGAGAACTAATCGAAAAATAAGCAAACAACGAGAAAACAATGGTTATACAAGAAAGTTGTTGAAAGAAATAGAATGCAAATTTTCATCTCGAATGTTCACACGTACAAGCTGTAAACATGTCATTCAGGGAATGTCAATCCACTCTCACTCTGGGAATGTCAATCCACTCTGTAAACATGTCACTTAGTAAAACCTCATCAATAACTGATGAGAACTTGTAGGAAATGTCATTATACAACATATTTTCAAAATTGCCTACAATACACATTTTCACCGGGAATGTTCACACTTAGTAAACATGTCAACCTCATTTTTCCAAACCTAGAACCTGAAATTCTCATTGACTTTCCTATCTAACCATGGACAAAATGTCAAATCCTATTCTAAGTCTCATATCAGGAATACTATCTTGTGAGAAACCAAACGGAGGGAAGTGACCTTTTGCCAACAAACATGCAAAACCTAACATAAAAACACCATAACTACAAGGATCTTCTTGAGCAGAAATCCCATCTACTGATGTATCAAAGTAGGATGTAGGCTCCTCCACATGATATTTTTCCCGAAGATTATATTGATGAAACTCCGCTCTGAAAAAACCTGTCAAAAGTTCAAGGGTTGGACCGTAGTCAACACGATGGAGAGAGTCTACGAGGTGGAATTTACACTCAAAGCGATCTATACTGACATAAGCTAAGACCCAATGATTTCCGAAATGGAGAGGGATAATTACCAAATCAAAATCGAAAAGATTTATGTCCTTCACCCATCTCGTCCATTCGGAGTATGCGATTTCAGTGAACTGAGTCTTTGACAATCTGGGAAAGAAAAATAAATTTAGAATATGCACAGATGGAATGTTATAAGAACTTTCATCTCTTGTTACTTCTGCACATGTCGAATCCTCCTTCTTGATGTAGTCATTGGTGATCTGAACGGCCAGCAGGTACAAATTGACGACTTCATCATTTAACCATTCCCCATCCTTACCGGCGACCATGATGTCTTTCTTTTCCACCTTCCACCCCCCCTTGTAATCGACAATGCCGTATTCTTCATTGTCTTCAGTGTTGCCAGTAATCATTTCAAGATACTTCTTTTCTTCTACAGTAAGGGGTACTGTTGCTAAAAAAATCTGAAACGAAGGGTCATGTACTGCATACAAACACACATATAAACAACAATAGAGCGACTAAGACTTCACACAAAAAAGGATTTTTCATCAAGTGATAGACTACATAGACATGAGCTCATGTCGTTGATTGTCTATCTGTTTCGTCATCAGTGCTGCTATCCATAACACGTAAACTGCAACCTGCGCGATGCAATTTCTTCCCTTCTGTGAGGCTTATTCCAACAACTTTAAACATCCTTAGGGCAGCTGACTTCACAGATGGAAATGTCATGGGTGTACGACTTCTTCTCTAATTTTTGGGCAACAACGACAAAGTTGATAAAGCTTGCAAGCCATGACAAATGATATTCTTCTCTCTCTTCCTTTGCGAGTGTACATCTGTCGTTTTCCACAGTTCTTTTCGTCGCCCCGCATGATTGACAAAATAAAACATAATGAGTTCCAAGTTCGACTTTCCGTTGTTGAAACTTGAAACTGACTCATGAATACCAATACAAAATAAATTATATATGGCAATTGCACTTCTACCAAAACATATGATATTGCAACATTTCTCTTCAGTAAACACACAGTTTCAAAGATAGGTAAATAAACTATACATCTGAGGGATCGACACCATTGCACAAAGGGAGATGAGTGCATGTGATGTACCCACTAATCCGCATATAGTATTAAATTTTCCTCCTAAGATAAGAAAGTGCTCACCTCGATGGCTAACTCTCAGTTTTTCTTCAACACGACCTTCTGTCACACCTTCCATATGCAATGGCGTAATAGGAGATTCCTCGATAGCTATCACGAGGTTAGCAGACTGTGATGTTTGAGGTTGTTCAAGCGTTTGTTGAGGTTGTACAAGTACACCTTGGTTCGTTGTACTTAGTACTGTATGTCCTTCATCCTCTTCGATGTCTTGTACATGGAGAGTTTCTTCCTCCTTTACGCCCTTAAAAGTGTCCTGAAAAGTGCCGCTTACTTCGGCTGGCATCGTCGATGACGGCATCTGTAATTCCGTGAGTGTACCAGTAATATTTACTTCCATAGCAACACTGTCGCCCACTAGCATCGTAGTCGACCAAACTTGGTCAGTTGTACTCACGCCCTTGCAACTCACACCGCCTTTTCGTCCCGAAGTTTTGACACTCGCACCGGCAATCGATCCCCATTGCTATGTCGGGTTGGACTCAACCACAAGTTTCTCCGCTCGGTCAAGCTGGGACTGCTCCAATAGTGGACCCCTGTCGTGTTCGACTCGACCGTGTGACCCTTCGACAGGTGAAACAACGTCGATTGATCCCGAAGCCTTGCCACTTTTACCGACGATTGATCCCGATCTCACTGTCGGGTTCGACTCGGCCGTGAGTTTCTTCGCTTGGTCAAGCCGCGAACGCTCGAATACTGGTCGAGTCTCGTGTTCGACACGACCGTGTGACCCTTTGACAGGTGAAGCACCGCGACAGTTGAACCACCACCGCTTGGTCCTGTAGCTTTGCCATGCGCACCGCCGCTCGATCCTGATCCCTTGCGCTCTGTTTCTTGAGGCCCCTGAGACATTTCGGGTTTTCGCAGTTCACGAGGACTTATGCCCTTGCCGATTGCACCGACGGTTGTTGCYGGACCCTCGGCACTTGCACCGGTGCTCAATCCCGATCCCTTTCCATGCCCACTGCCGCTTAATCCTGATCCCTTGCCTTCTGTTGCTTGACGCCCTTGAGACCTTTCATTTTTTTGCAGTTCCTCACGACTTGCGTCCTTGTTGCTTGCACCGTCGCTTGGTCTCGGAGCCTTGTCACTTGCACCGCTCCCCGATCCGAATCCTTTGCCATGCGCACCTCCGCTCGATCCAGATCCCTTGCCATGCGCACCACCGCCGCTTGTTTTTTTCCTCTCCCCTTCTTTGTGTTCAAGATCTTCTCCGACATGCAAATTATATCCATAAGCCGGGCTGGTTTGTCTATCATAGAACTCTTCCAGATACTCAAGCCACTGCGATGTTTTGAACTCTTGGAAAATTTCTTCGCTTCTTACATCTAGTCTTGATTGAGAAACCTCCGGATTAAGTCGCATGAGTCGCTTGGCAATCTGATTCTTGGCGTGTTTGAGAAAGTTCGATTCTGACATACGTCTGTAGAGGCAAAACTGCCACTCCCCTTCTTCTTTTATAGCCATAACCTACATCCCTCTCGCCAATGCAGGTTCAAAGTGTTGGGGGTGCCATATAATGTGATGACCCCATGTGGCATTATCCGTCACCGTATAATCTTCTCGACATACTATAGGCCCCGAAAGCAGTCCAATGTCCGCAGGGATTATGTCTCCAATCTCGTACTCCAAAGGCTCATCAGATGGAGGTTGTTGTGGAGTTCGAGAGCATAGCAATTCCATAACAGTACTTGGGCTGTGTGCAAATGGTAACAGAGTTGCCAACAACTCTRGGAAAAGCATTGCTTGAAGCTTCGGATCCAGACTGCTTCCGGATGGCACCGTCATCGTATTGCCCGCCATCTGAGTCGGTGTAGCAATAGAAGAAGTCAGCGGCCGAGTCATTAACTGATCCGTCGAAACCGCCATGCTCAAAGCTCCTCCAGAACCGGANGCGGGGGCGGGGGTCGGGTAACCCCGCGGCGGGGGTCCGGGGGTGAAACCCGTACCCCGACTTGGGCCCCGGGAATCCCCGCGTGACAACCCTGGTTGAAACTGACTCATGAATACCAATACAAAATAAATTATATATGGCAATTGCACTTCTACCAAAACACATGATATTGCAGCATTTCTCTTCAGTAAACACACAGTTTCAAAGATAGGTAAAGAAACTATACATCTGAGGGATCGAAACCATTGCACAAAGGGAGATGAGTGCATGTGATGTACCCACTAATCCGCATATAGTATTAGATATTTCTCCTAAGATAAGAAAGTGCTCACCTCAATGGCTAACTCTCAGTTTTTCTTCAACACGACCTTCTGTCACACCTTCCATATGCAATGGCGTAATAGGAGATTCCTCGATAGCTATCACGAGGTTAGCAGACTGTGATGTTTGAGGTTGTTCAAGCGTTTGTTGAGGTTGTACAAGTACACCTTGGTTCGTTGTACTTAGTACTGTATGTCCTTCATCCTCTTCGATGTCTTGTACATGGAGAGTTTCTTCCTCCTTTACGCCCTTAAAAGTGTTCTGAAAAGTGCCGCTTACTTCGGTTGGCATCGTCGATGACGGCATCTGTAATTTCGTGAGTGTACTAGTAATATCTACTTCCATAGCGACACTGTCGCCCATTAGCATCGTAGTCGCCCAAACTTGGTCAGCTGTACTCACGCCCTTGCAACTCACACCGCCTTTTCGTCTCAAAGTTTTGGCACTCGCACCGACAATCGATCCCCATTGCTATGTCGGGTTGGACTCAACCACGATTTTCTCCGCTCGGTCAAGCTAGGAGCGCTCCAATAGTGGACCCCTGTCGTGTTCGACTCGGTCGTGAGTTTCTTTGCTTGGTCAAGCCGCGAGCGCTCGAATACAGGACGAGTGTCGTGTTCGACACGACCATGTGACTCTTTGATAGGTGAAGCACCGCGACAGTTGAACCACCACCGCTTGGTCCTGTAGCCTTGCCATGCGCACCGCCGCTCGATCCTGATCCCTTGCGCTCTGTTTCTTGAGGCCCCTGAGACATTTCGGGTTTTCGCAGTTCACGAGGACTTATGCCCTTGCCGATTGCACCGACGGTTGTTGCYGGACCCTCGGCACTTGCACCGGTGCTCAATCCCGATCCCTTTCCATGCCCACTGCCGCTTAATCCTGATCCCTTGCCTTCTGTTGCTTGACGCCCTTGAGACCTTTCATTTTTTTGCAGTTCCTCACGACTTGCGTCCTTGTYGCTTGCACCGTCRCTTGGTCTCGGAGCCTTGTCACTTGCACCGCTCCCCGATCCGAATCCTTTGCCATGCGCACCTCCGCTCGATCCAGATCCCTTGCCATGCGCACCACCGCCRCTTGTTTTTTTCCTCTCCCCTTCTTTGTGYTCAAGATCTTCTCCGACATGCMAATTATATCCATAAGCCGGGCTGGTTTGTCTATCATAGAACTCTTCCAGATACTCAAGCCACTGCGATGTTTTGAACTCTTGGAAAATTTCTTCGCTTCTTACATCTAGTCTTGATTGAGAAACCTCCGGATTAAGTCGCATGAGTCGCTTGGCAATCTGATTCTTGGCGTGTTTGAGAAAGTTCGATTCTGACATACGTCTGTGGAGGCAAAACTACCACTCCCCTTCTTTTTTTATAGTCATAACCCACATCCCTCTCGCCAATGCAGGTTCAAAGTGTTGGGGGTGCCATATAATGTGATGACCCCATGTGGCATTATCCGTCACCGTATAATCTTCTCGACATACTATAGGCCCCGAAAGCAGTCCAATGTCCGCAGGGATTATGTCTCCAATCTCGTACTCCAAAGGCTCATCAGATGGAGGTTGTTGTGGAGTTCGAGAGCATAGCAATTCCATAACAGTACTTGGGCTGTGTGCAAATGGTAACAGAGTTGCCAACAACTCTRGGAAAAGCATTGCTTGAAGCTTCGGATCCAGACTGCTTCCGGATGGCACCGTCATCGTATTGCCCGCCATCTGAGTCGGTGTAGCAATAGAAGAAGTCAGCGGCCGAGTCATTAACTGATCCGTCGAAACCGCCATGCTCAAAGCTCCTCCAGAACCGGACGATGTGCCTGGAACACCCATTCTCTGCGAAGCCGGGCTACAAGCTCTTTGCCTCTCATCTGCCAAAGCCGCTTGTAAAGTGTCATCAACACTCTCTTCTTCAGAGTCGTCGGCATCAAAGTCCTCACAATCCACAAAACAAGCCGCATAACCTGCGATTGTAAACGCCCCGATTTGTTGGTCGAAGTACATTGTCTCCAAGCGGTCGAGAAATGCAACTTCCCTCTCCGATGGTGCTTTATGATAACCCCTCAAAAGCGTCTCCACTTTTCTTCTTCTGAGCACATAAGTACGTTCCCCTCTATGTTGCGGCTTTGTTTCGAAGAGAAACTCCCAAATATTGATGATGTTTTGACCAACCTTGTAGACGAGATCACGCCCAGCGTTGTCGAGCCCCGGCCCCAAGGCCCTGGCGGGGGTTCGGGGGCCCG
>BFEA01000628.1:324041-336285 GCA_003427395.1 Chara braunii | reverse complement strand
GGGGGGTGCGGGGACCGGGGGTGCGGGGCCCGGGTCGGTGGGGGTCCGGGGCCGGGGCCGGGGTGCCGGGTGCCGGCGTCGGGGTCCCGCGGGGGTGCCGGGGGTCGGGCGGGCGCGGGGGTTGATTGCAGGGTCCGGGGGTCGGCGCCCCCACGGGAGGGGTTCCGGGGGTGAAATCCCGGCCCCGGCTTTGCCCCCGGGGGTCCCCGGGTGACAACCCTGTCGACGACATTCCACTGCGCACAATCGTGTTCGACTCGACGATAGGGCACGATCGGGTTCGACACGACGGTAGGGAACAATCGTGTTTGAGTCGACGACAAGGCACGATCGTGTTCGACTCCACGATCGTGTTCGACTGGACGACAGGGCATGATCGTCTTCGACTTGACCATCGTGTTCGACACGACGATGAACTGACGATCGTGTCCGACTCGACGATCGTGTTCGATGCGACGGTCGTGTTGGATTCGAGGATCGGGTTCGACTCGACGATCGTGTTGGACTCGACGATGACTCGACGATCGTGTTCGGCTCGACGACGGGGCACATTGGTGTTCGACTCGACGATCGTGCTGGACGTGACGATCGTGTTCGACTCGACGATAGTTTTGGACTCGACAATCATGTTTGACTTCACGATCGTGTGACTCAACGATCGTGTTCGACTCGACGATAGTTTTGAACTCGACGATCGTGTTGGACTCGACAATCGTGTTGGACTCGACGATGACTCGACGATCGTGTTCGACTCGACGACGGTCAGACTCGACGATTGTGTGGGACTCGACGATGACTCGACGATCGTGTCCAGCTCGACGACGGGGCATATTGGTGTTTGACTCGACGATCGTGCTGGACGAGACGATCGTGTTCGACTCGACGATAGTTTTGGACTCGACGATCATGTTCGACTCCACAATCGTGTTGGACTCGACGATCGTGTTCGACTCGACTATAGTTTTGGACTCGACGATCGTGTTGGACTCGACGAGCACTCGACGATCGTGTTCAGCTCGACGACAGGCACTATGGTGTTCGACTCGACGATCGTGTTGGACTCGACAATCGTGTTGGACTCGACGATCGTGTTCGACTCGACGATAGTTTTGAACGCGACGATAGTGTTGGACTTGACGATCGTGTTGGACTCGACGACGACTCGACGATGACTCGACGGTCGTGTTCGACTCGACGATCGTGTTCGACTTGACGATCGTGTTGGACTCGACTTGATGATTGTGTTGGACTCGACTCGACGATCGTCTTGGACTCGACAATCGTGTTAAACTCGACGATCGTGTTGGACTGGACTCGACGATCGTGTTGGACTTGACGATCGTGTTGGACTCGACGATCGTGTTGGACTCGACTCGACGATCGTGTTGGACTCGACTCGACGATCGTGTTGGACTCGACTCGACGATCGTGTTGGACTCGACGATCGTGTTGGACTCGACGATAGTGTTGGACTCGACGATCGTGTTAGACTCTACGATCGGGCACTATGGTGTTCAACTCGACAGTCGGGCATGATCGTGTCCGACTCGACGATCGCGGGAATCGAAAGTGCCACGTGGTGTCACGTGGTTGCATCTGGGCTACGTGGTTGTGTCCTCACCGTCTGATCCTTCAGACTCGTGGTGCTCCGCTGTGTTTGCACGTCACGTTCTTGGGCCGTATGCTCGCTCCGTCGTCGCGACCTGCAACTCTCAACACCTCCGCTGTGGTTCGTCGTCGCGTCGCGCAGGTGGTCTGCTATGCACGAACCTCCGTTGAACCAACGAGTCCCTGCGCTGTAGTTGCGTCGACGAACGTCCGCTGCGTTGCTCTTCCGCGTCCGATACAGGACTGAAACAAAAATGGGAAGTGTTGGGCCTCCTCCATATATATAGTTTTTCGGGTGGGCCCTCTGCACGCACCTGCTGGCCGTCCGATCCGGGAATACGAACGGTCGGGATGATCGCTTGACTGCAGATGGCGGCCCGGTGTTGCGGCTAGTGGACAGCCCTGGTTTTTCCCCTGGTGAATCTTAGTCGTCGATACGTCAAGCGCGCTCGTCATCGTGCCCTAGACGGTCGTCATCGTGCCGAGCGCGATCGTCGAGTACGATCGACGAACGCGATCATCGACCACGATCCTCTTCGTGTCGAATACGATTGTCTTGTTGGACACAATCGTGGTTGTGTCGACAACGGTCGTCGTCGTCGTGTCTATTGCGATCATGGTCGTGCCGAAAACCATCATGGTCGTGTCAAACGAGGTCATGGTCGTGTCGAACACCCTGCTCGTTTTCGCCACGACAACGGCGCTGCAGCTCCCGGGTTCCAGATAAGAAAAACACTTCTTCGTGTTCGGCACGGCAACAGGCACTGCAACTCACTTCGACTTCCACGCAGTTTAGTGCGAGTTGCACCAGCGGAACAAAGTACACGGGTGACTGTATTTTGTCTATTGTTACACTGATTGCTAATTGCGAGATTGTGATAATATAAAATGGAGTCCCTCTCATGTTGGGCGCGAGAATGTCGTTGCCGCAGTCATTTAACTGCTCAGTCTGGGGTTTTGGAAACCCGTCGTGTGTCGTCGTTCGAACTATGTGCAAATTTTGCTTCGAATCCGCGGAGTCTGGTACTTGGGAATCAAGACCGGGGGCCGTTCACTGTTGGATGAGGTGGTCGCGTTGCCACGATGGTTTTCCTTCTCACTTGTGGTAATTTTCCTGCTCGCTCTGCGTGGTGGGAACCACTCGTGTGCTGTCGCTGAAGTTCCTGGAGTAACATTGCTCATGCCAAGCTGTGTGCTGCGCGCCAGGGTCTTCGTGTTTCCGTTGTTGGTGCCCGTTGTGATTTGCCTGTCTTGGTCTCTGCCTTTCCGAATCTCGTGCCCGACGTGACATGTGCTGCGTTTCCTTTTGCACGTCAAGATCTCCCCCTTTTCACTGTTGGTGCACGCTGTGTTTTGCGCGTATTGCGCCTGGTGCCCGACGAAACATGTGTTACGTTTCCCACTCTCGTTCGATCTCCGACTTCAATAGACTCTTTTGTGTGTATTGCGTCTTTGGCACAGACTCTCCTGATGACTGACTGCTAAGTCCTCACCCCGCTTCGAACCCGGTCTCTATGCCCTTGTGAGTGATTCAGCTCGATGCTCAGATTCCAAGGTCATGTGTTATCCGCACTCGGATGTTTCCTGTTCCCCTCCGTCCCGTGTGGGGCTGTGTTTCTCGATGTCATTTATAGGGCTGTATTTCTCGCAGCTATGTAGGGATGGTTGTCTGCTCCCTTTCATTGACCTCTCATTTGCGCCTTTGACAGTTGTCCGCTATTTTGTTGTCGCAGATACGTCTCGTGCATGGCTTGTGTGTGCGTGCTATGCCACAACAGACTTGCAGCACAACCATGGAAAGCATGGACTGTGTGGCATCTAATACAATGCTCAATGAGGATTTTCCTCCACCGCACCTGCCAATGTGTTCACAAGATGTTCGAAGTGGTCACGAACGTGTCGATAATGCTCCGGAATCTCCTGCTCGTAAGAGGTCAAGAAATATTGCGTGTGCGGTCCTTCGTTGCCCGGTTCGAACCTTTGATGCAGAGAGTGCGGAAGATCAGGAGGGTAAGGCCTCCTCTGCTGACAACAACGTATCCGATGTAGACCGTGTTGTATGGGTGCCGAGGAGTTCACTTCGAGATTTCGAGGACACAGGTCTTCTATTTGGTGAGAGTGATGAAGGTGGTTCAGATTCAAGTGTTTCGGTGTCGTCTAGTGCTGATAGTTCTCCAGGTAAAACCGATCATCCGCAAACGTAAGCTGACCGGAACACTGACCACTGTTGTCGAAATGACGATGACAATTGTGATGTAACCTCTGATTTCGATGACATTTTTTCAAAACGTTTGTCCTCAGAGAAGCGTCCTTATACTTTTCGTGTCAGAATGCCGCGGTCAAAGAAGATTCTGCAATCAGTTTATAGAAAACTCACCAAAAAAACATTGGCGAGTGTGCATGGTCAAGTTTGTTGTAAGCGAGAGTGTTGCGCTAAAATGACCCTGGACGACATCAAAGCTGTCCGGAGCGCATACTACTCTAAGGACCATCAGAGCAGGGATGCATGGTGGGTTGAAACGTTGAAGAGGTTCACCTTCATAGAAGATGCGAAGGAGATTGTTCAACCTATTGTAGGGAGACGAAAGGTGTGCATGAGTGCTTAGTGTTTCACACTAGGTGTATGTAGGAATACATTTCTAAAAAAAAGGATGACTTTGTCAAAAAGCTACATTTTGTCGGAGCATGGCAGTACTAGACTCAGACGCACATCAGCAACATATGCGACGATGTACGGAAAACTAAGCTCCTTCGTGCGAGACAACGGAGATTCGATGCCCAATGATATGAAGATCAAAGAGGGAGAATTGAGAGTGGTGTTGAGATTGCCTGCTTGCTATAACAAGGTTGATATTTATAAGTTGCTAAAGTCACAATTCGACAACATGGGTGCTTTTTGTGTTTCTCTCCAAGTTTTCTACAACATGTGGAGAATGCAGTTTTGGCATGTGAAATTCCATGACACTGATCAAAACTTTGCGAAATGCGAGAAATATGTTGAATGCAAAGAATCTATCAATTACGCAAAGTTCGTACGTGTGCGTGAGTACTTTGTTTCGCTACGTGAGAAACACTTGGACTTGCAGCTCCACCATCGTGCTACGTATGAGGTGTGGAAGGATGAGTCGAAGAAACCGGGTTCCAACACTTTATGCATCATCATTGACGGCATGGACCAAAGCAAGACCAACATTCCACACTTTGGCGGAGACAACAAATCGAAGGCATTCGCAAATATTCTGATGTTGAAAACGAATTTAACAGCTATTATTGAACACGGCCGCTCACCATCGTTCCATGTTCACACATGGTACCCGTGCTATCCACACGATTTTAATGTTGTAGTGTCATCCATTATGAAAGTTCTCTGTGACATCCAGGCAATTTCATCCATGAATGTGCACGATGGACGTTCTTTTTTAGAACTGGCAACGAGCTTGAAGAGGTCGAGCATGGTATAAGCATCGTGCATTTTCAGTTTGCGAGAGAAATGATTGAAAGTGACATCAACGTTCGTATGTGTGTGTCCCAATAACATAAAACCGAATTCGACTTCTTTGAAGAAGCTAAATTTCACCAAAGTTGCAGTAAGTGTCAACACATATTTGTTTTTGTTTTCTCTCCAACAATTGTCAGCTTGTATCATCAAGAAAAAAAAAAAATAAAAAAAAATTGATTGATTGATTGATTGATTGATTGATTGATTGGTTGGTTGGTTGGTTGATTGATTGATTGATTGATTGATTGATTGATTAATTGATTGATTGATTGATTGATTAATTGATTGGTTTATTGATTGATTGGTTGATTTATTTATTTATTTATTGATTGATTGATTGATTAATCGATTGATTGATTGATTGATTGATTGGTGGACGAGGGGTCCGACCTCCCCTCCCCTCGACACACGCACACACACACACACACACACACACACACACACACACACACACACACACACACACACACACGCACACACACACGCACACACATACACACAAGCTTATTTTTTATTAATAATATTAATATATTAATAATAATTAATAATAAAAAAATCTTTAATAATAACGATTAAAATTATAAATTAAAATAAATAATAATTAAAAAACAAAAACAAAATGAAAAAAAACAATAATAATAAAATAAATCATAATAGAAAAATAACAGGTTTTGATTTTGATTTTTAAATCAGATAAAATATAAACATAGGATTCGTGAAAACCTAAATAAACAAATTGTTACGTTTGCACGAAATCTATTCAAGATTATGATAGTACGTTTTTCAGGTTTCCTCCATGAACAAAATTCAACGTGAAGTAAAACATCCGCAAAAAAAAGAACAGAAAATTAATTTTTCATAACTACAAGAGGGGGCGAGGAAAAAAACGGTTTTTTTCATAGAAAATCATGACCTGGTGAAGCACTGTAGGTTCAAGAACTGAAATATCCTCATTTTTCGTTATCCAAAAAAATTGTGTTTATAGTTCTATAAGATGTGTAGCACCATGAATTTATTCGGGGGTTTTCCGAACGCGCAAACATATTCTCCCGTTCGTGAATACGTTCGCTTGAACATGGTTTCCCATACATGGGCGAATATATTATTTTTTATTGTTTGTTTTAAATTTTCCCTATATTTTTATTTTAAACTCCTGTTTGGCTGAGAATTCCGAGGTGTCTCCGAGGCAAAAGTTGTTTGTATTCTTATTTCAAATGACATATATTTTTTGAAAAGGGTTTTATTGTTAAGTTCAAAAGTGATTTATAGTCCTATAAATTATTTTGTGCAGAGCTTGGTTTTTACCTAACTTAGGAAACTGACTTATAGTCCTATAAATGAGTATTCACCAAAACACGTTTTTTTTTACATCTTTCAAGTTTGCCTTGTCATCCTTAAAAATTACCCTGTTTGAACTTTGTTTTTTTGCCAATCTACTGAGAATGACTTATAGTCATAAAAAAACATTTTGCAAGGAAGGGTCTCCTTGCACATTTTGGGGAACGCTAGACTTTTGACCTGATTTTTTGCCTCCTTTATCGCAAAACGATTAAAAACGTTTTTTTTTGTGTGAAAAATAACAGTTTGACTTTTACTTTTTCATTCTATAAGAAATGTTAGGTTTTCTCTGATTGTGAGGTTTTCACGAACCCCCTGTTTATAACATATAAAAAAAAATGATAATAAATAATAAATAAAAAATAAATAATAAAATAATAATAAAATAATAAAGTAATAATAAAAATATAAAATCATGAAATTAAAATAATTATATAATTAAACTAGGATACCAGCCCGGCCTCCCGGGTCCCGGATGGCCAGCCCGTGCAAGGATCAGGTAAGGTCCCAGCAAAAAAAAAAAAAAAAAAAACAAATCCGAAAATTCTGAAAACAAACTGTGTTATGCAGAAAATTAAACTGTACAAATTTTGCCTCAAGGTCACATCGAAATGTTTTACCAAATTCAAAATAAAAAATAACATTAAAAAATAAAGTAGATTATAAAAAAAAAAAAAAAAAAAAGTAATAAAATAATAAGTAAATAAAGTTAATAATTAATAAAATAGTTAGGCTACCAGAGTGGTCCGGGTCCACTTCCCAAGCCGGGCCAAAAACATATTACAAAATAAAAAAAATATATATATATATATTTTTTAAATGTTTATTTTAAATTTCGTAAAGAATTTCGATGTGACGCTTAAGCAAAAGTTGTTCAGTTTATTTTTCTGCATAACATCGTTTTTTTTTTCGGATTTTTTGGATTTTGTTTTTTTTCTTTCTTTGGCTGGGACCTTCGCTAGTCCCTGCACGGCCGCGCCTCCTGGGAAAATAGGGTGATCCGGGTGGCCCGGCTGGTAGCCTAGTTAAATAGTTTATAAAAATAAAAATAAAAAATACCTTGTTCATTCAGCAGGATGTTCGCGTAAGATATTGATGATTTCTACTTTGAACATGTCGCCAAATTATTTCATGCTTATCTATTTCTTTTTTCGAGACTTTATGGTCTGAAAGTACCCCTCCGCCTCCCCCCCCCGTCCTTGCGCACAATCTTCACATCTTTTATCTTGCCCCTCTTCTGCGAGTACCGGCCCGTTTTTATCTTCGCCCCCTCTGCTGAACCCTCCCCCCCCAAACGACCCTCCTTCCACCTATCCTGTCTTCTGCAGCTACGTCCAATTCTTCGTGTGTCATCAAACGGTTATGTCTTCAGTGAATGTTGATTGTTATTTCCATATGACAAATGCGAAATTATTCGCAATTCGAAAACCATACTTTTGTGATAAGTCTTTTCGTAACTGCAAAGTCGCTAAAATGATTACGTTTTGTGTTCTCACCAAATGTTTGTTTGTATCTTCATGTTGTGAAAAACTGATGTTTTGCCAAAATGATCACCTTTTGTTTTATCCTTAGAATGTATGTGTAATTGTTATGGATTGACCCTTGTTATATGGCTTCGAGGGCAAGGTTGGGGGGGGGGGGCAACGAATAGTATAAAATGTGGTTTTAAGAAGATTAGGGTGATGAGATTCAGATCATTGTTCAGTGAACGGTTGTACTGTTTTAAGTTTTGACGTTAACGGTTTTTGCCCAGCAAAAGAACACTGTGACAATGTTATTTTAAGGGGGTTGGCCGCTGGCGTACTGGGGTATGGAAAATAAGTTTCAGCAGGTGGCATATAGGAAAACAGAACCAAGTACTCATTTTTCAGATGCCGCTCACCTAGAAAATAGCCAAAAGTGCAGAATGTGATTTCTAAGGGGTCGGGGTGTTGGGATACAGGGGAGGAGGGGGGGCTTCAAAGGGGGAGGGTGAGTAGGTGTCATAGGCACTAAAACTAGTCGACTCAACTCGAAAATAGCCAAAAAGGGAGAATGTGACTTCCACGGGGTTAGGGTGCTGGGGTGGGGGGTGGTGGAGGGGAGGGTCAACATGTGTCATAGACCCTGTTACAAGTTGTCGGTTGATGCGAGCACTCGAGCAAACCTTGAGTTTATTCTAAGTTGCAAAGCGGCCGCTGGAAAAGGCTTAACCTACCTCAAAAATAGCCAACAAGGGAGAAATTCGATGTGATTTTAAGGGGGTTGGTGTGCTGGGTTGGTTGGGGTTGGGGGGGGGCGGGGGAGACAGAGAGTCAGTATGCATCGTAGGCCTAGTAGGAAGTTGCAAGTTGATGGGTCGAGTACTCCAAGTGATGGCGGTTGTTGATCTTGCGAGACCCATGGCACTACCCTTTTTTGTTGCATAGAACTTTAAAAACAACACTTAGCAATGAATGTATCGATTTATTTTTATTTATGTCGCTCCTCTTTTTATATTGCCGACATGAATTTCGGCTTCATTACAAAAAATGAACCACCAAAAGGTTTACTTTTATCAAAATGTGTATTATTCATAAAAAAAAATAAAAAACTTATGGGGGGTACCCCCTGATGCTCCCCACCCTCAAAAAAAAAAAAAAAAAAACTCCCTCGCCCCCCCCCCAAAAAAAACATCATTCCCTTCCCCATGACTGCTGTGACCACCCGCCGTTCACTATCCGGTCACATACCCCCCCTTTCATGAACGGGGTATGGCACAACACTAAGACAAACTATGAAACAAACAAAAATTTACGAGATCACGGCACGATAGTATAATGACAACAGTTAACGCGTCACACTCTCATCGTACAATTTCTACGATGGTTCCAGCATAGGAATGATGACGATTTAGAAAATTTTAGACTGCACAAACATCAATTCAGCATCATTATACATTCATCACTTCGTAAACCAGCAATGGTCCACAGTGACCTACCCTACTCATCATGCGTAGACTCCCACATCGTGCAGACTCGAGAAAAAAAACAGTCTCCAGGAATAAAGAGGAGAGGGAGGAGAAGAAAGAGAAGCATAAGAACATAATACAACACATCAGCATCCTTCCGAACGTGAGGATAGGCTTAAAAATTGACATGAAAAACACACCTGGAAGCCTGAACCGTAAGGAAGCATCGTGCTTGTGTCGACAAACTTGAGAAACAGGCTTCAAGTTGGCGGCGGGTGACCCGTTCCCGGGGCTACTCAGGGGTCTACATCACAAATGAGTGACTTCTGACGCGTTCCTAGCACAAGATAAACCATTGTAGACCAAGTAAAAAGCCCGACAGACCACGTGAGAAAGACCATGACGTCAAGGGATCAAGGCCCGTGATTGGTCCAACCAGCAAGGTAAGACCCTGAAAAAATGAACGACAAAATTAAAGGAAGAAAACCGAAAAGGAAAGGAAAAAGGGAGGAAAAAAAAAGGAAAAGAAAATTAAATACCTGTCTCGGCTTTTTGGCTAAGATAAAGGGCCTCAATCCATTAGTCTCTTCATGTACAAAGGCGTCTATGGGTCGTATTGTTATTTGCTGAGTGTACAAATGAAATGACTATGTTGGGTATCTCGTTTTAGAAAAAAACTGAGCTTTGCTCAGTTGCTGTGGTTTGGGTTAAGCCTGGCCGGAGAATCTGGCTGATGTAAAGGACGGTGGGCCCGTTTCCCAGCCTGCAATGGATTAAAAAAAAAAAAAAAAAAAAAAAAAAAAAACCATGGCAGTGTATTTATCCATGTTCTAGTTCTAGCAGAAGATTTCCTCTCGTTTTGTATATTGCCAAAGTAGTAGGGCGAGGACCCAAGGGTGAAGACCTACCGCCGAAGTTGAGTTTTCTCAATGCTGAGCTTTCTATCACGTGTGGCATGGTGGGACGAAGCTGAGCCGTTGATGTACTGAGAATCTAAGGGTACCGAAATAAAGGAGAACAACCTATTAGATTTGGTCGTTTTGTATATTTTTTCTTTAACGTGAAATCTGTTTTGTCGTATGCTTTGGCCCTTTCCGTTTGGGCAGGAAACCATTTTAAGTTTACAAAACTACCCTACCCCCCCAGGGTTGATTTCTTTGCTTATGGGCCTTGCTGCACTACTCTCGACATGCAAAAAAAACAAAAACCATAACCGTGTATCTTTCTATATTCTGGCGGAAGATTCACTCTCGTTTTGCGCATTTCGAGAGTAGTGCAGCGAGGCCCTATGTGCCTTTTTTTTTTTTTTTTTTTAGATATCATTACACCCTGAAACAGTGAAACGGAGGCACTCTGACAGCTGTGTTTGACTCTCTCGCATCAAATTATTTTCCTTCTTTGGGCAATGAACACATCTGGCCATCCATGTTGTCCCTGTCCATTTTACAAATGGTGACCTCCTGTCCCCTCACCATGGGAAGTATCCTTTTTCCACGGAGACATTCACTCCGACTGTGCCGGACGTGTTTCATTTCTCTGAGCTACGTAATAAAAAATAAGGAGAAACGTTGTTTCTTCCGCTTTCTTTCAGTTTTTTTATTTCTTTTTTCGAACCTGCGTAGCACCCCGTTCGTGTTCGCCGGCGAACGCGAACACGTTCGCCCGAACGTGAACGGGCTCCGAAAATTAGCGAACGCGAACATAATGTTTTTTAATTTTTTTTAAATATATATATATAGGTCAGGGGGGGCATGGGTGGTGTCCCTGACCCCTGACCCCTCCTTCCCCCAACCCCCTACTCCCCTCCCTGGTGTCTGCGAAGGGGGGGCTCTCATTACACCTCCCCGCCCCTCGGATAGACTGTATGTGACGGTCTCAGTGTGTTGTCCCCTACCAGCCACACACGTGTGACAGACTGCCCGTCACAGTCTGTCACATTCAAGGTGTTGGGCAGCACACACTCGCGGATGAGATGGCGAGGAGGAGGGCGACGCAGATGAGATGAAGAAGATGAGGAAAGGAGGAGGAGGAGAGGTGCAGGAGAAGGTAACGAGGAGAAGGAGGAGGAGGAGGAGGAGGACGAGAGGTGAAGAAGAAAAATTGAAGAAGAAGAAGAAAAGAAGAAGCAGAAAAATCGAAGAAGAAGAAGAAGATTTATAATAAAAAAAAAAACGCCTGTTGACGTGGTAGCGCGCGTCGAATAGTGGACGACAACGACGACTTCGACAGGTCAACAAGAAGTGGAGGAGGATATGGAGGAGAAGAAGAAGAAGAAGAAGGAGGAGGACATGATGATGAGGAGGAGGAGGAGAGGAGGAGGAGAAGAAAAAGAAGAAGGAAAGATGCCGAGGAGAAGGAGGAGGAGAAGAGGAGGAGGAGGAGAAGAAGAAGAAGAAGGAAAGATGGCGAGGAGAAGAAGGAGGAGAAGAAGAAGGGAATATGGCGAGGAGGAGGAGGTGGAGAAGGAGAAGATGAGGAGGAGGAGGAGGAGGAGAGGTGTACGAGAAAGTGACGAGAAGAAGAAGAAGATAAGAAGAAAAAGAAGAAGAAGAAGAAGAAGAAGAAGAAGAAGGAGAAGAAGAAGAAGAAGAAGAAGAAGAAGAAGAAGATAAGAAAAGGAAGAAGAAGAAGATTAAAAAAAAAAAAAAAAAAAAAAAAGCACGTGCTGACGTGGCAGCCGCGCATCGATTACTGAACGACAATGACGACGACTGCGACAGGTGAAAAAGAAGTTGAGGAGGAGAAGAGGAGGAGGAGGAGAAGAAGAAGTGGAGGAGGAGAAGAGGAGGAGGAGGAGGAGAAGAAGAAGAAGGAAAGATGGCGAGGAGAAGGAGGAGGAGAAGAGGAGGAGGAGGAGAAGAAGAAGAAGA
>BFEA01000628.1:305351-322101 GCA_003427395.1 Chara braunii | reverse complement strand
CTCTCTCTCTCTCTCTCTCTCTCTCTCTCTCTCTCTCGTTTGTATACGTATCATTCCCTTCTCTTTCGTTTACATTCGATCCAGGATTTGAACCGGTTTCAGCTTGATCCTACGACGATCATTTTCTGTTATCGCTTATAACAGGTCGGTTGATTGATTGCCGACTCGTCGGCTCACGACACAATTTTGCTTACACCTGTACCTGAACCTGATTGCCTTAGCCCTGAGATTTGATATGTTTCTTTGAGGGTTTTAACCGAGCTCTTTTTAAATGGCCATTATAAAGAACTTATGAGATTTATGAAAAGTTGGACTATGAATGGGGCTTGGGTGTGTGAGGCGTAGTGTGAGTTACAGGGAAAAGTAAAGTTGACCACATTGGTGGATGGCAATGTGGCTATTTTTTTTTTTTTTTTTTTTTAAGGGTTGTAGAGGTGTCGGGGGTTATGACCCAGGGAGGATGTCCGCCAGAGGGCTTTCCGCGCCGGGGTCAGCATTACTGATGGTGCAGCGGGCCCACCCACTTACCGAGTGATCTGTCAAGGAGGGGACTCACAATCCTCGCTACCCACCCGGGAGTTTCCGCCCAGACCGGCGCTACCAGGCGGATGCGTCGGGGGTCACCCAGCACCCACTCACGGCTTCACCTCCCTGCGGCTCCACGGCCGGGAGGCGTAAGCACCACAGCGACCGTGGTGCTACAGGGACGCGCCTGTCCCTGCTAGGCGAGGGTCGACCCCCTCACTCCTCCCGCACGCGCCAACTGAGCCTGCCCCTCCCGGAGCCACTCCCCCCCCATGGCCTCGACAACCCCAAGGGGAGGCACGCGCTCAACCGTTGCGGGGACCCAGGAAGTATGGTTGGGTTGTCAGCATCTAGTGGGCACCCTTGCAGGTGGCTCCCCAAGTCCAGTGTTGAGCGGTTGTACCCCAATGTACATCCGGGCCCCTGGGAGCGTGCGCGCTCAGTGTGTGAGTGGTAGTGCGTCAACCTAACGCAGTGACGGCGACATATGCACGAGGTTGCGGATTTGAACCCGCAACCTCAGACCACAATGTGCATTTCCAACCGGTGCTGTAACCACTGGGCTGTGTGTCTGTGTTTTATGCAGGTCAGTATTTCGGAGCTTGGTATATGGGTCATACTTTGGAGGCACTGAGAATGACAACCATGTGACGCACGATCTGCATACCTGATGGGTTTATGTTTCCCCCTTCTTTTGTCTTATCTCGATATCTGATTATAATTGGACGTTAGAGTCCATGGCAGTTGTCAAAGTCAAACCCCTTGACTTCTTTCCAGACCCTGGATGGTAGAGCTAGTCTCCAGGGCGATAAGAGACGATTGCCAACACAGGTATGAACCTGTGTACCACCCACTCTCCGTATGGTGCAGAGGAGGGTGTGGTTCTCAACCGCACTTGGCGGTTGTCCAGCGTCGAGAGACTAACCCTCAAGGCGCATGTCAACCGACACTTGATTGTTGAATGCGACCCTCGAGATTAACGAGGACCTCATGAGTGTGGGTACTCCATAATACGCCATCATCGCGACCGCTTGCGTACGCTTGCATTGCGAGTCGATATGAGTTAGCCCTGCGTCTGCGCGGATTTACACTAAGTCCCGCGCGCGACGCCTATCTGATTTCTGCATCGAAAAGTTATGGGATCGCTACTAAGGGACTAGGAGTGTTGTCGCATTGTTTGTTCTCTGTCAGCTTTGTATATGTATGTGTACGCGTGGGTGTTTTTTATTTTTATATTCTTTATATAGGTGTGCGCGCGGCGTGTGGGATGCGTCCTAGTCGACCGGCGACGAGTCGCGCTTGGGACCTCAGCCCACCAAAGCGTCGGTTCGCGTGCGGGTCCGATACAGGCGTATTACCGCGCGTACCCCCTATGCTACAGCGAATGAGAAACGCCCTCGGCTGGTTCACCTCTACGATTGCAGCTGATTAACTTTCGTACTGTGGACTGGTAGCTCGACTGGGATACGCCCACCGAAGGGAGGTGACAGCTCCCCTAAGGTGGAGGTAAGTCATGCCTTGCGTAGGCCCTCTCCTGTCGTAGGGGCTCGCAAGAGGTATGGCTGGCGCACTCGGCCAGAGCGGCTTGCGGAAGTTCCATGTATATTTGCGACGAGAATTAAAACCAACTCCTGCGTGATGCGACCGGGAGGGTCCCACGCTGCCCTGTGTGGTGTCGGACCGATGCGCTCGGCAGCGCGTTGATGAGGGAGAGAGGCGAGATAGTCGGGGTAGATAGTGGAGAGGGTGTGCGGGATTGCAGTGTGGAAGCTCTCATAATTTTCACAGGCGGGAATTGTACCCGAGATGATACAATAAACTTCTATATTATTATATTTATGCCATGTCGCATTGAAGAGAAGGATATGGAGAGGGAAGGAGGCGACGAAGGAACGGGTGGTAGCATGTGTGACAACGGTGGCGATAAGGCGGGTGGAGTAAAACTGGTGGAAGAGAGTGGGCGGGAACGGGCACCATCCATTAGGGAACGGGGGTCGACCCAGGAGTTGGTGGGTTGTGAGGAAGTCAAAGGGACGAGGGGATAACGACCGGGGACGAACCCCGATCGCCCGCATTTCCACGAAACCGAGGGTGGCTTGTGATGGCGAAGAAGACGGGGCCAGGGATTCCCTTCTTCTGCAGCGTCGGCTTCCTGATCCCTCTGTCGCGGCTCCATTGGAATCCTCGCGTAGCGGCTCCAGATTCAACCACTGATCGCCCAACAGCAGTTGTGGTGGCGGTCCTTCAGATTATTTGACCGACCGCTTGCCCTCCGCTGTCTCTCGCCTTCGCTGAGTTTCAACCTTCTCCTCTTCCCTGCTTCGCCGGGGATGGACGCTCGGCTCTTGCGCTCCGCCTTCCTCCGATCCGCTTTCCTCTTCCTCTGACCCAATGTAGTCGGGATCGTCCTGATTAGTGCCCAATTCTTCTTCCTCCGACTCTTCTCCTTCTTCTTTTTCTTCGTAGTTGGCTTCGATTGCGTTCCCTCGCTGGATGAAGGGATCCCACTGTGTGAGATTGGTGACGTCAATCTCGAAATAGAGGCTCGGGGACGGGTAAATGCAGTTATCTCCGTCCAACTCCGTACACGTGGACCACAACAGATATGCCGCAAGTGTGCGAGTGAGCACGTCCGTCCCCGACTTCTCGTCACACCTCGACAGAATATCGAGGGGCAACTCGTCCACCAGCTGCACCAAGAACACCAACAACTCGTCGGTGATTGCATCCAAATGACCGTCCTCCACCCTGCACGATTAACAACTCTACCTTGTCGTCCAGGACATCACCCCCTTCAGCCTCAAGCGCTGGCTCCGCCCAATGAAACACACCAAACAGAAGTTGAGCTCCAAGTAGGCGTCCCACCACTTGGTCCACTTGCCTTCGTCTAAGATTAGCACGCTAAGCTCCCGAGGGCCGGGTCGAGAGCAGATTGCAGGGGAGTGGGGAGATCAGACGGGAGGTTGAAGAGGGATAAGCAATGACAATTCATTGAGGCCGCTCAAAGGGGAGAAGCTCTGGAAGAAGAATCTCCGGCGCGCTGCTGGAGGTGTGGAGGCGGAGGTCTATGTCGTTTGTGGTCACGATCCTTTCCCCCTGCCGAGCCAGCAACTCGACCCACGTGGCTGTGATCTCCTCGACCCAACCCCTCAACTACCGATAGACGTCCGCATGAACCGTCGGGTGCGGCGTCGTGATATCACTCGTGAAAGTGACGATGACGGATACGTGGTTGATGTCGGGCAGGGACATGCGTAGGAAAGTCGAAATCTCGGCCAGTACACGTGTCACTCCCGCGTGTACGAAACGGAACTCCGTTGCCGTGTGGATGACCGATGTGCTGAAAAAGGCTGCAAATCGAAGAAGATCGGGGCTCAACGGAGGCTGCTGCACTTGGCGGATTGTCGCTATACGCCCCCTCGCAGTCATCAAATGCTTGTTGATCACCTGCTCCGTCGAAAAACTCATGGCGATGGAGGCGGCGTCGAAGACGACGGTTGCGGGGGGAAGGAGGATTCTAGAGAGTCGTCGTCCTCGTCTTGGCCGAGGGACGATGCAGACGAAGGAGGAGAAGGGGAAGAAGGGAGAGGACGAAGGTAGGACACGTGTGGAATGATCGGATAAGCCGATCGGCTTCCCGACACCTCCCGCGCAAACCGTACCGTGTTCACCCCACTTGAACCTAGCTCTACCACGCGAAATCGCCCGAAGAGTCGTGGCGCTAGCTTGCCTTGGCGAGAGCATTTCCTCACATGCACCATGTCCCCTAATTTATACTGGGGCCGAGGTCCAGCATTCCCATTTCGGGCCTCATAATTCCGAACCTATCTACCGTGGGCCATTTCTGTCATTCGTTGTCTTTTTCGGGCCAGTCGGGGGAGGACTCTTTCCATCAGTTCTAGGTGGAGGTGGGCCTCATTCTTAATCGTCGCCCTAGTGGTTCGTCACTTAAGGACCGTTTCATCATTTAGGCTTGGTAAGGCTATACAGGGTAGGCTATTGGTCCGTAGTTGGAGGGGGGTCAGCCCCATGGATTCGTGGGGTGTCCCCTGGTGGATAGCTAGGATATGGTCTACGATATCGGGCCAAGGCCTCGTGTCATTTGCCGCAATGTTGCGTCGTAGAGCGGTCTTAATCACTCGATTGGCGTTTTCTACCAGTCCGTTTGATTGCGACATGTGGGGAGCGGTATTGCGGATAGAGACACCGTGTAGGATTAGCTTCCTCAAGACTTCTCCTCTAAATTTTGCCCCATTGTCCGTCAGGATCTCCTCGGTGTCCTGGTGCATCCCGAGCAAACGGTTGACGTATCATGCGATCTTGGCCGCCTGTCACGTTAACATGGGTACGCCTCGATCCATTTCGAAAAGTGATCTACAAAAACCAAAAGGATTGAATACTCGCAGCTATTCGGTCCAGGAGGAACGACAATATCCGTGGTATCTATACTAACCCTCTGGAACGGCCGTTCAACTACTCTAGGTACTATCGATCTGGGCGGTAGAATCGGCGCCTTGTCAGCAGCGCAAACCTGACAATTTCGGACGATGAACTTAACGTTGTCGTGAATGTTGGACCAGTACCACTCATTTTTATCAATCGCCGCCTCCGTGATTCGGATAGCGAAATGGGCCGCAGTCTCCTCGTGGGCTGACTTAACTTCGTCATACCTTACGAACGGATGTGGGACAGGCATCCAAATCCCGCTTCCGTCCGTTTTCTGTTTTTCTAACCGTCCCTCATTCCATTGGTAATCCTGATCCCTCTCATTGGCCCGTCTCAAGTCTTCCTTTGTGAAGTCTCGGAGGGAGTTCCCTACTACCGTAGATATCAGGACGACATATGTCCATACTTCAACCCTTATAAACCGTCGGGTTTTCTCTAGCCCTTCAGACGTGGCTTTGAGAAATCGAGCTTCAGTCGGGATTTTATCTGTGTGACACAGGGGACACAACCAGGGCTTGTCGGTATTCCGGTACTAGATACAAGAATCGTGGGTTCGGGAAACGCATCGTTGATAATCTACCCATTCGACATAACCTTCCCCACTCGACCCCATAGGGACCGAGTAGACTCTCGAAATTGCTTCACAAAAGTAGCAAAATTTATCAGGGAGGGAGGAGAAGGAGGAGGACGAGAGAGGGGAAGGGGGACCTTCGGGATTACCTTCGCGCCCCATCGCCATCGTGTCGATTACCCCTTAGGAGCTCGAGGAAGGATGACCACTTGTCCGTATCAAGGCCCATTGACTGGTTCCGGTTCTCTCTTGATCTCCTCGCCTTTAGCCACCTTTGTCGGGCGGTGTAGTCGTGTCAATCCGTCTGCGTTCCCGTGTCTCTCCGTCTTCCGGTGGACAATGTCGAAATTATATTTTTGCAGCCGTACTGGTCAGCACCCAATCATGCCCGTGCAATTAGTGAGTCTCTTGAGAGCCAACAAGGGCTCGTGGTCTGTGACGAGGAGAACCTTTTGTCCGTACATATACAGATGGAGGTGTTGAATTCCCCAAACCACTGTGTAGCACTCCCCTTGTGGAGCCGAATCATTCCTCCTCTCATCCGGCACGGTATGAGATGCGTACTCGATGACGTGTTCGCGGTCGTCGTTCGCCTTCTGCGCTATGATGACGAAGATTGCCTCAGGCTGCCAATCTGTGATGAGTATGAATTGCTTGGCCAGGTCCGGTTGAATCAAAATTAGCGCCGTAGCTAGGGCTTCCCTTAGAGCGCTGAAGGCTCGTTCACACTCCGCGTCCCAGTTGAGGGGCTGACCCTTCAGCAATAAGTTCTTAGGGGTCGTGCGATAGCGGCAAAACCCTTGATAAAATGACAATAGTATGAAGCCTGTCCCAGGAAGGCTCGAACATGCGTCAACGGCCGCGACTTTTCTCGAATCGGGCCTCAAACCTCCCCGAGTTACCACGTACCCTAGGAATGAGATCTCTGAAAGAAAGAACTCACTTTTTTCCAGCGCAATCTTGAATCCAGCATCCCGTAGGGCTCCCAGTGTCCACTCGACATGTTGCGCGGGCTCGTGGAACGATTCTAAGTGGACCAAGATATCGTCCATATACACAATAACGCAAAAAATGATCATCCCTTGAGTAAGTCGGGTCCTGTTGACGAAATTTTGGAATGTTACATTCAGCGCTCTCTGAAACGTCGGCGGCGCATTGCAGATCCCCATCGGGCGTTGAACCCACTGCCAGGTGCCTTAAAACAGGACAAAAGCCGTCTTGGCCGGTCCTCCTTTTTAACCAGGATGTGATGGAACCCATGACAAATATCAAACTTACTAAAATAATTAGCACACCCAATTGCGTCAAGCAAATCGTCAATCCGGGGAAGGGGATACACATCCTTGATCGTGATGTCATTCAGTTTGCGATAATCGATGCAAATGTGAATCGACCCGTTTTTCTTCGGTACTAGGACTACGGGGAATGGCCACGGTCCCGTGGCTGGTTCAATCCATCCATTAGTTTCGAATTCCCTAATCCTTTGTAAGGTCATCTTTCGTTCCGCAAAGGAACACCTTTACGGTTTGCAGTGGATCGCAGGATGATTTCCGGTCTGAATCTCATGTTGAATGACTAATGATAGCCCGATATCCGTGTCCGTCACACTGATTGCTCCCTGATGTTCCTTTAGAATTTCTGCGATTAGACGGTGAATCTGGTCGGGTAAGTAATATGGTACATGCAATTAATAGAGTTGGCCTAGTATCTAAATGGTAATCTGTTTCGTGTTGATGTCGTCAGTGTTTTCGAGCGGGGGCGCGGATATGAATGAATTGTCTGATCGCCAGGAAGACACCGTGGCCATCATTTGGGCCTCGTCCTCTCGGATCTCCACGTGATCCTCTGGGGTTACGCCGCCGCGAATATCCTGCCATCGTACTGGTTTTTCCGCGATCCTGACCCCGAGATTGTGGTGTCCTGTGTCGTGACGCGCAGGGGGTTCCAAAGCCTCGGCCTCGGCCCCTAGTCTCAACATTCTTACCTCTTTCCGTGAAGGCAAAAGGGAACGGGGTAGCTCCGTTATATCGAGGAAAGCTTCCTTATCCCTGTATCTCGAAAGCAGCGGAGTAGTGCCCTCGTATAAGGTCCGAGGGGGTTCCGAAGAATCAGCCATCCGAGAAATCTGCACTCGTGGTTCGCCAAAATTAATGCACATGTTCTCTGGATGTTCCCTTCCATGAGATTGAACGTTTTCGTGGTTGTTTGTCGAATTGGATAGCGGATGTGTTGCTGCACTAACTCCCGAATCACTAAATCGTTTTCATTGCTATCATCAGTGTCACCCGAGAGGTTTGGCTCCTCTGTTCGGTGATCACTGCGTTCCACAAGTTTCTTCCAAGTGATCATTCGGAGAGTTCCTCCGGGCATCAGGGAAGTTTTCCGGGTTACTTCTGCCACTGTTCTGAGAGTCAATCTCATAGGGATGACGTATGGTTTCCCTCCTGTATTCCGGAGGACAATCGATCATCTTTCAAAATCTAGGTTGGCCCGCAGCGCCGTGAGAGCGGGCAGTCCCAAAAGAACAGCGTACGTGTTTACATCTAATACCACTACATCTACCAGGGCATGTACCTTTCCCAATCTAAAAGCAACGTTGGTCATTCGTCCCACTGTTCTGATTTTCTCTTCATATGCAGAGACGAGATGATCATTTTCTGTTAGCATAACCAGATCTTTTCTTCTTCCCACTCTTTCCACTACCCTTAGTGAGATAGCCAGGACGGTGGCTCCTGAGTCGATAATGACGTTATACGGGGTTCGGGTTTCCACGGAATCGCTTTGATCCACAGAAAGTGATCATCTTTCTGTATTAGTCTCATTCGTATAGGGTCCGATGTACTAACGGGGTTCAGGTTGTCTTCTTGGACAGGGGTTTTTCCTTTCGTGTTCGCCGTTCTCGCAAGGGCGAATCGTTTTCTGTTTGCCTTGCAGTGTTGCAACATGCGCTCGTTAGCTTGTTCCGAGATGGATAAAAAATGTGCGATTGGGAGGGGAATGCGATGGTCCAGGGCGCGGACGATATTTAGGACGTCTATTTCCCCAGTGACAAAGATGGGTCCTCCAGACTTCATCTCCCCTGCAGAGGGTCTCCATTCCGCCACCTCTCGCTGTTTTTTTGCCGGTCTCTAACCCCATATATCCTAATGCTACGTACAGGTCTAGAGGAGTAAGTTTTGCTGCTTCCTCAGTAGTAGCTAGCGCACTCCCACCTCCTTCCATTTCTTCCAACATCGTTCCTACTCTTCCTGACCCATTAGCGATGGGTGCCGCGGCCACCGGTGCGCCCCCGACTTAAGCTTGCGTGGGCCGATGGGGACAATCCCGGGCTATGTGTCCAGCTTGGTGACACGTGTAGCAAACGCTCGGGTTGCCTGCCGCCCTGCCTGTCGCCGGGACCGGGGCCAATTCTGGTTGTATTGGCGCAACTCTTACTGCAATGGGACGCATCGATCTCATTGACGATTCTATCCTGGCGTTGTGCTCTCGCTGTTCCTTCTTGCTTTCCGGTATCAGACCGACTAATATTTTGGTTAGCTCCAGTATTGCAGCAGATTCGCTTGATCGTGTAGGACTTTCGGACGGGGATGGAGGAGCAACCATCACTGGAATTGGTACCCCTGTGATTGCGCTGGGGGCCGACCGTTTAGGTACAATGTACTCCAGATAGGTGTTCAAACCGGACACGAATCCCATGTTCTCGAATTTATCTTGTAGCGCAGCAAGTTCTGCCTTGGCTCTAGCTAGTTCAGACGAATCCCCCTCCATAGGATAGTTTTCTCCCTCCACGAAGCTCACGGCGAATTTTCATTTCTTCTCTTCCGCGGCTGCCATGATCTGTTGCAGTGTGTGGTTAATGGAGGACAATTGTTTTCCCAGTTCCACCCTCATTGTCCTACTGCGGATCCCGTCGATAAACAAGTCTCTTCCTACCTGCTCTCCCCGCTCAGTTTTGACAAACATCTGATAAAACTGATTGCGATATTTAGTGACCGTGACGGATTCGAGTGGTTTTTGAACTCTATCCTTGATCATAAAAAAACCTTGTTCTGGATGAATGTAATCGAAACGATTCAGGAAGTTATGTTCGAACGTCGGAAGATCAGTCCAAACGTATGTGTTGAACCAATGATGCGCTACGAAACACCCACGGACGCGTCCGCGAGGTCGAGCTCGGAGGGCGGCCATATATACGGCCTCGTCGACGGCTGACCTCGCCCACGCCGCGGACGTGAATTTACCACATTTTTCCTGAATTAAATAATGGGTAAAAAAAAAAAAAAAAAAAAGTTGTAGGGATTTTTAATCCCTACAACCCCATTTTTTTTTTTTTTGAAATAGATAAATTTTTAGAATTATAAAAAATCAAAAACAGAAAACGTGGAGAAGACTTTGAAGAAAATTTAAAAAGAAGTTTTTATTGGGGGGGGAGGATTTTTGGTTGGCAGTTCTTTATATTTTCCGTTTTTACGGGTTTTTTTTTTTTTTTTTTTTTTCCTAAGGAAACAATCAAGGGATGAAAAAATTTCAAAAATATATATATATCTTTTTTTTTCCGGGGCCTTTTTATATTTCTGTGGGAACGTGTGTGTGTGTGTGTGTGTGTGTGTGCGCGCGCGTGGTGGGTGGCGGGGTGGTGGGGCGACCCCTCTCCCACCACTCAATCAATCAACGAAAAAAAAAAAATCAAAGTCGAATGAATCTTCCGCTAGAACATGGAAATATATAATACTACGTGTGTGTTTGTGTGTGTGCGCCTGTGGGGGGTGGGGGGGGAACCCCGCCCCCACTAATCAATCAATCAATCAATCAATCAATCAATCAATCAATCAATCAATCAATCAATCAATCAATCAACGGAAAAAAAAAGAGCAAAATCTAATGAATCTTCCGCTAGAACAAGGAAATATACAATACTACCTCTGTGTGTGCGTGCGTGTGTGTGTGTGTGTGTGCCTGTGGGGCAAATCAATCAATCAATCAATCAATTAATCAATCAATCAATCAACAGAAAAAAAAAAACAAAAAAAAAACGCGCTGTTTTTTTTTGTTTTTTTTTTTTCGATTTACATTCAGTTACCCAAACGGAAAGGAAAGGAAAGGACTGACCGGCAAGACAGATCATGCATGAGAACAGATTCGAAGAGATACACCAATGAAAAAGATCTATTGCGCACGCTTTAAATAACAATTGAAAGAGCCGAAACCAAAACATCACAGCTTTGAAAAAACGCGGTACACCCTCGATGCGTTTCGTCTACTACCGCCTGTAGACTCATCAGGAGGAACAAACGTTGCGAAGACGATCAGCCTATTGACGGGGCCATACTATTGCCTTGCCCCGAGAACCTATCACTCTATCCCAATCCTATCACCGATCCCATCATTCGAGGAAGTGTAGCGGAAAACCCAATCAACGATCGTCAAATGAAGAACGTGCCCTGCCGGCACGGAGAAAACCTTAGAAGCCATGAAAACCGTCGGGGAGAGAAGCGAGACCCGGGAACCTGTCATCTTGGTTATCGTAGCAAGGTAACATAAGCTCCAATCCAGTGATGATCTGCGCAGTGAAACCCTCGATCAGAGTCCAATGCGTCGTCGTCGCCAGCGGATCAACTGTCCAGACCACGCTGGCCGACAAGAGGTACACGGAGCAGACTGCGCTGAAGGTAACGACCGTCCCCACTATCGAACCACAGAGCAGTCGAGAGCGCACGCTCGACTTTGAGAGGAGGAGCTCTGCAACGAAGTGGTATATAATCAGTCGCACGAGTGCCTCATAGGCGCAGACTCAGTAGAGGTACCAGCAACCGCCCAAGTCTCAGAGGAGTCACCGACATCGAGCAGAGCGTCCGAAAGCCTGGGGCTACTCCCCTTTTTCCAGGTACACAAGCACGGTGCATTGAAACTGAAAGAGCAAAATTGGAATCCCTCTTTCCATGGGTCCCGTAAGCCTCCCTATGATCCCCATTCAAACGGTAACTAGAGGTGGCGGGAAAACAAAAGAACAAAAGAACGTAAGCAAACCGCATCCGGCCCAAGCCTGGTTCCAGATACATCCAAAAAGGCTACCATTTAATTACTAATTGAAGTCTGACGATCCTGGCGGCAAAAAGCAGGGTTTCCGAAAGCATCCGTGTCCCATGGAAAAAACCCTACTATACAAGGCCCTAAGCGGCCTGCTTGGCAAATATGCCAAGCCCCTAATCACCCGACCGCTGCTATGACCTCGGCAGCCGAAGGGCCAAACTTAGTTCCAAATTTTCGAAATGTCGACAGCATGAAACCCCTTGGGTAACCTCTCATCAACAATTCCCTTTTAACCACAAGCACGGCCTCATGCTGACCCCATGAATCACTTGTAAGTCGAAACACCCGATGCAAAGTGCTAAGAATTGCCCCGGTCTTGGCTTTCTTGCTAGAGTAGGAAGCGTAATCCTGGAAGCAACCAAAGGCCAAGTTCCCCATATCCCAAATTAAACCTGCATTCTTTAGAATTACCAACGTTCGCAGAGTGATCCCTTGCTTCAAGATAGAGACACCGGCAAAAGTCCAGGCAGATTGGGATTCATCAGTACGAATCAACCTAAGAGAGGAACCGTAGCATCCAGAGAAATCTTCAATGATGCTACGAGACCATTCATATCCAACATGTGACCTTACTATAACAAAAATAGTCACATCATCCACTATCCTGAAGCCTTCAACGCAAACACGATGACGTCCCAGAGAGGAAAGGAAACGCCATTCCGCGTAGGAACAGAGAATACACGCCAAAGGGCAACTTGAAGACTTGCCCATCGGCACACCAACAATTTGGCGGAGAAGCACTCCAGCTGAAAAGATAAACATAAAACGTAAATCAAATAAAACCATTTCCCGCACCAAATCCAACGAGACAAACCAGTGTTCCTCCCGTTTCTTTCCAAAGGATAGAAATGCCCCCTTTCCCCTCTTCGCGACATTCACCCTAGTGTAGCCTTTGCATCGAAATAAAGTCAGGAGCCAATCAACCGCCTGTTGAATCCCATCATGCGGGAGAGACACGAACATGTCCTTCACATCGAAGGATGCTGAAAGCAAATCACAGTAACCTGGAAACCCTCGGAATCGTCGGTCCATCCTATCCAACCCCGGAACCAAGTCCATCACTGCCTTAAGGATAAAGCTGGAAGAATAAGGCAAAGAAAACAGCAAACAGTTGAGAGCACGAGACACACGGGAACTTGTTAATCGAGTTGGATCCGAACACGTAGGCGAAATCGGACGCCACCGCGTCAGATCTTTGTGCTTGGGCAACACGCCGAAATGTCCAGATGAGTCCCATTTTCCTAATACACCCAGCTGCTTACGATCGAACTCAGATCGCATGGTCACTAATATATCAAGCAAATCCGATTGCACTGGCAAAAACGACAAGTTCCAGTTGAAAGCCATACGAAGATGGTGATCATAGATCACCAGACAGACAATCAACGTGTCATATGTGTTATGATCCAGGGGGACACAAACAAAATTCCTAAGTTTGCCATACCAGAGTCGCAAAGTACTCTCCTCATCATGTACTCGGCCACTCCCTTCCTCCTCCTTGTCCCAACATTTCAACAAGTCGGAACAAGTGAGGATACATGACGAACGCAGGTAGCTACAAATGGAAACCAACTGCTTCCCCAGATCTAAAATCCCTTCCTGGGGTCAAATCCGTGGAATGTTCTTCGAATTACGAAGAATTGAAGGAGCCTCGGGAATATCCCCAATCCTAGTTACTACATGGATCCCTGAACGCTTCCACTCAAGTTCCAAATGACAGCATCACAACGCTTTACCTGAATTCCTAGCTGCTTGATGAAAAGTCCAAAGATAACCCGATACTGGAGAATTCTTCCTCCAGACGAACCTAACCTTTCTAGTGATCAATCCATGGACAACTTTTGGTAGAGAAGAGGACTCCAGAATTTGAAGCACCAGAGCATGAACCCGAGACGAGCTGAGGAGATTCTCGAAAGACATACGTACTAAAACCCGTCGACGAACATCAATACCGATACGGTTCTTAAGGGACCGTGCAAGGATCCCTCGAAGGGAAGATCGAGTAGTTTTTCCCGAAAATGTGCGTATAGCCTTGTACCATCCGACCAGAGTAAAAATCGATTTAAACCTCAATAAACGACAAGTCCATGGCTTCCTTAGAAGGAGAGCAAGTTGGCTCTTGCACAACGTTCTACTACTAGGAGTGAATGCCAGAGAAGTAACAGTCCATAAACCCCCATTCTGCAACTCAGTCTTCAAGTTCTTAAGAAAAGAAGTAGACCCACAGAAAAGCACCGAAGTCAAACCAAAACACCGTCGAATAATCGACCAGGAATCAGCCCACAGATTACCAGATGCAATTTCTATTACAGAATCACAGAGGTTAGTAACGAGAGCATTTCGTAGGATTTGGAGGAGACTATCAGTCTATTCGCCCCCAATCATACGGAACTTGATGATCCCACAGGCTGGCTTGATTACTACTTTACCCTTCCTCCTAATTCTCCCAGATCGTCGAGATTTCTTCGTAGCTAAAGATTTACGTCTATGGTTGAGAGAAGGGGAGAAATTCCTAATAAGGACTTTCTCTGCTGCAACCACCAAAGAAATACCATTAACCAAAGGAATAGTAACGTAATCCCATATTCCAATTAAACGAAGCCATCTATAGAGCTTAGGGGAAGTTCCAAAACCACAGTTAAGTACCATTCGGACATGTTCACCCCAGCGAATAAAAATGCCCCGAATTGAGCACCGAACGTACTGGGCCTTACACCAAGGAGAAGTAAGTACACCACCGGGCCAACCCCCCAATTGTCCCAATCAACCGAGAGCAGAAGAGACCGGAACTTTTCGACCCAAAGTATCTCTCCTACTAGAGACAAACCCACAAAGCACAGCGTAACACAAGAGTCTCACAGATTCCTTAATCGAGGTGAGCAGCCCAACTCCCACGCTACCTTCCTAAAGTTCATACACTCCACCACGTTCGACCAGAGCCGAAACCGGGTCCTCCGGGAAAGTCAGTTAACCCCCATGTCGTCGTCATCTGGTCCCGATGCTGGGGACACCGAGGGTGAAGGAGTGAACACAAAACCTTCGTACGCCAATTTGGCACGGACTTCAATGATTCGCTCAACGGTAGGAGCCTTCGTGGTGTAAGTCACACCCTCTTGCGTGCAGATCGCCTTGAGTTGATCCTTCGTCTTTGGAGTCAGAAGTCGCCTCTGTGCCAGGATGTAGCTGAGAAACCCATCAGGGCCACTACCAGCGGCAATCTTAGTTTTTCCTCTCATCTCACCCATACGAGAAGACTGGCCACGTGGCCTATCATCTTCCACCGTCCCTTGAGAATTGAAATCCGGTTGTCTAAAGGAACGCCTTACTGGAGTATTTGTGTTTCCTCTCTCGCAGTTCATATAGCTTGGCTATCTCATCCTCAATTTCCTCAATGCCTTTGTCCGCGTAATCATCTACGACTTTCTCTCGTTGCACCGCTCGTGGGGTACGTTCAATGTGGCAGCGCACCTCCTCTCTCCTCACTTCATCTTTAGCCATTAAAAATTGCCTCCCGATTTTCGACATAACTCTCGCCTCTAACGCCTCGGAGTTCCTTTCAATCTCCTACCTAATAAGCTCATCAAATCTCCTTTTCTCTTCGATTTCCTTTCTGCGTGCATGCTCCTCCTTCTTTTCAACAATTAGTTGTCGAAGGAACTCCTTCTCTTCAGAATCGTCTGGTTGACGCCTTGGCGTCCAAAATCGAGGGGCAGCAGTCACAGACGGGCCATTAGGAGGATTAGGACGATTGGAAGGGCATTCCCTTGCGAAATGTCCTTTTCCTCCACGAGTAAAACACTTGTTGGATCCCATAGCGGAAAAAGAAAGATATAAGACGCAGAAAATAGCCGCCCGCCCCCTTGGCACCTTTAGAAATACGTGAAGAGTAGGAATACCCAAACAAGTGCGCGGTGGCCGAAGAATGCATTCAGAGTCCTATCACCTCTATTTCCCTAAAGAAGGACGAAGGACGAATTAAGGAAAAACGATCCTACGTGGAATTTCTATCAGTTATTCCTGCCAAAAGATGCTCCTGAATCTATCGGTTTCGTCGTCGTAATACACCCAAATTCTAATTAGAGTATCACCCTCAGCAAGCAGAAAGGCACATCGCAACAGTACGCGTTCCATAACGAGAAGAGACACGCGTCAAGACCCGGATACCTAAGTGAATACTAAGCGAAGGCGTGGCCACCTGCCCAATGTGTAACCTCCCTGGTGGTTGTCACATATATCGAAAAGGAATGGACTGCCCGACAAGACAGATCATGCATGATAACAGATTCGAAGAGATACACCAATGAAAAAGATCTGTTGCGCACGCTTTATATAACAATTGAAAGAGCCGAAACCAGAACATCACAGCTTTGAAAAAACGCAGTACACCCTCGACGCGTTTCGTCTACTACCGCCTGTAGACTCATCAGGAGGAACAAACGTTGCGAAGACGATCAGCCTATCGATGGGGCCATACCATTGCCTTGCCCCGAGAACCTATCACCCTATCCCAATCCTATCACCGATCCCATCATTCGAGGAAGTGTAGCCGAAAACCCAATCAACGATCGTCAAATAAAGAATGTGCCCTGCCGGCATGGAGAAAACCTTAGAAGCCATGAAAACCGTCGGGGAGAGAAGCCAGACCCGGGAACCTGTCATCTTGGTCATCGTAGCAAGGTACCTGCACAATACGTACGCACACAAGCAAACACACAGGCAGAACACAATACACAACCGCAAGTTCCTGCAAGTGTGCCATCCCCCGTAAGCTCCAATCCAGCGATGATCTGCGCAGTGAAACCCTGGATAAGAGTCTAATGCGTCGCCGTCGCTAGCGGATCAACTGTCCAGACCACGCTGGCCGACAAGAGGTACAAGGAGCAGACTGCGCTGAAGGTAACGATCGTCGCCACCATCGAACCACGGAGCAGTCGAGAGCGCACACTCAACATTGAGAGGAGGAGCTCTGCAACGAAGTGGTATATAATCAGTCGCACGAGTGCCTCACTGGCGCAGACTCAGTAGATGTACCAGCAACCGCCCAAGTCTCAGAGGAGTCACCGACATCGAGCAGAGCGTCCGAAAGCCTGGAGCTACGCCCCTTTTTCCAGGTACACA
>BFEA01000628.1:279042-299457 GCA_003427395.1 Chara braunii | reverse complement strand
AAACGGAAAAAGGAAAGAACCACGAACGACACCACTCGCCGCTTGTAGTAAAAAAGAAACGACCATCTCCTCTCATCCTTTTTTTTTTTTTTTTTCGGTAAAGAAAAACATTAACCAAGTGTGTGTTTGAGCTTATGTATGTTTGTGGGTTTGTATCTATGCGAAGGTGTGTGTTTGAGTGGGCGAAATTGACTTTCGACTTCTGCTTGGTATGCACGTTGTTGCAGACCGTGAGATTATAATAGGAGGGGCATATGTGAGGAAGGAGTCGACAGACGAGAGCTTTGGCAGGGGCATGCCTGACGAATATGAGTTTTTTGAAAAAATAATTATCTGTTCGTGTTCCATAGACAGCATAAGTTTCGTCATAACCCTTTATCCTTAATTATTATCATGGTCACAATGACCATGAGTACATGATGTCCACTTGAACAATGTGTCTGGAGTGTCAGTCTACCGTCATTATTTTTTTTGTTTTTTGTAAACCTTGCCACAGTGTCTTAGAAATTATATGAATTTATATCATATTACTCAAATCGAAGTGTGTATCAAGGGTTTTCAATTAGTGTGTGCGCTCACTTATAAAAATAACCATTTCTTCCTCAAACAAGCAGTCTCACTTATCATCATATTCCCACGGTCAACAAAAAAAAAACAACCGATAATTTTATGTTGTTTTTAGAATAGCAGATTGTGTTTGGGAAACCACAACTACGCAAACTCGAAGATCAACACTTTTGTAGTGCCGCCTTCGCCTAGGCACGACCACTGCATAGAAAAAATTAATGCTGACTGCAGGGGATAAGAAGACCATAGTCTGATCAGTAAGGTGGATCCAAATTCACAATGTGAAAAATCCAAGAAAATTTCTTATTGTCACTCGAACAACAAGTTGAACTTCTCGCATGTCTTCAACCAGATTATGATTTATATAGCCCTGATATTGCCCCTATAGGAACCTCGGCGTTGATCAAGCCAGGATTTACATTATCTGCATCGAGAAGCAAGCAAGAAGTAGACAAAAGTTATGGAAGTCAAAACGAACAAACTGAATAGGAAATTAGTGTAGCCTTGACAAGGAAAACAACCGTTGACGGTTGGATCAACTTCTAAAGTGGGCAGCACCTTGAACTGGATATGGACGACAAAACGATGAGAATAGGAGAAGATCCGAGGGAAGCATAGATGTATGAAAAAAAAAAAGAACAGGGACACTCGAAAGATAAGATCGCGACCAAGAAGAGCGAGATAAGGAGGATCCGACTCATCTGCCAACTACTGCAAACACATATTCCACTGCTCGATGTGTAGAGGAAGAGGTGAAGGCACAAGGCCCAACCATTGCCGCTATTTGCTTTTTCTTGTCGTTATCAACTCAATCAACTACACTTGAATGGCGTATCTCATACCTGGTGGAATTTTTTGCAAGTTCCCTTAGAAGTCGACAAAAAAATCATAGTGTGGCAAAGTTGCACTGCGACAATCGCTTAATTTCCATTAACTCTTTGAAGAACTTGTAAGGCGGTAGGGACTCGATACCGACCCAAATGGCAGGACGAAAACAAGTCGAGATGACAACGCAAGGCAGGATAACAAATGCATAGATGACCGATTTACTAGAACCTCAACCAAATACCGAAGGTGGTCACATGTGGCATCAGAAGGCGGACCCTAATCTCTCGGTCGTTAGCGTACGTTGGTTCCTGATTTATGACGATAAGTGAAAAAAAAAGGTATAAGAGGGAAAGAGGTACGATCGCGGTCACAA
The DNA here is from genome assembly GCA_003427395.1 of Chara braunii. Classification (NCBI taxonomy): domain Eukaryota; kingdom Viridiplantae; phylum Streptophyta; class Charophyceae; order Charales; family Characeae; genus Chara; species Chara braunii. The sequence goes on along the minus strand of BFEA01000628.1, from coordinate 297,689 downwards.
TCCGGCTCAAATGAGAATTAAAATGGAGATGGAGGCTCAGAAAAAGCATAAGGCGTAAAAACCCGTTATAGAGAATGCTGCGTCTGCTAAGCTGAGACTTGGGTTTATCAATATCGGTCACAACAGTGGACTTCCAATAGACACGTACGGGGATTTAAACCAACGAGCAACAAAGGAGCGATGGGGTACAATGGAGGAGGGGTTGAGGTTTCCCCAACCTGCCTTGAACACAGGCCCAATTGGGAAGACCAAAGGGGTGTCAACAAGTCCCTTCTCTACCCTTCTCCTCCACTTTTTTTTACTTTATGTTTTTATTAATTAAATGTCGCCTTTTCTCTGGGAAGGTAACGGTTCTGAGACCAACAATGGAGACAATGGACCTAGCTCAATTGGTACACCTTTAAGTTGTTGAAATACAAACCTGAGTTCGAACTTCACTTGAAGCAAATAAGTTAAATGCCAAGATTTCTACAAAATCTAGAACCAACCAGTTTATCGGGGATACCTTAGTTGTGTCACGAGGCTTGTACTTCAAGATATCCATTAAAATTGGAACGATACAGAAGGAACCGACCGCTCCCTGCTCCGTTTGTAGGGCCCAGTGGGGCATGAGGTACGCATGACAAAGTAGGGGCTTCCTACCTTTATCTCTTTTTATGTAGGCATTTACCTGCCTAGGATATTGCACAAGATTTATCCTAAGGGAAATATTGAGTTTTCCCAGCAATAGAAAATAGAGAAGCGGAAAGTCCAACAAATAATGTGTTGGTGCTAAAATTCACTTTTTATGGTTTTCAAGAATTTTTTTTGTTAGACCATTCACATACGTAAGTAGCTTTGACCTGGATTATTGGAGAAGGACCTGGCGCAATTGGAAAGCAGAACGAATGGGAAGATAAAAAACATGTTTATAAAATTGCTTCTTTTTCTACGTACAATCCACAGATTTCTCACAGTATAGACGTGGTTCTTTGTTTGTATAAATAAGAGTTAAAGGGTTCACTGTTATGAGTTAGTTTTTCTATAAGCTCTCGCACGCCTATGGAGCAAAAAACATGAAGAATCTATACTCAGACGGACAAGAGTCTTTCCCTAGCTAGATAGTAGCTAGGAAAGAAACCAACCCTTATAGGCAACGAAGAAGGTCAGTCAAATTTCGCAGACGGACAAGAGCCTTCCTCCGAGTATGAAACAGATATGTCGAGATTTTGAGGGGTGGTTGTTCAGTACATAGAATGTCGAAGGTCCAAATGCTTCGATACAATCGACTACCAAATATTGATGAGTCGTCTCCATAAGAAGATTCAAGATGATAAATTTTTAACTGTAGTGCAAAGACACGTGTATAAGAAATGCGGTCTCTTATACACTTGCTCGTTTTCTCGAAAGATGACCACATTGGTCGGCCATAAGATCTCTTTGATATCAACGTTTTTAGATAAGGTCAGGAGCGCAGAGGTTAAACTGCGAAGTAGTATCATTGAGTTAATTTAGTTAATAGATACAGGTACCTTCATCCTACCTATATATAGACTCAAACGACGGTTTCAGCGCGTTCAGTTAGGGATCTGGCTCTTGCAAGCTCTTTGGCACGCGTCCCTGGGTTTTGGGGTAGCAAGTGTTAATCGGCGATACTACAGAGCCTTTCTTTTTTTTCCTTTCCTTTTTTTGTTTTTCTTTTCGTTAATTTAAGGTTTTTTTTGTTTAGGTGCCTTTCTTAATCGGAAATGGGCCACTTGTTTTGGTTTGGGTAGATTTCAATAGTGCCATAAATTCACCAATTTCTCTGTCCGTAATGGAGATTACATTGATAGGAATATAACCAGACACATCTCCAGCTTGGGTTTCGATAACAAGTAAAGCAGTTAGACCACCTCCACGAGCGTTGCCTAACATTTTGACATCTCTTTCTAATAAATGATAATGTAGATAAAACGCATATTTAGGGATCTATCGTTTTAACAGAGGATTCATCACCAATTGGCAATACACTTTTCTATGATCCAACTGGAGGTTCATTCCTGCTCCGTCCGATAGTCGTGATCACGATCTCAATACAACTTGAGGTCGCCTTCGTGGTTACGATCTAGACCGCCAACAAGGTTGCGACCGAGATCTTCAATAGGTGTTTGTGCTCATCATCGAGGTCGCATTCATCTTGGTTGTCATCATTCTGTTTGTTCTCTTGATCTCGTCGCACACCCCTTCACCATTGTAACAAGCATAATTCATAGTGCTTATCGGGTTCATCTTTATCAACGTAGTCATTGTTAAGATCCAAACGTTTCCTGACATATTGATCTTGGCCTTGTCCTTTGTCGTGGTTGTGACCATCTGGGAACACGTTCGGAAGTATGCTAACAACAAAGTTATTCTTCATCCCTTTGAGCATAGTGGGTGGCTTCGTGATAATGCACCTTCCCTTGACTAGAGGCCCAGAGGAAAGATTCATTCTCATTTTGCACATGCGGTGAGTAGTGGAGCAAGGACTACAGCAGCATGCCCCACTCGTCACAAAGATCGTTATCATAATCCCGGTTATATCCGATGTGCTGATCATCATGCTAGCGGCCAGCTTGGTGCTTGTCATACTAATCGAGTTCGCTTCCACGCTCGTCGTATCCCTTGTTGTCATAGCAGTCGTGATCTTCTTCGTGATCATCGTTTTCATTCCTGTGATATTCATAGTTGCACAAACCTTCTTGATCCTCGTAGAGCGTGACGTGTCGGTGACAATCCTCTTCGCAGTTACCATTGTCACTCGTTCATGTGCCGAGACTCGAGTTACTCATGCTCTGTTTGAATTTGTATGTATTTGGACGGGCTCCCGACCAGATTCAGTGAGAGTTGGACACGGTGTGAAGCGGTACGAAGATAGGAACGGCGGGGAAGAGGGGAATTGGAACAAGAGAGGAAGAGAGAAAAGAGGGCGAAATTTATGTGTGTCTTCCATTGGAAATGTGTTTTCCCACCTCTTAGCGAAAAAATCATGTTCGTTTTGGCGAGATGGGCAAATGGGCGACTTTTCTGTCCATTATCCAGTGGAAGGAACGGGAGCATGCACTTACGAAAGGAAGGGGGAAGTGACCTACCTGGTTGGCTAGGAAGGACGACCTTACGTGAGTACCCCGATAACTAGCACTGAAGTTTCCTGTTTTCCACATCAGGTATTTGCACGACAACTTTGGTGTGGTACAGTCATTAGGAAACTAGTTGGTGGCAGAGCCAAGCAACTCCCCTTAAGGGAGGCACTTAGGGTGTACAGGCGTCGACTTTCCATGGGTTGAAATACATTTTCCTTGCATCTTGACTTCAAAAAGAAAAGGAAAAAAACGGAACCAACCAAAGTAAGCATTTTTGTTTGTTGTTTTGTAGGTTATTTCAGTTTTTTTTTTTTTTTTTTTAATCTCATCACGAATCACGATGTGGGGCTTGGAGAGATAGTATGAGGGTGAGCAGGAAGGAAAAAAAAAAAAAAAAAGGTTGCTCTTTCGTCGTTTGGCTGGTCACCTTGAACGGCTGTTCACGGGCGCAGGGGCATATGACCGACCAACCGGTGTCGGCCACGTTCACGGTGACAACACTGGTCGTACCAATACCGGAAAATCCCACCCCATCAAGTCCTTCCTATTTGACGGGTCGGACAACAGCTTGGCCAGAGTGGGCTCCAAAATCAGTGATCGTGACATAAAAGGAACGATAGCAGAAACAAACACGAACCCCCCAAACATTAGCCGACCCCAGCTCTTCCTTAGGGGATCCGTACAACCCTTAGTCCGAATCAAGGTCGACCCAAACTTCTGTTTTAGCACCTTGCGATCATCTACCAGTCTATCTCCTCCCGTGCACGCAATCCCAACCGAATAGATCTTATCTGTCCCGCATCTCTCCAAGATCATTGACAATTGAGGCGTGGTTGCCCCAATAGTGGAATTGAAAATCAAGTGCGTCCAACACCCACCGTTATTCACCGACCCCCCCTCCCTTAAGACCTCCCTTCGTCTTTCATGTTTCCCCGGACGTTTCCGTCTCACCTTTTTCCCCTTCTCCTTGCTATTCAAGTGTGGATACAACCAATGAATAGCACACTTCTCAAGATGCAAGACATCTCTCTCGTCGCAGGGAAAAATGGGTATGGCTACATACTGCCCAATTCAACATTATTTCAACTAACTTTACAACCTATGGTTCGACTTTCCTCCATTTACCACGTGCGGATGAAGAGCCCTGTACACATGTTCATTACACCTCATAGGTAAAGATCTCACCGTAGACCCTACATATATATGGAGTGTCCATGGCAAAACCAGTGCATACACAAGGTGCCCATCACACTTCTCGAAATCAAAACAATCAGCCAAATGATCGCATAGATATCCTTTCAGCTTCTTCGCCCATGGAATATGTCCATTCACAATCAAAGGTACGACGATATAGAAAGCATTAATTTCCCGATTTTGAAGAAAAAAATGACTAGACTCAGAAGCTATGTGGCACCCTCGGCCTCGGATCTCGCAGCCTAGGACGTCAATCGCGATCGAGTTTTTTTGCAGCCACGCTGCGTGCAGGCGAAGCGGCGCACCCAAAATCAGGGCGTGCGCATCACCTGCGCATGACGTCCCCCACCATAATCAAGTAAAAAAAAAAAAAAAAATGAAATTTTTGGGAGGGGGGGTTTCAGGGAAAAAAAAAAAAAAAAAAAACTATCACCATTTTTTTTTTGTTTATGTTGTGTATGTGTGTCTCTCTCTCTCTCTCTCTCTCTTTCTCTCTCTCTCTCTCTCTCTCTCTCACACACACACACACACATACACACACACACACAAACACATAAACAAACAAACAAACAAACAAGTCTAGCAGTGTATAGTTCCATGTTCTAGCGGTAGAATCGTTAGATTTTGCTCATCCTATCTATGGTAGTACCATGAGGCGAGCTGCGAGGTTGGAGACTTACTCTCTCTCTCTCTCTCTCTCTCTCTCTCTCTCTCTCCCCCTCTCTCTCTCTCTCTCATGCAGTGTATCCATTTTCTACCGGAAGTACCATGAGGCCAGCTGTTCTGTGTGTGTGTGTGTGTGTGTGTGTGTGTGTGTGTGTGACCACCACCGCTGAATTGCCCGAAGGAGGAGGAGGAGGAGAAGAAGAAGAAGAAGAAGAAGAAGAAGGGGAAAGAAAAACAGCAAGGAAGAAGAAGGGGAAAAAGAAAACAGCAAAGAAGAAGAAGGTTCCCTGTGCAAAAATTTTAAAAGGACTCTAACACCATATCGTTCATGAAAAAAATACGAAAAAAAAAATACTGCTTTTTTTCTTTTTTTTTTTTGGCATTTTTTTACCCTAAAAAAAAAATCCAAAAAAATAGGTCGAGAACTGGGCCTCCTGGCCGTGGCCATGGCGACCAAATTGCCCGTGGCCTCGACCCCGGGTGTCACGTAACTCAGAAGGAACTTCAAGGAAGCACCATAGGGGGAGAAGAGAAAGAGGATTTAGAGTTCGAGACCACAGTCGTAGGAGGGCAGAACGAAGCAGAATGGGACGAGCATGATAGGAAAGGAACATTAACATTAACATTAATCATCGCTGCATCTGAAGGCACCTCCAACACGTTATTCGAACAAGAAGAACCAGAGTAAGAGAAAGAAAGATCCCCACGGCGTTTACTAAGACACTTAAAAACTAGCGACCGAAGATCGACCACGCTTGGGGTGTCTCCCTAGAGCTCAACGCTCCTCTCATCAGCATCTTCCGGCCTAATAGACACCCTCTGCGTTCCATCCTCATCCATGCCATACACTGAACACTCCCCGTCCACCTGCCGCTTGCCTCTCTTTAGTAGCTGGAAAGCTTTGTTGGCCCGGTATGCAACTGAATACCATCGATCATTTCCTCCACTTTACCAAGCTTAATGTCTGCCTCCTTGCAATCCAGCTCCAATCCATTTTTTCTCAGCCTATGAAACTCCTGATGATGATTCTTCATGAATGCATAACGCTCATTAACCTTCTGTCCCTTATACTTGCTGCCAGTGGTCGTATGTACCACCAAGCCTAAGGTCGCTTTCTTTCCCTTCTTGGCCGACCTCAGTACCACTGCTTCTAATCGTTGTTTCAAATTAGTTCCCCCCATCTCCGGTTCCTTATCCACGTCAGTAGTAGTAGGCTTGCTCAGCTGCTCCTGTAGGCTTCTCACCTGCATCTCAGCCTCCACCCTCTTCTTCTGTGAGTTCACTCTCTTCTCTTTCAACATTGCCATCTCCACATTTATACACACTGCATCCGTTGAACCTTCCTGTAATCCTCTCTCCATTTATCCACTCGCCTCAAATCATCTGTGCAACATGGCTTAGGGGTACCTCGGTTCGAACACTCTGGGATAGCGACATCGATGTTGCCCCGGTGTATTCCCTGGTAGAAGCGCCTCATTCTTCCACGTTTTTGCTTCCTCCTCCGCATGCATACTCGGATCTCGTAATAGGTTGATTTCTGGCCTAAGGCGCCCGATCTTGGTCTCAAACTTCCTCTTCACAAACTCCGTGCCTCACAGCTCCTCAATTTCCTGCGTCAGGGCATAAATCTCATCACTATCTGTTTGGTTGCTCGTAACCCGTCTCCTCTGCTCCATCAGCTCCCCTTGCAGACGAAGAATCTTGCCCTCCTTGTGGCGGACCCACCGGGTGTGGTGCTCCGCCAGAGATAGAGATGGAGATAGAGGAAGAAGGGGGAGTGAGATGGCACAGCGCAGCTCCCACGCCAGACTCCAACGCACGTACTCCAAACTGCGCGAATGCAGAATCAGACAGAAAACAAACAACAGCTGGGGTATACCCCAGTGGACTCACGAGACTGGATCGGACTGGCTGGTACCGTCAGAGGTACCAGCCTGGACTTGACTGCCTCGAATAGAACACAGGATTGTGAGAACAGGCCAAGGGGCTGGTCTCACAAGCCAAGCAGAGGTCCGCTACATGATCCTCGGCCCGTGATGGATCGCCTAGATATAAGCACGCTTCCGCCAAGAAGCGGAACTCTACCAAAGAAAAAAAAAACCCTGAGTAGTCTAGGATGCGGAGCAAGCTCCATGCTGAGTCCATGCGATGCAACCTAGGATAGAAAATGTAACAAAGCAACAATGTCACAGCTAACAGCCTAAGTGAAAGCAGAAGGAACTAACTAGCATACATGTCGTAGGGAAGCAGAAGCAACTAACTAGCATATATGTCCTAGGAAAGCAGAAAGTAATGACAACTAGATCCTAAAATGTTGGAGGCAGTAGCCTTAGTTTGGAAAAAGATGACTAGTGTATAAGTTCTAAGAACAGCAAAAGCAGAACAACTAAATCATAGAAGTGTCAGAGGCAGTAGCCTCAGTCTGAGAGCAACAAGCAACAATAAGTGAACCATATGTCACAGGAGAAGTGTGTCGCAAACCAAAGGGTGGGATGATATCCGAGGGTGGCGAATGCAGCCTAGGGGTCGAAAACTCCTAAGGGCATCCACACCTAGTGACAGGGGGAACACATGTCATCAGGCTCAATAAGGGTAGGGAACTAGGAGCGAACAGAACCAATGATCCTAACAGATAGATCATCAGGGCGGGTAATGCTCAACTAAAGGGGTGACCGCTATGGAGGGTCGACCATGCAAAGGAACAAGGGAGCCTGGTATACTGGGCGCACCTAGATGAAGCATGCTAGGCTGCCTAATTAGGGCGTGAGGGCCGGCAGAGGGTAGAAAGGTGATGGGTAAGGGAATCATGCAAATGACTCCTAAAGTGAGGGAAGTCGGAGCTAGGTCCGTAAGATGGGAAGCTAGGGCAACGCTACGGTCCCATTGCCTATGCGTATACCAAAGAAGAGCCCAACTGAGAGGAACCCGGCTAAAGGGAGACCATCATGCGACACAACAAGGGTACTGTATAGGGTAAAGTGGTAAGAGAGTGACGACGTCTGAAGTAGGCAGAGCTGATCGTGACGAAGTTCATGAAGCTGCCGATGACGTCCATGATGAGAAGTCCGGAATGTCGTCGAGGAAGAGCCGTGACGTCGACGAGATGAAGTAGCAAAACTGATGTGGATGGAGTACTGAGAAGTCAAAGATGTGGGAAGGTAAGTCAGAGTCAATCGTCGTATCAAGCAGGACGACGACGAGTGCGCTGTGGACGCTCAGAAGCATCCGACTACTGCTGAAGGTCTGACTAAGAAGGGGCAGGCTCGACTTCGGCGGTCTCCTCAGCCAAGGGAGAAGGAGGAGGGTCAGTGGGCTGAGGGGGAGCAGTCGACCGAGCACGACGAGCACGGTCGTAGGCACGCACCAATATGCGAGCGTGCTGCAAGTGCTCGAGGGGCTCCCAGGTAGCCTCCTCATCAGGGTAACCCTTCCAACGTACGAGATACTGGACGTGAGGAGGGTTGTCGTCGGTGACTCGACGACCAATGATGTCTGAAACGAGGAACTCCTCGTGGCCGTCCACCATGATGGGTGGAGGGCGCTCGTATGGTCATCCAACGAAACGCTCAGACGGTCTGCGGTAAGGACGCAGTAACGAGACGTGGTAGACATCGTGCACACAAGCCTGGCGTAGGTAGTCGGGCAGCTTCACACGGAAGATGACCGGGCTAGAAGCTGTATCAGAACCGACGACCTAGAGGATGCGGCATGGGCCAAAGAAGGGACGTCGAAACTTGCGAAGTGTGTCCGCTTCGAGATGTAAGTGGCGGGCGTTGATAAGCACATCATCACCGACTATGAATGGATGATCCATCCTCGATCGGTTCGCACGTGCTGACATGAGAGTCTGGGAAGCGGCTATGTGCTCATGTGCGATCTTCATGATTGACGTCATGTGTGCAACCCAATCATCCAGCGCGGGAAAACTCGTGTTGGGGTGCATCTGTGACGGTCGAAGGAAGTTCGCGGGAACACGAGGGTGATAGTCAAGGTCGCGATAGTAAGGCGACATCCCCGAGGCTGGCTAGACAGCGTGGTTGTAGGCTTTCTCCGCGTGGGCAAGATGGAGATCCCACTGCTGGTCGTCCCAAACAATCTTTCGGATAATATCTCCGAGATTCCTGTTCGTGACCTCGGTCTGGACATCAGTCTGGGGATGGTAAGACGAGGAGAAGCGGAGCGGGGTGCCGTAAACCTCGTGGAGTCGTCGCCAGAATCGACTGGTAAAGCGCGAGTCACAGTTAGATATGATGCTCAGAGGTAAGTCGTGGTCACGCATGACTCGGTCCAACACGATGTCGGCGACCTCATGTTTATGTAGCCGTTCGAACGTCGTGAACGCGCGTTCGCGTTGAAATGTGCGTTTGAACGCGGATTTAAATTCGCGTTCAAAATTGAATGACGTTCAATTATTTTTTTAGTGTTTTTTTTTTTTTTTTTTTTTTTTTTTTTCCGATACCTAAAAGTAACTTGTTTTTTCTGATTTTTTATTTATGAGTTCTCTATCATGTGAGGTACACGCCTGTTAATTTAAGAGTCATTTTTCTTAGGCAAAAAAAAATAAAAAATCTCCAAAGATGGCGGTGTTAAATCGTGTTCGCCCAGTTTTTTTTTTACTTTTTATATTCTGTTTTCATTTCATTTCGCCGAAAAATATTATTTTTTTATATTTTTTTCATGAGTTTTGTATAATGTGAAGTACACATCTGTAATTTTTTAGGGCATTTTGCTCTGCCAAAAAACAATTAAAAATCGCCAAAGATGGCGGTGTCACAAACGTACTCGTGCACTCACTAATTTCAATTTTGTTTTTACTTTTTTCTATTTTCTGTTTTCTATTTTTATTTCCAATTTGGTAACGAATTTGGATGTAACGCTCGGGCAAATGTTGTTTATTTTATTTTTCTTCATAACATATGTTTTTTTTTGGAAGTTTTTTAGGTTTGTTTTTTTTTCCCCCCCCCCCCCCTTCGTGGAATTCAACTCTGCGTTCAGTCGCGTTTATTGCACGCGCGTGCATTCCGTTCAGTTTCTGAACAGAAAACCCACGTTCAATGAACGAGCGTTTTTAATAGCCTCACGCGCGCTGATGGCATAGAAACACGGAACAAAGAGTGCACGCTTCGTGAAGCGGTCGACGACGACCAAGATACCATCATGACCGCGTGGGACGTACAGGCGGCTCTTACGAGCCAATGTCTTGTGGAAGCCCATATGACCGGCGGCTGCTTGGTTATGGAACTCTGCTACTGCTCGGACACGTAGCTGTCCTGTGGAGGGAACGTAAATACGGGGCTCTCTGGTGCCCAGTGAACCATGCCAGTACACAAAACCGTTGTCCCCGAGAGAGTAGTTCGGGACGGTCTTGCCACTCCGAAAGGTCGCGTGGATATCGCGATAGTCGGGGCAGTGGCGGTATTGAGTGCGAAACTTGTGGATCACTAAGTGGTGGACGGTGGTGACCGAGATGGAAGAGAGCTGGATCTGCTCCTGTTCGTGGTCAGGGCGCCGAGATAAGGCATCTACACCCCGATTAGTCTCACCCTTGATGTGCTCAGTGGTGAAACTAAACTCGGATAGGTCGCGCCACCAACGAGCTTGTCGATGAGTGAGTTTCGGTTTTGTTAGAAAAGTCTGGACAACGGAGTTGTCCGTGCGCACCGTGAATGGTGCCCAGTCTAGGTAATGACGCCAGCTCTAAGCGGCATAAAACCTCACGTTCATCAGCAGTGTAGTTTATCTCGGCGGGCAGGAGCTGACGGGAGTAGAAGGCTATCGGACAATCACCTGCGACAAAAAAAATTCCTAGAATTAAATATTCATTCTATAGTAAAATTACATTCTAAATGTAAAATCTTCATTCCATCTTAAAAAATGTCATTCCAATTTTAAAATTTTCCGTCTTACTTGAGAATTTTCCTTCCAAGACTGGGGTATCCCTTCTTATTAGAACTGCATGCTATAGTTGGAATGAAAGTCTGGATGAGTTGATGAAATATTTTAATTGGACTGTCATTCTAAGTAAGGATTTTCAGTCATAAATATGTTAATCCTATCTAAATTAGAAAATATATATTTTCGTAGAATGAAAGTTTAATTAAAATATTTCATAAACTCGTCCAGACTTCTATTCCATCTTGAACAAATAGATGTAGTTGGAAGGGAAAGTTTGTATTTAGACGGGAACTTATCAATTAAAACTGAAAATTTTAGAATTGGACAAACATTGGAATGATAGTTTATAAATATGAAGGATTTTTTTTTTATGGAATGTTTTTTCAACTTTTATTTCTTGTGGGAATTTTTCTGTTGTGAGCGAGACTCGACAGTGCCGTCCTCGGCGATGGTAGGAGAATAATCAATAGAAGGCTCGTCAGTAGCTCGAGGAGTATGTGCCAGGCGGGACGCAGTGGTAGGGGTAGGGGGTGGGAAGAGAGAGATACGAGGATTAAAGGAATTAGGAGAGGAGGGGAAAATCTGATAAAGCACTGCTCCCACGGCAAAGTCTGACGCATCGGTGGTAAGGATAAAATGGCGATTAAAATTGGGTAGGTGAAGAACCGGTGCGCATGTCACCGCCTTCTTGAGGGCACGGAAGGCGTCCTCGTGGAGGGGTGTCCAAGCCAGGGCGAGGTCTTCCAGAGGAGGGTGGAGGGAAGGACGTAGGAATACCTAGCGTATCCCTGAATGAAATTACTATAGTAGCTGGTAAGGCCTAGGAAGCTGCGAAGCTGCTTGGCGGATGTGGGGATGGGCCACTCCGCAATAGCAGTGATCTTCACGCCGTCCATGTGGAGACCCAGGTCAAACGCGTATTGTTCTAAGAAATCCGCTTTGTGTTGTGCAAAGCGGCACTTCATCCGCTTGGCGTAGAAGTCATGTCTGCGCAAGCGGTCAAGGATATCGTGGAGGTGTCTGAGATGCTCCTCAAGGGTACGACTGTAGACGAGGATATCGTCGAGGTAGACGAGAACGTACTGCTCCAGAATGTCCCTCAAGATGTCCTTCATCACTCTGGAACGTAGCGGGTGCGTTGGTGAGGCCGAATGGGATCACCGTAAACTCGTAGTGGTCAAAGCGTGATCGGAACGTTGTCTTCGGCTGGTCCGCTGCAGTGGCGCGGATCTGATGGTAACCGCTACGAAGATCAACCTTCGTAAAAAAACGGTTGTCTGGTAGGCTGTCAAACAGCTCATCGGAACGAGGCATGGGGTAGCTGTTCTTAACCGTGTAGCGGTTGAGACCGCGATAGTCGATGCAGAGATGGAGAGTTTCATCCGCTTTGCGAGCAAAGAGGACGGGTGCACCCCACGGGGAGTTGCAGGGTTTAATGAAATCAAGTCTCAGAAGCTCCTCAAGTTGGCGCTTAAGTTTAGTGGCCTCGGGGATCGAGAGTCTGTAGGGTGCCTGCTAGTGAACACGATAGTCAGGCACAAGCTGGACGGAGTGCTCGACGTCGCGCATCGGTGGGATGCCGGCATACGAGAACGACGATGGGAAAACATCGTGGTACTCTCGAATGAGGTCACGAACTGCGGGCTCCAGGTCGGCCATATAGCGTGCGAGTTCCGCAGCGTCAGCGCGCGCCACGACCGGGTGGACTCAATGGACGGCGGAGGGTGGGAAGTAGAGATGGGAACCATGGAGATAGAAGGGGGATCTGGCTCCAGAGGGATGAGCTCGGCATCGGGACAGGGTGGATCACAGTCTAAGAGATCCGTCACGTTCACCATAAAGAAGGTGACGCCATTCTGTCAGATGAAGTGGGCGAACTGCAGAGACGAGGTGACAGTGATAGAAGGAGATGGTGTGGGCGTGGAAGGCTCCGGGAGAGGAGGATCGGGGCATGGTGTCGCAGTGGTACCTATGAAAGGTACGCAATACGTCTGTCCACACTTCGTTTTGAGAACGAGAGTGTTGGTCGCCCAATCGGCCTCGGTGCTGAGGAACCGACGAGACCACAGAGTGCCGAGAATGAAGTCGTACCCCGTCTCCATCACATCGAAATGTGCGGAGGAGCAGTGGCGACGAGACGCCGGGGGACGATCAGTCAGCTTGAGAGTGAGGAAGAAAGGGAGGTTGGTGACCGTCTGATCGAAGAAGCGCTGGATCTTGTCATCCCCTAGGGTGACGGAGATGGGAGTCGGAGACCCTGTCGTGGGTAAGCGGGCTTCTTTCACCAGACGAGGGTGAATGAAGTCGCCCTGAGAACCGGAGTCCCACAACGCTAACTACACCCTCGTGGAGGTCCCCAGTCGTACTGGAATGATCGGGAGGGTGCGATCAGGATCAGAGAGGATGGTGAGAAGGCGACGCAGTGCAGGGACATGGAGGGTGAGTCGCTCTTGACGAGCCTTGAGCATGCTCAAGTCCAGAAGAGAGGACACAACGTCTTCGCGAGTCGCAAGCTGCTCGCTGCAACGGGCTGAGCGAATGGCTCGATGCGTCGGTAGTGGCGCACGGGGTAGAAGGGGGAAAGATGGTCTGCGAAGGTACAAACGGTATTGCGATAGAGGGCTGAGTACAGTCTGTCGGGTCCTGCGATACCTCAACTCCAGTAGCAAGAGGGGCAAACCGCGACGGGGATGTCGCAAAGCCGACTGCTGAGGAGGGCGCAGGTGTACACTGCACTGTGGCTAGGAGGCGCCGCGGGGATGCGAGGCGCCGGGGGGACTGAGCACGATGATGGGGGGAAAGGTCAGCGTAGTGGCAGTCGAGGGCTGCAGTGTAAGGGCACCGCGAGGAGGTATGACCGTCCTGGCGGTATCGCAAACACCCACGCCGGCCCAAAATGGTCGTGCGCTCCTCAGTGGAAAGAACACCGCGAGGAGGGACAAAGCCTTGAGGGTGGTCCTACTGAGGGATCTCGGGGGGCGACGCGTCAGTGTCACCAGGGCGGCTGCGTGCCCGGGAGAGGGTGGAGAGGATGAGCTTGAGGCGCTCAGCCATAGGGAGAGTAGAGTCCTCCAGGTGGTAGTGGACGGCCTCGCCGAGGTCGCGGTCGTCACTATGGTCACCGTCGGGCGACAACGGGGCAACAGCGTCCTGCTCACCATACTGGAGCACGCTGAAGCGACGCGAGAAGTGGCGGCCCTGCTGCACGGAACGTCGGGGTCGACCGCGGAAAGGGGAACGGCGCTGGGAAGTGTCAAGAGAGGAGGAGGGGGCGTAACCAGTATGCTGTGGCTGGGAGGAGGAGGCGGGGTGAAGATGGTCCCACATCCGCTGATGGTCCCTGGCGGCCTCGTAAGCCTGCGGGGCCGATGTGAGATCGTACCGCCATAACTCGGAGCCGTACTCGAGCGGAAGGCTGGGTAAGAAACGACGGATAAAGGCAGCCTTGGGGAGGAACGCCACATCACAAATGAGGCGGGCATCCTGAAAGACCTGGACGTGGCGATCCAGGCCGGCAGCGCCATCAGAGCCGGACCAGCGTGTAGTGACGACACGCTCGAAGGCGTCAGTCACGTCATGTCAAGCTCCGAAGCGATCCTCGAGGAACGCCTGAAAGTCCATGAAGGTCGGAGTCCGACCCGCATGAAGGGAATAAGCGTAGAAATCCTCCCAGGCGTCAAAAGGACCGCCACGCAGGCGCGTGGAGAGGTGACCCACCCACGTGTCGGGTGGGGCGCCCATGAGCTGGAGGGTGCGGGTGGCAGACTGTAGCCACCGAGACACGCGTATGCCTGTACCGTCATACAAGGCAATGTCCGTCAAGCGGACGAGTGGTGCACCACCGTTTTGGCGGCGAGGGTATTGAGGAGTAGAGACCTGTGCCACGACTAAGTAAGTCGACGTAGGTCCTGGAGAAAGGGGCGCAACTGACTGTACGCCCGAGCCACATGGGGGAGCGGTGAGGGCAACGGTGGCAGGCTGCGAGGGAGTTGCGGTAGAAGAGGTTGCAGCATCCGAGGGAATATGAAGAAGGTAGGATGGGGCTGGATAGAGTGCAGGGCGAGGAAAGCGAGTCTGCATGGAAGAAAGAGTAGAGGAAGGAGGGGGTGCGCCCACAGAGACCGAAATCTGAGCCGGTGCGCCTGTGGATCGAGGGAGGGTCTGGCCCGTGGCGGCCGTCGTGCTAGGGGCGTGGACGATCACCAAGATGGCCGGGTCGGGGGCAGCGGAAGAGCAAGCTCCACCGTGGCCACCCTGTCGGAGGATTGGGGACCCGGACTGGAAACCAGGAGAAGAGAGAGAGAGTCAGGAGATGAAGGACAGGTATCATCCTGGAGTTGCTGCATTCCGGTGGCAAGGGTCGCCACTTGCGCCTGTAAGTGCGCGAGGATCGCGAGTTGTGCCTGAATGGGCGCGAGGAGGGAAATAAGGAGGTTGTGCAGATCCCCCTAAGGTTGATGGCCCTGGTCTGCCAACACGGGTGTGGAACCCGGTGCCATGGTCGTCGCCTCGTCGACGGCGTGTGAGACACCGTCGGCCATGGGGAGGTGATGTGCCGGACTGGAGTGGGTTAGAGGAGGTCCACGTGAGCGGAGGGCGTAGGGGGGGGCCGCGGTAGAAAGCTGCAGACGGTGCTAGCAAGGCTAGCGCGAGCGCCGTCAAAGGGGAAGGGGTGGTGGTTCGGATCCAGGGTGCCCGAATAGGAAGGGGAAGTAGGGGGGGGGGTTGAGGAACCCTAAACCCTAGGAAAACCCTAACCGACATTGGAGTGGTTAGGGTAGGGTACCGGTGACCTAATCAAGAAAATAAAATAGCAAGCATTGGGGGGGGAAGGCGGGAGAAAAATAAATAAACAGCGAGATTTCGAGAGAAAATAAAAATAAGTAAGGAAATAAATAAATAATAAAAATAATTAAAGAAATACGGTAGGTTGTTTTACCGGACGTCCGGGACCCCCCTGACCGTCCGGTATGTCCGACCGGACGTCTGGTCGGACGTTGGATCGGACATGGGTTGTCCGACCTAGCGCAAAAAAAAAAAAAAAAAAAAAAAAAAAAAAAAAAAAAAAAAAAAAAAGGGGGAAAAAAAAAAAAAAAAAAAAAAAAAAAAAAAAAATTGAAAAAATCATGTGGCTTCTACCTTGCATAAGGTATATGCCACCAAAATTTTGGCTCATTTGAGCCAGTAGAAAAAAAGAGAAAAACCTTCAAAGTTTCTAATCCCCGCCTATACCCCTCCTTTCCCCACCAAAACCCCTCGTATCCCCCCCTCCCACCTTAAATCGCACCTTATCACCAAGTGCTCAGAAAATTTCGAATTTTTTTATGGGGGGTCTGTATGGCATGCGCAACACTGTCATTTTTTTTATTTTATTTTTTTTAATTCCAAAAAGTGGTTGTCCGGGATCCCAGATAACCCCCTTACCGGACGGTTAAGGGAGATGTCTGGCCGAGACGTCCGGCCATCGGACGACTGGTAACCTAGGAAATAAGGAAATAAAATATGAAGAGAGAAATAATATTTATTTTTTTAGAATTTTCGGTAGTATTTTCGTACCCCCCATGGGGTCAAGAATGTGCCAAGAGAAAGAAGAGACCAAGATAAACAAACTAAGTTTCAAAAAGCCGCAAATAAAAATTTTCAGAAAATAAATAAAGAAATAATAAATAAATAGATAAAGAAATAAATAAAGAAAAACGTAGAGGAGAGGGTGACGAAAAATGAAGTGTTGGATTTTTCAAAAATTTTGGCAGCATTTTGTTACCCCCATGGGGTGGAAATGTGCCGTCAAGAAGAAAGGCTAAGTAAAGTGGGAAAATTTCGGCAGCACTTCGTTACCCACATGGGGTCGAAATGTGTGCCGAAAGCAAGAATGACGAACTCCTAATCAGAATAAGTAAAAAAATAAATGAAATAAATCAAAAAATGAGAAAAGAAGGTGGGGAAGAAGATAATTCAATTTTTTTTTGGAAAAAAAAGAAAAGATAAATCAAAAGAAAGATAGAAAGAAGAAGAACAGAAAATTTCGAAGTAGGGGGGGAAGGGAATGAAAAGGTGGGAGAGAGAAAAAAATGGAAGTGGGAGGTAGGGGGATGAGGTGGTGGTAGTTGGGGGAGAGGAGGGKGAGAGAATGGGAGAGAGGGGGATTGGGAAAGGTGGAGAGGGATCAAGAAGAAAAGAGAAAAGAGCGAGGAAAGAAAAGAAAATAAATGACGAAAAGAGAGTAAAAGAGTGGGTGGTGGGAGAAAAGGTGGGGTGAGGAAGGTAAAAAGAGGAGGGAAAAGACGCAGTGGAAGTTGCATTAGTAGAGAGAGGGAAGAGAGAGATGATACCTTGCCCTTGGAGTCTCCAACGGCACAAGGTATACCAAGACCAGGAGGGTCTTGGCCTTCACTGCAGCAACCAACTGGAGGAGGAAGGGGGGCTGAGATCTTGATCAGCCCCTAATAGCAGATCCAGGAAGTGCTATGTGAGCAGACCCTCACCACAGTACAGCAGCTTCTGAAACAGGGGGTCTTCAAGTCCACAGCAAGCTGCCACGTGGCACTGCAGGTGGCGCGTGTGCGTGTGCGTGGTGCGGCGGCCTTGGTCTTTCCCATATGTGCGGTTTGGCGGGTGGGAGCGGGGACTGTTCCTGCTCCGATACCAATGTGCCGGACCCATCGGGTGTGGTGCTCCGCCAGAGATAGAGATGGAGATGGAGGAAGAAGGGGGAGCGAGATGGCACAGCGCAACTCCCACGCCAGACTCCAATGCATGTACTCCAAACTGTGCGTATGCAGAATGAGACAGAAAACAGACAACAGCTGGGGTATACCCCAGCGGACTGATAGGACTGGACTGGACTGGCTGGTACCGACAGAGGTACCGGCCAGGACTGGACTGCCCCGAATAGAACACAGGCGTGTGAGAACAGGCCAAGGGGTTGATCTCACAGACCAACCAAAGGTCCGCTACACTCCTCGTGCAGACTGCAGTTACAAACTCTGCCCCTCGACAGCCACGAGATGGAGGAGTTTGGCCTGCAGTGCGAACTTCAGAGGGGACTAGACTCCAAAACGGCAGTTTCAAATGTGTTTAGAAACTCAAACCATAACAGCGCCCTACTTTTCTTGAAAAAGACAAAAAAAACTACAAAACAACATACAAAAATGCTTATTTTGGCTGGTTCCCTGATTTTTCTTTTCTTTTTTAATTATAAAAGAAAACTACTGCTGATTTAAAAAATGAAAACGTTATAAGGGGGTACCCTCCCATGACCCTCACCCTCCGCCCCCAAAAAAGATCTCCCCAGCCAAAAAAAATTAAAAACATCATTCCACTCCCCGTGACTGCAGTGACCGCCCCGCGTTAACTAATTTCGTGAATGGTGACCGGTGTCCGGTCACAGACCCCTCCTTTCTGAACGGGGGTATGGCACAACACTAAGACAAACTATGAAATAAACAAACGTTGACGAGATTATGGCGGAGCAGTATCATGACGAACAGTTAACCGCGTGGCAGTATCATGACGAACAGTTAACATGTCACACTCTCGTAGTTCAATTTCTACAATGGTTCCAGCGTAGGAATCATGGTGAGTTAGAATGCACAATCATCAATTCAGCATCATTATACATTCATCACATCATAAACCGGCCCACAGGGACTCCCACAGGTGTGCAGACTCAAGAAAACTCTCTCCCATAAAAGAAACACAGTAGTAGTAATACAACGTAATATTGTGCACCCTCGTGAAAAGCTGTAGTAGCATGTTCATACCTAGCTCCCAAAGAACAAGAAAAAAAAAAAAAAAAAAAAAAAAAAA
>BFEA01000628.1:223429-238306 GCA_003427395.1 Chara braunii | reverse complement strand
TCATCCTCCCTTCTCGCAAGTACTTTCCCTCTCTCTCTCCCGCTCTGATCGGATGCGCGCCCATTTCCCTTTCTTGATCATCTGAATCTTGGACCCGTCTTGCGCTACTTCTCGCGCCTTTTTTCCTTCTCACCCTCTGAATTCAGCCCAGGACGCCCGGTCGATCCTTCGATAAACTCCCGCTCGCCAATCAGATACGGGGATCAATAGGATCTCCCTATTGCGCGACGAATCTGATTGGTTGAACCTTGAGTCTCGAGGGATCAACATGGCTTCCACATAGCACTCTTCTCAAAGTCTTCTCCTCCTGCTTCTTTTCTTACACTTCGACTTTCCCCCTCCCTTCTCTCTCCCTCGCCCCCCTTCTCGCCACTATAAATTTCGCAAACGCGCCCGCAAATCTCTCTTACGTTCTCGACTCCCAAGCCAGCTTCCGGGAAGCAGTGGCTAGGCAGAGTGTTTGGTGCGAGTCGGAAAGTCCTGTGGGGCTGACGATAGGCGGGCCAGTTGCGTGCTTGATCGCCACGACGGACTGAGGGATCTGGGCGAACCGCGTTGAGTTTACGTCGGCGGGGTGACGATCGCAGTGGTGGGAGTTAGCATGCGACGGCCGGGATCGTCGGTGCGGGCATGAGGATTGATTGATTGGAGTTGAGTGAGTAGTTGGCCCGGGGCCATATTGGAATTCACGGCGAATGCGCCTTTGTTGTTGCGGATCTTTGTCTCTGGTCTGAGTGTACGGCGGCAACGCCGAACTTCCTCTTTTTGGATCTTGTCATTTCCTATCTTGACCTTCCTTCCATGTCTCCCTCTCTCTCCTCTATCTTTGACGATGAGTCTTGATGCTTGTCCCTCTCATGCATGGGAATGAATTTGTATGCTCTCCTGCGTGAAGGAACTTCTTCCGAAACTCTTCCATTAGTTTCCTAGGTAATTTCCAAATGTCGAGGAAATTTTGTAGTTGCCCAACCTATTCAATTACCTGCTGAATCTGGACAGGACGACATTTCAGGCCTTTTTTATTGCCCCGTAGTTGCCCCGTAGCAGCCACATCCGTGCTCAAGCCTCCAACGAGGGAACATGTGGGAGCTGCACCCACCAGCAGGTGCAATACCTGCTACAACAGGTGGGCGATACCGGCCAGGGGTAAGCCGGTAGCATCAGAACGGAGCTTCTTCGATGGGTCAGTCAATGTGCCTCCCCTCCGGTCCCCTCCCAATATGAACACCTGCAGCCTCTGCTCAATGCCACTCGGGGGACCAACACGCTATCTTGTGACGAACTACTTCCCGAACTTGTGCTATCTTTAGTACCCTTTTGGCTCCAATTTTTCTTGTACCATACCGACCCTACGAGTACCCCGTTTGTTTCCTTGATTTTGGGCATCGTGTTTTTGGCCCCCGTTCTGTCGAAAGCTTGGTTGATTCATGGAATTCTGCTTTTTGCAATTCAGGAAATACACGGGACTTTACACGCGCCTTAGCGAGCGCACTGGCAATTGGGTCCGGCAGTTGGGAATTCCAGGATAAGCGAAACTTCGACGTGTCCTTTTTGGTGTGTGAATGTTCTCAGTCGCGCTAGGGAAAACTCTTGGAATCTTGTGAGAATACGAATAGGCGTAGAATTTTCTTTTCCCACGTCGTCCTCTTCGCGAGCGGATATGGTGATTTCAATTTTGAATTGGTTTAGGACATAGGCAAGCTGTAACTGTTTCGGTGTCATTTTCTTTTACTTTTTGTTGACGGCGTCACACATGCGAAGCTTCCCCCACCTCCCCCGCTCTGTTTCCCACATCGTTCTCTCCCGCGCTCTTCCCTCCTCCCCCCCTTCTCATCCTCCCTTCTCGCAACTGTTTTCCCTCTCTCTCTCCCGCTCTTATCGGATGCGCGCCCATTTCCCTTTCTTGATTATCTGAATCTTGGACCCGTCTTGCGCTACCTCTCGCGCCTTTTTTCCTTCTCACCCTCTAAATTCAGCGCACGACGCCCGGTCGATCCTTCAATAAACTCGCGCTCGCCAATCAGGTACGGGGATYAATAGGATCTCCCTATTGCRCGACRAATCTGATTGGTTGAACCTTGAGYCTCGAGGGATYAACATGGCTTCCAAAGAGCACTCTTCTCAAAGTCTTCTCCTCCTGCTTATTTTCTTACACTTCGACTTTCCCCCTACCTTCTCTCTCCCTCGCCCCCCTTCTCGCCACTATAAATTCCGCAAACGCGCCCACAAATCTCTCTCACGTTCTCGACTCCTAAGCCAACTTTCGGGAAGCAGTGGCTAGGCAGAGTGTTTGGTGCGAGTCGGAAAGTCCTGTCGGGCTGACGATAGGCTGGCCGGTTGCGTGCTTGGTCGCCACGACGGACTGTGGGATCTGCGCGAACCACGTTGAGTTTACATCGGCGGGGTGACGATCGCAGGTGGAAGTTAGCACGCGACGCCCGGAATCGTCGGTGCGGGCATGAGGATTGCTTGATTGGAGTTAAGTGAGTAGTTGGCCCGGGGCCATATTGGAATTCATGGCGAATGCGCCTTTGTTGTTGCGGATCTTTATCTCTGGTGTGAGTGTACGGCGGCAACCCCGGACTTCCTCTTTCTACATCTTGTCATTTCCTATCTCGACCTTCCTTCCATGTCTCCCTCTCTCTCCTCAATCTTTGACGATGAGTCTTGATGCTTGTCCCTCTCATGAATGGGAATGAATTTGTATGCTCTCCTGCGTGAAGGAACTTCTTCCKGAACTCTTCCATTAGTTTCCTGGGTAATCTYCGAATGTCGAKGAATTTATCCTCTTGTCTTGTGAACGGTGGATGCGCGTGTAYAAATTCCTCGGTTGGTTTCCGACCTGTGTACCCTTGTCATTTTCGCACCTTCCACAGTGAATGTATGTATGGAGATACTTGCCTTTTTTGTATTGATTAGACGCCNGTTGGTTTCCGACCTGTGTACCCTTGTCATTTTCGCACCTTCCACAGTGAATGTATGTATGGAGATACTTGCCTTTTTTGTATTGATTAGACGCCACCGGTGGCAGCATTTTGTTTGAGAATACAAGAGTGTTTAGATCTGTAGTTCTGAATGCATTGCGCATGCCATCTGCCTTATGCTGCACGACATTTGCAACCGATCTACAAGGCAGCCTCGAGAAACAAGGCGCCTGGGATCAACACCGCGGTGGCTTACGAAAGCCTTAGTCGCGGGTCGGTCCCTCAGTTACATACCTGATCAAGCTGATGAGTGTTTTCTCTCTTTCTCTCGTGTCGAAAAGGATTGATTGGTGATTGCGCGAGTGTTTTTCCTTGATGACGTCTCGGAATTTTTGCAATTGATTGACATGTGGATTGACAAGCACCCTTCGATCGGGCACCAGCCTCTCGTATCTCCCGTCTCAACACGACCTTTTCCCTACAACGAGGAAAGGACACCTGTATGCGAGTGGGACGTACGAGAAGCTGTCGCACAGATCAGCGAACGATACTACTTCCCTCCGACAAACCGTTGTTTAGGGTTCGTAGAAGCCGGGTTTGTCATTATCGATACACACTTTCCACCTTACTCGATATTATTGTCATTTAACAAGTTGATCGTTATCCGGTGGATGGCAGTAGAACCCCACTGGCCTCGCACTTTGTGCACCGAGTGCCAGCGCCTTGAGCACTACAAATCCAAGGGTTTCCACTACCGCGTACGGAGTGAGGACGCAGGGACTTAATACGGAGGCGAGACACGCGAAGCATGCCCAAGCCGTTTTGCTCTAAATGAAGGGTCGTAGCACAGTGGGAAGTCCGACAATACTTTTTGGATTGAATTTAAATTTCTCTCCCCTTTCGCGCCGAACTCCCGCGCGCATCCTGCGACGCGCGAAAAACGGTCGACTTACTTCATCGGGCCAACATGGGGGATTTCAGTTCCGCCTGTGTCCCCACACTCAATTTCCAAAAATCCTTGGCACACCCCATTTTGCTGTTTTTCTGGGCCCCTTTCCGCACCCCTATCACTCCGAAGGAAAGACAGCACAGGGCGTGAGGTTGGTATCGGAGCCAACACGTGTCGGTTTTGATGATAGTAAGTCGAACTGGCGAGAGGAAGAAGAAACCCTCAACCAGCTCGAAGAGACCGCCCAGTGACCAGGTCCCGATCTGGTGCGGTTGTGCCCGCTATGCCAATGGCAGACGGTACTAGGGTGATCGTTAGCATTCCTGCCCCTTTCCCCTTCTTTCCTAACCATACCCATTCCGAGGCTTGGCTGGAAGCCGTTGAAGCTCAAGGTTACAGCGCGGGTGATCTTCCCTGCGTTCTTACCTTGCTACTCCGACATACGTCGCATGACTGGTTTAGAAAGCATATGTGGGTAGATTGGAATACTTTCAAACAAGCATTCTTGGCTCGATTCGATGCGGTCAGTGAAGATGCCGCCTGGTACGTGCCCAAAACTCGGCCACAAGGACCAGGGGAATTGCTGCCCGATTTCGTGGATATATTTCAAACCACGTTGCACAAATCTGGGCGAGACGAGAAGTCCGCTCGAGGTTTGTTCATCGATCATCTACGAAATCCGACGTTGAAAGGGAAGTTACAGAAAAAGGTCCCGCCGAAGACACACCAGTTATCTGCTATCATCGCTAAAGCGTTGGAACTGGACCTGGCTGATACAAAAAAATACATCAGTCTGGGAGACGAAGATATTACAGATACGATACAGGATGTAGCGGCTAAAAGGCGATCATGGTTGCGGGCGGTAGAACGGTTTTATCCCCGCCCCGACCATGACCTTCCCGACGGGATCGCTTCCGATATCCCGCCTGTCTCTTCTTCCTCTCCCCCAACGAATCAACCGATAACGGCAGTCAAGAGCAATATCTCCCACGAACCTCCCTCGCCAGCCGTAACAAACCTACATCTTGCCCAAATGATCCATACGGTCACTACTAAGCAATCGGAATGGATGAGCAACCTGGTTCAAATGCAGGCAGCTCACATGGAGCGGATGGAACAGATAATGAGCAGGCTAATTAAGCCCAACCCGGCCCCTGCTCGACCTGCCCCCGCGTCATTTCCTCTCTTGCCTGCCCCGGGGCCGCCTGCACCTGACTATCCACCACAGTTCCCGCACCCTGCTAATCCAGCAGGAAAGATCGATTGTTTTAAATGCAAACAACCCGGACATTTTGCCCGGGACTGTCCGCAGCCAAAACATAATCAACCCCCGCCGGCTGCGGCCCCTGTTGCTCTAAACCAAAAACGAATGACCGCATTGATGGACACGGCCCAAGGAGGAGAACTCGTTGCATATGAGCAGCCTTCCCCCTCAACGGTAATAGCGTCAACATCGGGATCTTCCTCCTCTGACGCTGCTGACGTGGTCGATCCACTCGAGTATCTTCATCTAGCAGGCATGATCGGAGCGATCCGATCGGCCCCTGATGATCTCAAATGGGTCGATCGCGATTCTAATCCCGGACCACGGTTTAGGACGGGCGAAATCGATGTGTTACGAGCGCTCAAGCAGCTAGATATCCGTGTTCCGATTCCGGTGTGACACTTGCTCACCATATCTGAAGCTGCAAACGACAAACTGTTACAACAATGTCAGAAGAATCTAAAGCGCTTCACGTACCAGCGCGTACAGCGAATGTTAAAAAAGAAGGAGGAGGAAAAAGAGGATGTTGCGCCACCAGAACCTCAAACGGGTGAACCCGAAGCAGCACGAGTAGCGGCGATCTCGTTAGTAGAGAAGGATCATTTCGTACGGGCTCGACCAGTATTGTGGAAAAGTGTTGAGTGCGATTGTGAGATTTGGGACAAACCATTTAACGCCCTTATCGATATTGGGTCTTCCGCAGTCGCCATATCTTTAGATACCGTAAGAAAAATGGGACGACTGAGCTCCATTCTTCCTCAATCTAGCAAAGACAATTATGTCTCTGCCGACGAGGAAGCAATGAACATCGTGGGTGTTATTGAGAATGTGGCTGTGAAGGTCGGACGAGTACACGTCCTCGTTAACGCACTAGTGATAGATGTGCGCTCCTATTCCGTGTTGTTAGGATTACCTTGGGTGATGGCGGTAGGTGCTCGTCTGCATTTCGACTCCAAATAACTGGTGCTCACGCAAACTGGGCGAAAGCCTCAGACTGTCCCTTTGCGAATTTCCACCCGGACGGTAAAGCGAACTCTTAATTCTGTCTAAATAGGGATGATCCAAGGCCTCGATCCCGAGGAATCTTCTTCCTCGGACGACGGTAGCGGAACCAGGGAACAGGTGTACGCAGAAAAAATGCCTAGTGAGGATGAATGGAAGCACCTGGTCGAAATTTTTGAACACGAAATCCCCGAAGAATTCCGAGTGCGCCCCAGAACAGCCCGCAGCTTCCAAATGGATTCGGAAGACAGCGTGCTCGCGCCCCTGGAAACCCAGATCAGTCCTTCATCCCTCCTCGGGGAAACCATCCTGCAAGTATCTGACCCGACAGACGATTTGGAACCCCCTCGTACCTTGTACGAGGGAGCGCTTTCCCTACGATCACGCTACCAACATGCAGATTATTATTTGGATGTTTCCGCTTTCTTCCCAAGATCGTCATTAACGATGGAAGCGACCATCACTTTGATTAAATAGGAAGCAGAAGCGCCGGTAGATGACGTGCCTGATCTAATGCAGGAGATGACGGATCTAACAGTTCTAACTGTGGAACAGACTTCGGCCGGTTCAGAAACTGATGCCGAAACTTAAGAAACCGAAATGATCAGCCCTGCTGAGTCACAGATGATTGCGACTGTCTTCTCTGTTCGCACTAATAGTCACGTTTTCTCCAGTGTCCATAAGCGACGAGAAAGGCCGGCTGATTGGGTCGACATATCTCTTCAGATCCCTGGACGACCGACAATCTCCTTCCCAAATCACGTCCCTACCGAACTCCAAAAATCGCTAATTAGCGTTTTGAATGGCTACGTGGAAGTATTGAGTGTGCGCGATAATGATATTGGCTTAACAAACGTGATTGAGCATGCCATTCTCACGGGGGATCATCCACCCATTAGCTGCGTTTCCTATAGGTACTCACCAGCTCAAAGAGCCGCCGTTTTTCAGCGGATCAAAGAATTTGAAGTTAATGGATGGATCGAACCCGCTATAGGACCTTGCTCTTTCTCGTAGTGATTGTACCTAAAAAGGCCGGAGGGATCCGCATTTGCATCGATTATCGAAAATTAAATGATATCACGATTAAGGATGTGTATCCCCTCCCCCGGATTGATGAGTTGTTGGATGCGATTGGGAGTGCTCGATTTTTCAGTAAGTTTGATGTTCGCCATGGGTTCCATCATCTTCTAGTCCGGGAAGAAGATCGCCCGAAGACTGCGTTCGTAGTCTTCGAAGGTACGTGGCAGTGGATTCGATGTTCGATGGGCATTTGCAATGCTCCCGCAACTTTCCAGCGAGCCATGAACATGGCCTTTCATAACTTTGTGCGGAAGACTCGTCTGACACAGAGTATCATTAACTACTGCGTGATTGTGTACATGGATGACATTTTGGTGTACGAGTTCTTACGAAGACCACGTGCAACACATTGAATGGGCGTTGCATGCGTTAAGAGATGCTGGTTTCAAGGTGGCGTTCGAGAAGTGCCAGTTTTTTCTTACCACCATTTCCTTCCTGGGACACATGGTAACGAACCAAGGACTCAGACCGGAGCCGCAGAAGGTGGCAGCTGTCCGAGACGCTTTAGTGCCCACGACTATTACGCAAGTTCGCGCCTTCTTGGGTCTGGCCTCGTACTACTGAAGATTTATCAAGGTCTTTGCGGCGATTGCGGGACCCCTCACGAACCTGCTGCGAAAGGATCAACTGTTGATCTGGACACCAGAATGTGATCAGGCATTTTCAACACTCAAGGCCGCTCTCATTTCAGCTCTTGTCCTTATAAGGTCGTATCCCAAAAAGTCTTTTGTTTTCATTACTGACTGGCAGCTGGAGGCAATTTCGGCGATCCTTGCCCAGGTGGGACCAAGCGGACTCGAGTGCGTGGTGGAGTACGCGTCTTAATCGGTGCCCGCCTGCAAACACAACTACGCCGCTGCGACGGGAGAATGTTACGCGGCTCTTTGGGGAATCAGCCACTTCCGAGCTTACTTGTACGGGCGGAAGTTTACACTGGTAACCGATCATAAGCCTCTGCTAGCCCTGAAGAAATCCAAGGATTACTCGGGGGCAACAGTGATGCAGAGCATGGACTTTGACATTCATCACCGGAAACACGAAAGGCACGGGAATGCGGACGGATTGACACCACTGCACTGACCTGAGAAGGTTCCGAAGAACGAGGAGGTGATTCCGTGGAACGAACCGAAAAAGGAGAACAGGCCTCGGTACGGCCAAGTGGAAATCCTGTCAAAGGAGTAAGTGACACGAGGTTCATTTTTCTTTGCCCTCTCTGCAATTTAGTCACTGCCATCATGACTACCCCCTCTTCTCCTACTAATTCTGCCCCTCTTACCTCCTCCGCTTTCTTTCCCACCCTCCTTGATAAATTCTGCTATTTTTGTACATGTATTGCACGGGTTTATGGGGTTGACTGTCATCCTTTCGAAACCGGGTTTGTCGATTGGGTAGAATGTGCCACATGTGTCAATCGTGCGCACGGGGCCTATCGAACAAGTAGCAAGGAGTGGAGGTGCCCCCTATGTAGAATGGCCAAACTTCCCACAGAGGTTCGATTCGAGACCGCCCGAACGGACGTACCTGAATATACTGAGAAATACCGTCGAGCGGAGGTTTGGACGGATAAAATTTTATTAGCTAAATTAGCGGGATTATAATTGGGTCACCTCACCAAACACGACAGACGTAGGGCTACCGAGAGATCTCGGGACTATCGATGGATCAACAGTCATTTGGAGAAGCGTAAAACTGACTGATCGGGTTCGTGGTTGACGGTTCCTCATCCATTCAAGAGATACGATTGGACCCGATCTGCTCACGAAGAGCAGGCCGGTCATTTTGCGATACGTGTCACGGAGGCAACTATAGACCAGAACCATCCAATATACGAGATGATGTCAGATACGTTGTCGCCAACTGTCTGGTCTGTGCCGCTGATCGCGCCCCCAAAACGGGGACCGAACACGATAGTACCAACGGAAGTAGAACGCCCCTTCCAGAGAGTCAGTATGGACACGACAGATATTGACGTGCCACCTGGCCCAAACCGCTGTGAATATTGTATCCTTTAGTATTAATAGATCATTTTTCCAAGTACATCGAGGTCTACCCCTGCAAGACCCGCAAGGCTGCAGAAATAGCCACGTACATTGATCGGTTCCTCTACAACCATCTAGATACGGAAGAAATTCTGACCGACAATGGGTCCGAATTCAAGGGCGAAGTAGACGGCATCATGCTCTGACATACGGCACCCCACGTGTCCCAGTCAAACGGGTTGGCCGAAAATACCAACCGTATAATTAAAACCGCCCTCCGTAGGAATTTAGCGGCACATGACACACGTCCGTTGCCCGAAATCGTGTATCAGATCATCGGAATTCACCGGGCCACCCCCCACGAGTCCACGGGGTTCACCCCCTTTCAGATTCGCACGAATAGCCTTCCCTGTGTCGACTACCGGGGTAACTCGAAAATTGCCGAAGCAAGGGGTAGAGACACGCGTGCCGCCCTCAAGGCCAAGGCCAAGGCCAAAAGGTACACCGATTTGATGGAACGGGCCGTCCCGAAGCTAGCCCGAAAAAGATAAAGGATGACCGATCTGGCCCACGGTAGGCAGGTCTGTAGCTATGAGGCTCAAAATGGAAATGCTGGGCCCCAGCATCAATATAAATTAGGGGACCTAGTGCAGGTACGTAAATGTGCATGCGACCGGAAACTCGCTCCCAAGTTTTCTGGCTGTTTTCGCATTGTCGAGCACAGACCCAACGGCGCCAACACAGTGCGCATCGCGCCCGAGGCTAGCGCCAACCATAGCTCTGTCCCCATCATCCGACATACCTCCTACCTCCGGCCTCTCCCTCCCTCTGATCTCCCCCCTTCTTCCTTCTCCGAGGGCGAGGCGAACGACGACGATCTAACTCTCTCTCCGCTCTCTCCCTCCGGCCCTTCGTCTTCCTCTCCGACCTCGCCATGAGCTTCATCACGGAGCGGGCTCTTGATGAACAACTGTTGCAGCCACGTGGCCACATCTCGGAAATTCGGCAAGTTCGCCATCCACGGCTTAACACGGATCTTCGGCGCCTGGCGCAGTTCTTCTGCGACGTAGGTGTGTGTGCTGCCGCCACGTTTCGATTCGAGGGGAGTCCGCAGGCGATAGTGTTGGCAGAAGTGGTGGCATTGCATCGGCGAGCGGCCCCAGGAACGGGCCACGTCACGACCGTCGCGGCCTTCAACGGTGATATCAGTACAGTCCACCCGCAACGGCATACCGCTATCCGGACTTCATTGCGAGAGTGGACGGAGCAGTTGTCCAACGTGTGGCAGCATGGTCTTGCCTGACTAGGGCATAATCTTATTCCAACCTTCGCACCTGATCTTGACGGAATCCGCGTCTTTGCGCGCGAGCCTGCAGTAACACTCCCCACCCTTGTTGCCTTTCCACGACCCCGATGAACCGCACCATCCCCCTTGCTCCTCTCTCCATCTTCGGTCTCCCCTCGCTTTTCCCTACCTTCTCGCAGTTTGATCTTCATCCCCATCTTTCCCTCTCTGTCGAGCCCCTTTCCGTCCCGCTGATCAATCCTGGGCATTGGCAGCTCTAGCGCAGAACTTTTGTTGAGTTGTCCATGTGCTTGATCCGGGTGCAGGTGACGGGGATACAGACTGACGAGCATCCTGCGTGTCTCGAGAACTTGGAGCTGCTCATCATACAAGCGTGGAAGACCAACGTGGAGGGCGATCTTCTGGGCTTTCTTTTTGGATCGGTACGATCGGGCCACTGCCAGTTGATTGCGCAGGAGCTCATCGCGCCGATCGTATAATTGGCGGACAATCTCTCGTTAGACATCGTTTCACAAAGTGACGACAGTCCCGCCCCGCACGTCCTTGCGCGATCATTGGATCTGTACCTTCAGTGGAGCGCGTGCTTGGAGGAGCCTGGGGACGAAGATACGCTACCGTCACGGAAGGAATATCTAAAGTCGTACGGCCTCATCAATCGTGTTTTCTATCCGAAGGCGGAGGAGGTGGTAATAGACGACGACGAGGAAACGTCGAAAGAGGGAAGCTATAGCGAGTATAGCGAGGGCCAGCCAAGCGAAGAAGAAGAAGAGGAGGAAGAAACAAGATCTGAGTGGGAGGCCTTGCCGGAGGAAGCAACACGTACTCGCACGGAAGCAGACGATCCTGAGGTGGCACGAAGGCGGGAAGAAATTGCCGCCGGGAAACACCAGTTGGAGTTGGCCAGCGGAGCCAGCCTGAACATCGGCGACGATCCGACCAGGGATCTGGAGCCCCCGAAGCCTGAAGATGGCGACCCAGCAGCCGCCACCTCAAGCACCTCGCGGCGGAGACGAAGCCGATCCCCCTCCCCCTCCACCCCAACCCGTCCCCCAATTTGTCCACGTACTGATGCGGGCGATAGGCCTTCGCCCTCGGACGTTATCCCGCCGCCCCCTTGATCTCCTCACCCTCGAACAGATCCACACCCCCGTCACCTTCCCCCGCCACCCGTTCCTTTCCCATCTCTTCGGAGATTTCTATTCTACCCGTTTAATCGCCACCGTCTATCCCCATCGATCCCTTCAGCCCGCTGTCCCTACGTTCTGTCTGCATATCCTGTTGTTTAGCGCTGCGTGGGAATGGTGCAACGTAGTAGAAGTCTACTGCGTAGCCACGGGAACGATTCCTGTTTGTGGCCACTACGATATCTTTCATGCGGCACTCCTCCGAACCCTCTCCTCCCTCTACCGCGACTACCTCGCCTCTCTCCCTCACAGTGGTGATCACTTCCCCCTCTTTCACTGAATCATCCGCTATGAGGAACTTCCGATAGATGGGATACATCGCTACCTACCCCCACTTCCTCCACGTCGCCCCCGTGAACTCCCCTCCATATACCGCGTCTACTTCCCCATCCCCACGAGACGCTTATCCCAACCCAACTCTCTCCCTCCAACCCTTCGACAAGAGAAGACGGCACGCATCAGAAGTTTCGCGAAGATCACGTCAAGGACGATGACGTCCACCTCGATCTAATTCGACGAGCCGCGATGAGCACGGGTGCAGAGCACACGAAGACCAAGTGGACCATGATGGCGTCACCTGAACGATCTCTACAGTGCGAAGAGCAGGGGGTTGCATATGACAGGGCTGCGGAGATCTTGCCACGGATGTTGTCGCCATCTCATCCGCGACTCAGTTATCGTTCCTTGTGCTTCTTCCTGATGCTGCGTCTTCTTCTACACCTTGTTCGAACTTCCATACAGCCAAGAAGTGCAATTGAAGTTGGCGTCAACATGAACTCTGGCTCGATCATCTGCTGATACACTTGGTTCCTCATGCATCACTTTTCCCCCTCTTTCCTTCTCCGCCGTGATATACAATCAGGAGATCGCATGATTTTGGAACCCCCGGCGCGTCACATATGTGACGAACTACTTCCCGAACCTGTGTTATCTTTCGTACCCCTTTGGCTCGAATTTTTCTTGTACCATACCGACCCTACGAGTACCCCGTTTGTTTTCTTGATTTTGGGCGCCGTGTTTTTGGCCCCCGTTTTATCGAAAGCTTGGTTGATTCTTGGAATTATGCTTTTTGCAATTCAAGAAATACACGGGAATTTACACGCGCCTTAGCGAGCGCACTGGGAATTGGATCCTGCAATTGGGAATTCCGGGATAAGCGGAACTTCGACGTATCCTTTTTGGTGTGCGAATGTTCTCAGTGGCGCTGGGGAAAAATCTCCTAATCTTGTGAGAATACGAATAGGCATAGAATTTTCTTTTCCCGCGTCGTCCTCTTCACACGCGGATATGGTGATTTCAATTTTGAATTGGTTTAGGACACAGGCAAGCTGTAACTGTTTCGGTGCCTTTTTCTTTTATTTTTTGTTGACAGCATCACGCATGCGAAGCTTTTCCCCCCGCCTCCGCTCTGTTTCCCGCATCGTTCTCTCCCACGCTCTTCCCTCCTCCCCCCCTTCTCATCCTCCCTTCTCGCAACTGTTTTCCCTCTCTCTCTCCCACTCTGATCGGATGCGCGCCCATTTCCCTTTCTTGATCATCTGAATCTTGGACGCGTCTTGTGCTACTTCTCGCGCCTTTTTTCCTTCTCACCCTTTGAATTCAGCGCACGACGCCCGGTCGATCTTTCGATAAACTCCCGCTCGCCAATCAGGTACGGAGATCAATAGGATCTCCCTATTGCGCGACGAATCTGATTGGTTGAACCTTGAGTCTCGATGGCCTTCTCTCTCCCTGGCCCCCCTTCTCGCCACTATAAATTCCGCAAACGCGCCCGCAAATCTCTCTTACGTTCTCAACTCCCAAGCCAGCCTCCAGGAAGCAGTGGCTAGGCAGAGTGTTTGGTGCGAGTCAGAAAGTCCTATCAGGCTGACGATAGGGTGGCCGGTTGCGCGGTTGATCGCCACGACGAACTGTGGGATGGGCATGAGGATTGATTGATTGGAGTTGAGTGAGTAGTTGGCCTAGGGCCATATTGGAATTCACGGCGAATGCGCCTTTGTTGTTGCGGATCTTTGTCTCTGGTCTTAGTGTACGGCGGCAACGCCGAACTTCCTCTTTTTGGATCTTGTCATTTCCTATCTCGACCTTCCTTCCATGTCTCCCTCTCTCTCCTCTATCTTTGATGATGACTCTTGATGCTTGTCCCTCTCATGCATGGGAATGAATTTGTATGCTCTCCTGCGTGAAGGAACTTCTTCCGGAACTCTTCCATTAGTTTCCTGGGTAATCTCCGAATGTCGATGAATTGATCCTCTTGTCTTGTGAACGGTGAATGCGCGTGTATAAATTCCTCGGTTGGTTTCCGACCTGTGTACCCTTGTCATTTTCGCACCTTCCACATTGAATGTATGTATGGAGATACTTGCCTTTTTTGTATTGATTAGACGCCGCCGGTGGCAGCATTTTGTTTGAGAATACAAGAGTGTTTAGATCTGTAGTTCTGAATGCATTGCGCATGCCATCTGCCTTATGTTGCACGACATCTGCAACCGATCTACAAGGCAGCCTCGAGAAACAAGGCGCCTAGGATCAACACCGCGGTGGTTTACGGAAGCCTGAGTCGCGGGTCGGTCCCTTAGTTACATACCTGATCAAGCTGATGAGTGTTTTCTCTCTTTCTCTCGTGTCGAAAAGGATTGATTGGTGATTGCGCAAGTGTTTTTCCTTGATGACGTCTCAAAATTTTTGCAATTGATTGACATGTGGACTGACAAGCACCCTACGATCGGGCGCCAGCCTCCCGTATCTCCCGTCTCAACACGACCTTTTCCCTACAACGAGGAAAGGACACCTGTATGCGAGTGGGACGTACGAGAAGCTGTCGCACAGATCGGCGGACGATACTACTTCCCTCCGGCAAACCGTTGTTCAGGGTTCGTAGAGGTTGGGTTTGTCATTATTGATACACACTTTCCACCTTACTCGATATTGTTGTCATTTAACGAGTTGATCGTTATCCCGTGGACGGCAGTAGAACCCCACTGGCCTCGCACTCTGTGCATCGAGTGTCAGCGCCTTGAGCGCTACGAATCCAAGGGTTTCCACTACCGCGTACGGAGTGAGGACGAACATAAAGACAAAGCCACCCGACTGTGACCCTCCACGTCGGACTCTGAACTGACCAGTGAACGACACAGGGACTTAATACAGAGGCGAGACACGCGAAGCGTGCCGAAGCCTTTTTGCTCT
>BFEA01000628.1:144094-154421 GCA_003427395.1 Chara braunii | reverse complement strand
CTCGGAGTCAACAATTGCGAACCCCTAGAGAGAGGGGGGCGGGGGGGGGGGGTAGAAGGGGGTCCGGCGTTCCACAAACGCCGGACCGCCCACCCCCTGGACACAAGGGAGAGAGGGGTCCAACGTTTTACAAACGCAGGACCCCTTGCTGGCATCGGGCGCTGTGCGCGGGGTCCTGCGTTTCACAAACGCAGGACCCCCTGCTGGCACCGACCGCTATGCCGGGGGGGGGGTCTTGCGTTTGACAAACGCTGGACCCCCCTGCTGGCACCGGGTGCTATGCGTGTGAAACACTGGACCCCCTGCTGGCACCAAGCGCTAGGCAGACCCCGTGCTGGCACCGGGCGTTAGGCGGGGGGTCCAGCGTTTGTAAAACGCTGGACCCCCTGTTGGCATCGGGCGCTATGAGGGGGGTCCAGCGTTTTACAAACGCAGGACCCAATGCTGGCATCGGGCGCTATGCGGGGGGTCTAGCGTTTTACAAACGCTGGACCCCCCTGCTGGCACCGAGCGCGATGCGGGGGGTCCAGCGTTTGACAAACGCTGGACCCCCCCTGTTGGCACCGGGCGCAAGGCGGGGGGGGTCCAGCGTTTGTAAAACGCTGGACCCCCTACTGGCTTCCAGGGGTCCATCATTTGTCAAACGCTGGACCCCCTACTGGCACCGGGCCCCCCGCCTACCGACAGTAACAAACACGGGGGGTCCAGCGTTCGGCAAACGCTGGACCCCCCCTCCATCCCCATCCCCGTCGTCACGGTCGGTACGAGGGGGTCCAGCCTTTGGCAAAGGCTAGACCCTAGGCCTGGCACCCCCCGCATTGTTCGGGAACACTGGACCCAAACTTGTGCTGGACCCCCCCGCGTTCGCAAAACGCTGGATCCAAACTTGTGTTGGACCCCCCGCGTTCGCAAAACGCTGGACCCCCCGCGTTGTTTGGGAATGCTGGACCTTTTACTGGCTTTGAGTCAGGCAACTTGTGCTGTCATGGATAGATGTGGATAGGGTTGAGAACGCTTGAGTATCCAGGGTGAGAACATAAGCCAATGATAGACTCTCACTCTCTCGTGGCCAAATGTTGTGGCTATCTCACTCTGCCAGGTTCCCCGTGTCGGCCGCTAATGTCACCATGAGTGTCGAACCATCCATTCCATTGCTTCATACACCGGATGAAGCTAAAGCTGCTATTTCCGGTGAAAGTCGATCACCTTCAGGCTTTGCTACACCATTCAAACGCCGGCGCCGGGTGGACTCCACCGATAGGTCACCTGAATGATGTTTTGTTCGTC
Organism: Chara braunii; assembly: GCA_003427395.1. Lineage (NCBI taxonomy): Eukaryota > Viridiplantae > Streptophyta > Charophyceae > Charales > Characeae > Chara > Chara braunii. Next base: position 153,134 of record BFEA01000628.1, on the reverse strand, counting down.
GCCGCCAGACGGTGATGGGCAATAACGTCGTTAGACGTCTCCATCTCGACGATATCATCAATGGAGCTACACAAGTCGCTTCCGTCGGTGCGTTGACAACTTCGGGGCCCTCAGCTTTCGTGCACCCCCGACCTGTTAGCGACGAGGATGAAGATTCATACGATTTCGTGCTTTCCCAAACAACCATCATCGAGTTCGAACGGGACCAACTGCTGAGAGACGAGTTCGAACGAGAACAAGTTTCGAGAGATCGTCGTTCTGAAATCGACGATGTCACGGTCGAGGGACTTTCTGTTCCTCCCCAGCCTTCGTTGCTCGGTAGACAATGGAAAAGAAGGTACACATACCACACACGCAAAAGAGGGTCGAACGAGTCGGATGCCACATACGAACGTAGAGGCAGCCTCGATGAGTGCGAGGCAGTTCTGAAGAAGACATGTTGCAAGTCTTACGGATGTCTCTCTAAAATGAAAGCAGTGGAGGTCCAAAAGTGTAGACGCGAGTTCAGATCGGTTAGAGGCAAGGGCAGACGCAAGTGGTGGATATCCAAGCTTCGTAGTTTCACATCGTTGGTCCAAAGGAAGTCAGAGGTGAAACCTATTGTAGAAATGCATTCAGTGTGTGTCACCGCGTGGTGTTTGATGCTCGGTTGTGGCTGAAACGCATACAAAAGACATAACGATTACCTCGACGAAGGAGTGGTCGACGCAGGTCATGCTAACAAGGGTCGTCCTCGGACAACAATGCAATATGCGTTAACATGGTCCGCATTTGAGGATATTATCCTCGACGAGTTGGATCCTATGCCTGATCAGACGGAGACGGGCCCGGATTTCGAGATTAGGAACCGTATTCGTCTCCCTTCAGTGTATGCTTCTAAGAAAGATGTCTATAGAAGCATCGAACGTAAGTTAGACAAACTAGGCGTATCTTGCTCGTCGTATCAGGTGTTCTGTAAGATATGGAGAGATTTTTTTTGGCACGTCCGTCTCGCTCGAGTGACTGACCACGCAAGATGCAACGAGTGCATAAAAAACGCTATCCTCATTGAGGGAGCCGTGCCGGGGCCACGGCGGAAACTGGTTGCCGCACAAAGGAGCTACCTCGATCTGCAAAGGGGCCATCGCAAGCTGTATGACTGATGGTCGGCCGAGTCTCAGCTGCATAAGGACTAGAGTTTGTGCATCATTATTGATGGAATGGACCAGGCAAAAAGTATCATTCCCCATGCATCACGCCGACATTTGTCTGAGGAGATGGCTAATAACACGATGATGAAAACGAACCTCACCGGTACCATAGCTCATGGTAGGAATCCGTCGTTGATTGTGCACACATGGTTTCCTTATCTTTCGCACAGATCGAATTCTGTAGTCACGTCCATTGCCAACGTTTTGAGGGACGTGCAAACGCGCAAAGGGAAACTCCCGCCGGTGCTACGCCTCCAAGCTGATAACTGTGGCGGACAGCACAAAAACAGATTCGTCTTCGCATTCCTTGCAATGTTGGTCAAGTTTCGGATTTTTAACGAGATCCTGATGGGGTTCATGATAGCTGGCCACACGCACACCGACATCGACACGAAGTTTAGTTTGTTTGCTCGCAAACTCAACGGGTCTGACGCATACACGATGGAAGAACTGTTTGCGGTGCTGCAAATGTCTTGTGAGGAGGAAGTGGAGTGCACGCAACTCACGAAAATTGTGGACTGGAAAACCATGATCTCGCCGTACCTTGACAACTTGATTTCAGACCACGCCACACCCCACCTTTTCCGTTTCTACATGGAGGGTGATAACCCGACTATGGTCTACAAAGCGCATTGCACCGACAAAAACTGGGGGCCTGACAAGGGACCGGTGTACTGGTTCAAACGCGATGCGGACAAGAAATGGGCAGGTCCCGCATGGGCATTCGAGTCGCGCCGCGAGTCGCCCAACCCCTCTTCCGGCGATTTTACAAACGGCAAAGCGGGTCTGCGCGTTTTAGTGAAGACGTGGAAGGACGCAATGAACGAATGGGAAACTCAAACTATAGAAGAGCGTCAACTCAAGACTGACAGACTGAGATACTGGACGGACCGTTTAGCCGAGTTCGACAACATTAAGGTGGAAGAGACGGGAACAGTGCCGTTGTCGTACTCTTTTTTACCATCACCCAGGCCGAGCAAACCAAGTGCAGACTCCACTGTCCCGTGCGTCGTGCCATAGCCGTTGAGAAAATTGTGCTTTGTCGGTCATAGAAAGGATGCACCCAAACCAGAATTCGACCCTTGTAAAGCTGTTGAGATTGATGATTTCGTTGTTCTGCGCGCTCCGGATGACCACGTGCAAGAAGGGTTCACCTCTTGGGTTGCTCCTGTCATCAAGAAGGAGACAACCCGAATTTTCGTGGAGTACTGGAGGCCGTGCGGTCGCGAACAAGAGGTCTCACAGCTTTACGAAGATGCATGGAATAAAACGTGGAGAGTGGAAACGGAATCGGAACCCGGATGACAAGACCTCAAAAGCGTGGCATGGGCATGGACCAGCGGAATTCGATCCAGAACGGGAATGAAAATCCGGAAAGGGGATGCACTTAAAGCACAACAGTCGTTGGCGGCGCCGTATTCAGCTGATACTGCATGCAAGAACAGTCGGGATATCGATGCATGACGATTTGCGAAGACGCTCGAGGAATGCGGTCGGTGTGTGCATTTGCAGATAGTAAAACGCCGGACCCCTCCTGGGCCGCTGCACCGGGAGATGGTCGAACATTATTAGTGGGGATGCCGAACCCCTCCACCCTCAATCGTGAAGGGGTCCGGCGTTTCATAAAAGCCCGGGTGTGGTCAGGCGTATGACAAACGTCAGAGCGCCACCCAAAAGCGGTCAACAGGCAGGGGGTCCCGCGTTTATCAAACGCCGGAACCCACCTCTCTCCCCCCGCCCCCACCCTACACCACTTCTGTAATGGGAATGGGGGGGGAGGGGAAGGAGGGGGGCCGGCGTTTGACCCCCCCCCCCACCGCTTCTGTTAATGGAGGGGTGACGGAGGGAGGAGCTCTGGCGTTTGTCAAACGCCGGACCCCCCACCCCACCGCTTCTGTTAATGGAGGGGTGATGGAGGGAGGGGATCCGGCGTTTGTCAAACGCCGGACCTCCCACCCCACCGCTTCTGTGAAGGGAGGGGTGAGGAAGGGAGGGGGTCCGACGTTTATGAAACGGATGACCGTGTGATAAGAGACGCTATTGGCGTCGCTCGCGTCGGTACATGCAATTTCGTAAAGATGTCAAACACAGGAACCCTCCCTCTTCCCGCCCCCCCCTTCCAACTCGGTACAAGCACTTAATGCTTGCGGTCGGTATCCACACAAGCGACAAAAACACTTTCTGCCCAACATTGGACTTGTGGACTCCGGATTTGCAACGCAAGCTCTCGAGGATGGTCAAGACATGTGATCCGCAAGGCCAATTTTTTAGATTCGGCGCACAACGATGGAATAAGTTTTTTTACGGATGTGGCTCGATATACGACAACTACATAACATTCGCTTATGGAAAAACACTATGCATTGCATTCGATGCACGTCACGGGATGACATATTGTTGTACGTGTATCGAGCGGCGAAAAATTAGGCACGATCAAATGCATGATATGGATTGCTCCGTGTACAACGAGGAGAACGCCGTGTCGAGGCACGCTCGCCGTTTTTGTAGTGTCATTCGAGATGCGATGATATAGTTTGTGCGGTAGAGGACATCCGTCATCGGAACGATTGCTGTGAAGGTGATTCACATATCGAACGACGATGGAACCACTGTTTATTTGAAGAAGACAAAAGGAAAAACGATTGTCGATGTGAAACACTTGTTCCGGCGCATGAACAGGGCTAACCAACACTTGCCGCACAAGATGACGGACAATACGACGGAAGGCGTGAGAAATGAATAAAGATTTGTCGTATGTAGGGATTTCACGAGGAGCTGGACAAGCGTGGAGTGGCGTGACATGTTTCTAAAGTTCATCGCAAGCATGCTGACAGCAGTGTATGTGTTTTATACAGAAGGTACTTCGCGTGTTTTCAAGTGGTCGGATGGTCAGTGACAACAACAACCGCCATCGACAGTTGGATGAGAATACCAAATTTAGGATTGTCGAGGCACTTCGAGTCGATCCATGGCTGAGTGAGCTGCCATGGCGAGGAACGGTTGGGAACTGGAGCGAGAACGATTGGGATCTCGCATTGATAGATTGTCCATGGGCGCACGACTTCAGATTTACTAACGAGATGGAGTCAGGCCGGATCATCGAAATACGTTCCGCCTGTCTCGAGACAGCGTATATACTGAACTATGCAGAGATTCACTAAATGAACGAGCACCTGGACACTTATGACCCTCTTGTCGCAAATGCAAGTCAAGATTCGATGAATGAGTGCTGCGAGGAGGATGGAGAAATTTCATGCAAGTTCGTAAGAACATCACCTCGCACGTGGCCGAAGCAGTTCAAAGTCGAGCTGCAAAGGTGCGGAAGATTGTGCCAAAGAATCACAACGTACCCCGTGCGTAACGAAGCGGGGACGAACAATAAGCGCATATCGTATTGCTCTGTGAGAGTTTCCTTAAACGATAGCGATTTATGTAGAGTCAATTGCGTAGCATGCACAGGTAGGGGTGGAAGATTAATAGAGGCACGATGCGAAGCACTGTCGAATGAACACGCATGCGAGAATTCGGTATTTAATGTGAAAGAGTCCGTGGACGAAGTAGAACATAAAATATGCACCATAAGAGACGCTATTGGCGTCGCTCTCGCCGAAACGTGCAGTTTCGTAAAGATGTCGTATATATCATCATTCGTCAGGGACGACAATGACGAACCCGAGGGTTTGAAAATGTTCACATTCGGCTCACCCCTGCACGACTTGTATAGTTACGAAGGAAAACGTGGTAAACGCATTGGTTCATACTAGTAAATTCTCATATTAGAAATAGTTTAGCACGGATAGGCAAGTATCATCACTGAGTGTTAGCCTCATCGGAGAGTTATCATTTCTCAACTTTATTTACGAGCATCTACACGTTCGATTTTGTCGCTCGTGTGTGTGTGGTGTGTAGGGTGCGTAATGTCATCGACAACGTCGACAAGCATCAGTGGAAGTCCCGAGAGACACAAGCGCTCAGCAAAACTATTTCCTCCTTGTGCGAAATCGGTGGGGCATTATAACGGTCATACTTGGCTCAGGTATGACCCTAGAGAGGAATTCGAAGAAGACCCATGGATGACCGTCATCCCATATATGAATCGACATCTTGACCAATGAACCGATGTTAATTGGAATGCGATGGAGAGTGTGTGTAGCTGCCCTTGGGCAAACCATTACAAGTTTGTCAATATGTTGGAGTTCGGGAACCTCATTCCAGTGCTTGATGGTTTTCTCAACCCTATTTTCCTCACCCGTCTGCGCAAAGCATACCGCAACATTGACCGCTACAACAGTTGCCTCGACTTCGTGTACATCACGAGTTCGCCACGAACTTGGACGAGTTCGCTGAAACAAGAGTTGATAGACACAGATCGTCATTGTTCATTCTTGGAGCAGTACCCACTCCGTTGCCCAGAGATTTATCCACGAGCTGTGTCATACTGTTGCGTGCGGTTGAGTATTACCGGATATGAATTTGCAAGAGTGCTATGTGTGGATTCTTCAAACAAATCTAGGAAACTCGTAGATGCAGTTGTGCGTGTATCACGAAACCAGCTCTTTCTTCAGCCGCCACAGGGTTGGTGGTTGCCTGTTCGCTGGGATCCAGATGGACGGTCAGATGTTGTGATAGCAAGCCAGATGCAAAATCCGGCATCGTGGCAACAGCTGGAAGAGAAAGTGATTGTCATATGAGACGCCATTGGGAATTTCTTAGCACGTCCGGGAGGGTTTGTTAGGTTGAAATACATGTCGGTATTTTCGAAGAATGCAACAATCAAGGAGCGGCGGATCCACGTATATGAATCGTCCATGAATGCTATGTATGGTTTCAATCCACGACCTCGTCCGCGGCAAACCCCGTACGTCACAAGGTACGGACGGGTTATCAGACCTCCTACTTAAGGGATGCAGTTTAATGACAATGTAATCATAGCGGATATACTGTTTTTTCTATTTTTTATCCCCTTTACGGAGTATTTTCATAGTTAAACAATTTAGTAATTGTATAATAGACGTGCCTGTGTATAATATTCAGAATCTAATATGACGAAACTCGCGAATTTTGTTCGTTTACACGCTCAACTTGCAGGATGGAAGTCGGTCAAACAAACTCGCATGGAAGCGAATCCTCTCATCAAGTTCCATCAACAATTGAGGATCTCATTATTTTAGACACTAACATTTGGTCGGTTGATATCGTCGATGAATTTGCGAATTATGAGTACATAAATGTCGAAAACGAAGTTGGACCGGATGGTGAAATTCTACCGATCATGGGGTTTGTCAACAGACAAGAGACGATTGTGTCCGACAATGGATCAAATATGTGGTACCTGGACACAAAGGAGGATGACGCATACGTCATTGTATCGAGGAAAGACGTTGTGGATCCTTTGAAGATGCTAGCCAACTGGAGGGAGGTATGCAGAAAACAGGATTGGGACGAGAAAGACAAATTGAAACACAGAGTATGCGCGTAATATTCAATTGGCAGAAAAGAATTGCTTGCACCGGTGGTGGTGGACTTCTATGGTCGAATCCGAGTATGCAAGAGAGGCATGACCATAATGACATTTTTTACAGCAGCGAAGATCACCGGCACGACAATGAATGTCTTGTTCAGTGCCCGGGAAAAATTTTGGGACCCCACGGGTTCGAGCAAACTCGAAAAGTTTCGGAATCGGTTGGAAATTGACGCGACACTTAGGAAAGAGTTAGTGTACAGGGTTGACAATTTGGTGCATGTGCAACTTCACTAGCTTTTTGACAAATGTGAGGAGATAGTGTTCACAGTCGAGCATAGAAAATGCGACACGGATGAAGTGACTCGCACGAAGCAGTACCATCGATCGGGACCGAAAGAAGTACCGTTAGTAGGTGGCAGACAGAAGATAGTGATAGATTGTCCGTACTGTGAAGACATTAAGCACGCAACAAATTTTCTACCTCTTATTCTTCACGGGGCCCTTGATAGGAGCCAGTAGCATAGCACGTTTGTCTAGGTCGAGACATGTTCAACAATCGATGCGCTTCATCGCTGACACGCGTTCCGGACTACAATGGTCAGATATGTGAATGACTTTGAACACTATCGAGATAGGAATTGTTAACGCATTGCAACAATCGTCAGTTTCACTTTGTGTGGTGAACGCAAAAGTGTTTTTTTAGTTATGTTTAATCGTGTTTTTTTTACCAGTTATTTCATTTTTTGTTACGATGATGTGGACGAAGTTTTAAAAATCGCAAACATTTGCAATTTACAAGCTTCAAGTTACCATAAACAAACGTGTTTAAATTTATTTTTTCTTTCTTTTTTGTTTTTTTAAGACAGTTTTTGTTGTATCATCTACAATTTCTTCGTTCGAATAATGTCGATATTTGTTGGATGACTAATTTTAAACAATGTTATGTAACCGATCTTGCAGGGTTATAGTGCTCCACATTACAACATGAGACAATAATAGGCAACCTTATACAACAATGACGCGCATTACTCCCATCGCAGTGCCTTCAGGGGCAACTCTCAGAACAATAAACGGACCGTTTCCATACGAATATGAGTCAATAGTAAGATGTGAAGTTAGTGGTTGTAAATTATTTATAGTTGCCATGAGGTTCACGGAAATCGACGTGTATGACGTGCGAATTTACGTAAGACAAGGACAAGCAGGGACAGTGGAAGAGTATGTGGAATGTCACGAAGCAGCTTTGCAAGTCCACGAGGAAAACAAAATTACATTGATGCGCGAGGTCGAAGACTTGAAGGTTGGTCTGCTTTCCTAACCAACTTTGAAAGCATGCCTATTCCACCTATCCCGGCGTGCATGCTCGACGGCTCGAACGATGCGACGATGTGGATTCCCATCATGAATGCAACAAATAGGAGCCGTCAGTAATATGATAATAGGAAAACGTAGGAGTATGAGCGAGGATAATATTTAAAAGATGATAAGTGGCTAAGTAGTAGACATGGAGCGACAGTGACAGACGTTATTCACATGTGGACAAATTTTGAGTTTTTTGTTGCAATTGCATGTATTAATTGTGACGAACTCGTAAAAATATGATATGATTATCAATTGTTTGACTAAAAATTGTCTTGCGGATCACATCTATGTATCAATTTTAAGTTAGTTGTTCCATTTGCAACTTTCGTTGGATGTTATAATGTGTTGTGAGGGCGTTTTGTTCCCACGTGTGGCAAAAAAAACTGGACTTGCAGATGCAAAACGCATTGACAATCTTATTATATTACCATAACGATGCAGATTTCAGAAAAAAAACACAACATTGCTGATGAATCCGTAGCAAACCAAAACGAAAATGCTTATTTGATGCCTTTTTCGATCGATCTAGCCAAAAAATATCGACAATGTTAATAAAACATACAGTGAAAGTCGATAAAATGATGAAAGAACCTTGAAAATATTTAAAATTTTAACTACGTGCACTTGAAAAATATCACACTATCCGAATAAACGTTGTTCAGGAGCAAAAACTGACTATTATTGGCAGTGTAATTCAATAATTAAACCCATGGTATCATATATACTGCGGTACTAAAACTGCTAGAAAATGGAAAAAAAAAAGGGAAAAAAAAGGAGTTGCAATTTCGTTCAAAAAATGAAAAATGTTCGTTTTGACGAAATCGTAGTTCCATGCCATTCGCACCCTACCCTTTGGGACGACGCATGGTAAGTTTATACAGACACTGCCTACGCACTGCCCTAGGGGATTAACCCATGGTGTTGTATGTCGGAGTCTGACATGTGGGAGGTTCGCCTGATGTCTGTAGTCCATGGGGGTCGTCCGCGGTCACAGGTTTAGGCTTTGGGGTATGCGCCACAGGGG
>BFEA01000628.1:117466-143909 GCA_003427395.1 Chara braunii | reverse complement strand
ATGGAGCTGTCGCTATTTCTCCTTCACCCGGACACCCATTCCCAACCAACACCAATTCCTCAGCTTGAACCCACTTTCTTCCACACATCTAGATGTGTATAAGAGACAGGGGGTAGATTTAGGACGTTGGTCCTAACAGAATTGTCGGTACCTTGGACTGAACGCGACCGTTGTCTGTGTCTTCGATCATTGGACCTAATAGAACTGTCAGAGCCCCCGCACAGTGCTGCGAACTCGATCCCACACAGTCGCCCGTACCGGGGGACCCCAGGGGTAGAACCCTAAGTCAGTCTGGGTACCGTTGGGATGTTTCCCATGACTTAAGATCCTACCTAGGGGTCCTCGGGATTAGGTGGCTGGAGCGGGGCCGTTAGATCGCAACACTGTGCGAACCCAGGGTAGGTCATGCCCCATGGTCTACCTCGGTTTAGGGGGTGAGTGGTGTGTGGGAGTCGTAGCTGGGACAGTGCCTGATACCTACGATTCCCGGGGTTAGACTTCGGGGGAATATCTTACGAGACCTTGGGCTGGGCTTAGTGCGACAGATGGGCCCTTAGTCGGACCTCATAATGGGGATCTCTAAGAGATGAGGGAGGATAGTTAAGTACCAGGAGTAGGATGGGTAGAGGGGGATCATCGCATCTAGCAGAAGGGGAGGGCCCCCCATAGAGTCTGCTAGGTGGGAAGCAGCTTGGCTGAAGACTAGTCGAGCCCCGGCAGGTCCGGGGTGCCTATGGTAAAAATGTGCCTGGGTGGGTGTCCTAGTCTTAGTTGTCTCGCTAGGTGAAAAAAACATGCCTGCATATCATCGAGTGTGGTTGCAGGACCGTAGGTTCGACTCGCGATGGGATTAGAATAGGCGAGATATGGGAAGGTCGGTACTTCGGGATAGGTAGTAGTGTGCCCAATATGCTCTCCGGGTAACCTACATGGACAATGACCAAGGGCTGGCCTGTCTGGTCAGGCATTCGACCGCTACCACACCCTGGGTTGGGCCCCCCTCGTGAGTGTATGCCCCGCTAGCAGGGCAACTCACGTTGGGTACGCTTAAAAAAAAATAATAATAATAAAAAAAATGCAGGCGTTCCTTGCTTCCCATATTGTGTCCATTATGACCCCTCTGTAGCATACAGCCAGGTAACCAAGCTCGGAGTTGTATTTCAGGGTTGTCGGAAGGAGACCTGTCAGCATCCATGTATCTGTCCAGTCAAAGGCCCCCCTAGTAATATTGGCCCAGTGCCTTTTCCTGCAGATGAGGAGTTCATCTGCAAGCGGGCAGTATAAGCATAAATGGAGCATATTCTCCCAGCCGCAGTTACATTTCAGGCATTGGGTAGGAGTATCCATCCCTTTGTCAGAAAGCCATACCACTGTTGCAATAACCAACATTGATTGCAGCCACATTAAGCTAGCATGCTTTTGCACTGGGGTTTTCATAAGCCCTTTCCAAAAGGAGCATAACTTGTGTTCTGTGACCCCTTCAATATTCTGAGCTCTTGTGCGGTTAACCGCCTTTGACGCCGCTGATTTCTTGATCTGAGTTTGCTGGAGCTGGAATCCCTGTTTGGTTTGGTAGTGTAAAAACGAAGTGAAACTCTCCTTAGATCCATTCTTCTGAATGTCCCAGCCAATTAACAAGGGTTCAACTTTAAAGGAGCTTGCGTCCCTTTCCAGTTTAGCCTTGTCCTTCTATCTAGTTAGGTCTTGAATGCTAACTCGCACTTCTGTCAGGTGTTTAGTATCGTTCAACCTGCTTTCCCCGTCTTCCAGTCTAAGCTGACCACTGTCAGGGGAGTCCCTCTGTAGGCGCCATGTCTGCACCCGAGTTCCGGAGGCCAGGTCGGGACCCAAGACTCGATAAACATATCCTGGCTGTGTCTCATCTCTAAGCCAAGTACCCACTGCATTCTTATCTTCGATTTGAAGTAAGCTCTGCCATTCCCGAGGGATAGCCTCAATAAGTTCAGCCAAATGCTCAGCCATTCTATGTATTCTTGGCAGTTTCTATCTGAGTTTAGGGGCCGCTACCCATGTCGAACTATTAAAGTCCCAGATGTCCTTGATCTGTAGTACATCCTTCTTGGTCCAGACTGGGCCAAAATTGCCTTCAAGGTCCGCAGCTGAGAAGGGCATGCCCTCGCATCTGAGTATGAACGGGTTATCAAAGAGGCTTTGGTTGAGGACCTCCAGCTTGGTGGTCGGACGGAGCCATTTATTCAGATGAAGCTTATTCCACGCACTTAAGATCCATCTCCAGAGCAGGGACTTTGGTTTGCGTCTGGTGAAGGATGGAAGAAGCATACATAGCCAAACTTTGGAGTGGTCTTTCAATTCTCATTTCGTGCCCAAGATATATTCAGCCATAAGCATCCATAGTTCTCCCTCAGCTGCCAGCATGGCCTGCACCGGCCATTTTGCAAGCAACGCTGTATTCTGCTGTCTGGGGTCTAGGATCCCCAATCCCCCTTTTTTTCTTGGCACCAAGATAGCTTCCCAGGAAACTTAAGACAAAAAACCTTGATCTGTAGAAGCTTCAGGTTTCCACAGGCAGCGTTCTGCAGCCTTTTTTTTATCTTAGTATATGCCTCATCGCCCAAATAGTGTATAGTTAGGGGGAACCACAAAAGTGAAAAGGTCGCGGATGAGATGACCAGGGCTCGCCCAAACAGGGACAGGTGGGTCTCTCGCTCCCACCCGACGATCCTGGCCACCACTTTGTCTGCCAGTATGTTGTCTTGAATCCTGGAACAGTTTGACAAAGACACCTGGACTCCCGAGAATCTGTCAGCCACATTAGCAGGGACCTGTCTAAGGCCCCAATTCACACACAACACATGGGGGGGGGGTAGGAAATATACAGACTTGTCCCAGTTTATCGAAGCTTCTGAGAGCTCACAATAGTCATCAATTACCCTACGGAGTTCTGCTAGACTACCTATGGTATTGGCACTGGCAACCGTAAGATCGTTAGCAATAGCCCCCCCCCTTCATTGAAAAGAGAGGGAGAGGCGTAGCCCCTCAATGAGGGGGTTATTTCTTATGTTATCTAGAAGCATCTCGAGTTGAAGTACAAATATTAAGGGGGCGATGTGACGCCCAACCTCACGCCCGGCGCGACTTCCTGATCGGAGTGGGATGTGGGCCCGGAAGTGCGAAAAGGGGTGTGCCAAGGATTTTTGGGAATTTGGGGGTGGAGTCCCAGGTCGGAACTGAGATCTCTTGTGGCAGGATTCAGGGGCATAAGTGCAATAAGGGACAAGTTCGTCTGTAAGCCTAAGGGGCAGGTTATTCCTGAGCCGAAGGCTGCAGATGTCGTGCAACATAAGGCGCATGGCATGCGCGATGCATGCATCTTGGGCCGTCCGATCCACCCGTTTCTACTAAGATGGCTCCGGGCTCTAGGATGCGGAGGGGTCCGCTCGTGGGGATTGCGATCTCTGTGAGTTGGGCCTCCTTGTGTGGACGCGTGGGAGCTAGTGCTGTGCGTTGCGGTCACGCTCGGTAATTTCGGAGGTTCAGTGGCCGCTTCGTTGTCGAGAGTTTCTGTGCACCGTACGGGGCCAATACGGAGCGATGGAATCCCAGGCTATTACCGTAAGCCAGTGATACAAGAGAAGGAGTCGGAAGGGAGGGAAGTTAGTGCAGGTGACAACGAAGCTGGGGGAGATGAAATATTGCGTGTGACGGGCCTCCGGGTAGTCAGGACCCCGTGCGTTGTTAGTAGTGGCGTAGCGGAAGTCCTCTGCACACACCCGATCGTTCCCAGACTGACAAGGGAATTCTGGGTACGGTTGCGGAAATCCCCGCTGGCTTAAGTTCCTGCAAAGAGGAATTTTTGTACCCATCCTGATACAGAAAGTGCCGAATCCATCTAGTGATCGCGGTCCGACCTCGTGTGGACACGTGTAGGCGGTGTTTATTGGATCACGCTTACACGTGCGCTTACAAGGGGTTCGATCGTACACATGTCTGTCGCCCGACTCCCGTGCAAAAGTGAGGTTCAAGTCCCATATGTAAAATCGCCATGCGGCGGAGACAATCCATCAGCAATCCAATCATTCAGTAATCCCTCGGGCAACAAACATTTTTCGATCTTGCGAAATAACATCGCATCCTTATTTACGCATACATCAGACACCGCAACAGCATTGACTCCTTTTATTGGATGTTCATTGCGGCAGGAACAGATCAACTGATGAACAAGGACGATGAGCAGTTGACGAGCATATCATTCAATCATCCTGTATACACAAACTCATCCATCCCATCAAGCACTTTAAAAAAAAAGGAGGAAGGATTGAGACTGAATAAAGCGCCCGACAAGGGCTAAAGCCGAGACAAAGATGTCGAAGGAAAAATAAGGGCGGATCGCCCGAAGCCGAAATCAAAACTTATATACAAGACTGAAAGAGACAAAGAAAATTACAATCCCATATTTGTCCATACCCGCTCTCTCTCTCTCTCTCTCTCTCTCTCTCTCTCTCTCTCTCTCTCTCTCTCTCTCTCTCTCTCTCTCTCTCTCTCTCTCTCTCTCTCTCTCTCTCTCTCTCTCTCTCTCTCTCTCTCTCTCTCTCCGATGCGGACAGTCCGTCGTCACGCACCAACCCACGAAGTTGTCACCCCGCTTAATCCTCCTGTACCCGTCAGGTTCGCACGCGCGCTACAGTCTGTCGTAGCCTACGCGTCAACCCTGCACATTCGGCACCAGCCCGTCGGGTCGCCCGTGAACTCACCTCTTACCCCGCTCGTGACCCGACCCTCACAGATCGCGCTACCCCGAGCTTCCGACAACTTTTAAGAGAGCTAATTAATCGCGTTGCCGAAATTTATAGCGTGTATGCATGCACTAAGAACACAGAATTGCAAGAACTTAGAAGGAGAGAAGGGAAGGAAGCGCCTACGTTCTGCATGGGCAGATCGTGGTGTGGGGGACGTAGCCACACTCCACGCATCGATCCGATCATGCAGCCCGCGGGCTAACTAGACACAGCAGAAGAACAACAGAGGGCGGGAAAGACGAAGCTCAAGAAGAAAGATACAGTTACAATGGTGCACGCCCAAAAATTACAGTTGCACGCACACAAGATTAAGGGCGTCGACTAATCAGAGTTTCGTTGCAGCCGCAAAAAGAAGCTTGTAAGTAAAGAACATCGCGCGGCAAAAGAAATTCAATTTCCTAAATTCCTATCTAATCCGAAAATGCAAAAAGAACTTCAATAAAGCACGAATTCTGAAAAAAAAATCCGAAATTTCGAGAGTCGTCGAGGGCTCGATATTAGTTTGAAAAAAAATTCAAAACGAAAACCAGAAAAACTCCCGCGTGATCATCATGCCAAAATTCTCGGTTTCCCCCTTTTTCCCCTAGCTGCGCAAAAAAAGAGCCATCACCATCCGTTATCGATTGCGCCCAGCGGGACGCGCATACTCAACCGCCTGCTCCTGGCCTGTCCCGGGCCCGACCCATCACCGTCGAAGGGAAAGAAGCCCAAAGAAGAAAAAGAAGGAAACAGGGACACTGACGCAATTTGCCCGTTGATCCTACGTCATGTAATTGGCCCAACCTTCCCATCTTAGGACCCCTCATTGTCATCGTGCAGAAAGTCACGCGGCACAAAAAGTGGTTCATCACATATGTGACGCCCAGAGGGTTCCAATCTTGAGCAAACTTGTGCTTGCTCGATATAACGACACGCGTCGATCTCTCTAATTGATCGACGACGTTGAGCTCTCTGCGTGCTACTTACCGTGCAATAAGAGTGTGGAAGTCATCCAGCGTGGCATACGTGGGCTTTATCCTACCAATTCTCGGGGAAGGGCTCTAACCATCGAAGGAGGGGAGTGCACTTGACACGTGACAGGCGATCGCGCATTAGTGGCCAGCAGGGAGGGGAAAGGGGAGGCGGTACACGGGAGTATGGCGAGGGGAAGGGTCAGTGGGGAGCGGGGGTAGGAAACTCTCTATCCCTGCTACCGTTGGCGGCAGCTCCCGATACGGAACGATGCGATGTATATGGGAAAAGCGATCACCGCTGTGCGAAGGAGTCGAGGCCATGCGGAACTGTTCATGGCCTTCGCACGCGGGGACAGTCCCCATAATTATGCTGTAGACCTCGATGATATTATGGCCCCGCCACGCGACACTAAAAAGAAGGACATGGAGGGAGAAGGAAGGAGAGTCACACTGAGTGGTGGGGTGCGGGTATATGGTTGCGGCGAGGCAGGTGGTGTAGAAGTGATGGAAAGTGGAGGTTGGGAAGGGGTTGTGGGGGAAGGAGAGCGGGGTGTCGAGCTGGCGGAGGGTGAGGAAATCAAGGGGACGACGGGATAATGAGCCGGGACGAAGGCCGATCTCCCGCATTGTTACGGGCTCGAACTGAGGGACGGGGGGAAGGGGAGGGGGAGCGGCTCCGTCGTCTCCGCGCTGGTGCAGTCGAAGTCTTTGCAGCAGGGAGCCCATCATTGATCGTGGGTGGCTCGGGCTCCTTGCTCAGGTCATCTGGGATCGGCAAATCAGATCCGTACCGCGATAACCATTGACATACCGCGTGATTTCGGCCACCTGTCGCGTACGACACGGATACGCCTCGATCCATTTCGAGAAGTGGTCTACAAATACCAATAAGATTGAAAACTCGCAGCTATTTGGTCCAGGGGGCACCACTATATCGGTAGTGCCCATGCTGACTCTTTGGAAGAGCCGTTCGACTACCGTCGACACTATCGATCTCGGCGGCTGAATCGAAGCCTTGTCAGCAGTGCAGACCTGACAGTTTCGGACAATGAATTTAACATCGTCCCGAATGTTTGACCAATACCATTCGTTTTTGTCTATTGCCGCTTCCGTGATCCGGACGACAAAATGGGCTGCAGTTTCTTCATGCGCCGACTTAACCCGGTCATACCTCATGAATGGTTGCGACACTACCATCCAAATCCCACTACCGTCCGTCTTCCTTTTCTCTAAACGACCCTCATTCCATCGATAATCCCGAGCCCTTTCGTTGGCCCTCCTCCGGTCCTCCTTAGTGGAGTCCTGGAGGGGGTTACCTACCAAGGTGGCTATTAAGCCGATATCAGTCCATACCTTGGCCCTTCTAAATTTTTGGGTCTTTTCCAACCCTTCTGATGTGGCGTCGAAGAACCGAGCCTCGGTCGGGATCTTATCGACTCGACATCAAGGACACAACCAAGGCTTATCGCCATTTCTGTACTGAATGCAAGAGCCATGGGCTCTTGCAACACACTGCCGACAATCTACCCACTCGACATATCCCTCCCCACTAGGATGCATAGGGACATAGTAAACGCGTGAGATTGCTTCACAAAAATAACAAAATTTGTCGGGTAGAGAGAGAAGGGATGAAGACGAGAGGGGAGGGAGAGGCGTTGCAAGATTACCTCCGTCACCCATTGCCACGTGCCTGCTTCTTGTCACGCGGAAGGACTGCCACCTGTCCATATCTGGGTCCGCTAACCGGTTTCGGTTCCTTCCACGGGATAATTAAATTGCCTTTAGGTACTTTAGCCGGTCGATGTAGTCGTGTCAATCCGTCCACGTTCCCGTGTCTCTCTGTCTTCCGGTAGATGATGTCGAAATCGTACTCTTGTAGGCGCAATGCCTATCACCCAATCATGCCTGTGTAATTAGTGAGTCTCTTGAGAGCCAGCAATGGTTCGTGATCAGTTAGAAGAAGGAACTTATGTCCGTAGAGATACGGATGGAAGTGTCGTATTCCCCACACCACCACGTAGCATTCGCCTTGTGGGGTTGAATCATTCCTTCGTTCATCTGGCACTGTACGAGATGCGTACTCGATGACATGTTCATGGCTGTCGTTCCCCTTCTGTGCTAAAATAGTGGAAATCGCCTCCGGCTGCCAGTCCGTAATGAAAATGAACGACTTTGTAGGGTCCGGTCGGATCAAAATAAGCATTGTAGCCAGGGAGTCTTTGAGGGTGGCGAAGGCTTGTTCGCACTCGGCGCCCCAACTGGGAGGCTGGTCCTTTCGTAACAAGTTTGTTAGGGGTCACGCAATCGTGGCAAAGCCCTTGATGAATCAACGATAGTATGACGCCAGTCCCAGAATAGCTCGAACCTGTGTCAATGATGTGGGAACAGGGGCGTCTTTCACCACCGCGACCTTTCTCGAGTCTGGCCGCAGTCCTCCCCGTGTCACCACGTAGCCCAAAAACGAGATCTCCGAGAGAAAAAATTAACTCTTCTCTAACGCGATCTTGAACCCAGCGTCTCTCACAGCTTCTAGTGTCCATTGAATGTGCTGCGCATGTCCGTGATAGGTTTTCGAGTAGACCAGAATGTCGTCCATGTATGTGATGACGCAAAAGTTGATCATCCTCTGAGCTAGTCGCGTCTTGTTGACGAAGTTCTGAAAGGTCACATTCATAGCCCGCTGAAACGTGGGGGGCACATTGCAAATCCCCATAGGACACTGTACCCACTGCCACGTGACTTCAAACAACACGAAGGCCGTTTTCGGTCGATCCTCCTCCTTGACCAGAATATGATGAAAGTCGTGACGAATATCAAATTTACTTAAATAATTAGCACACCCAATCGCATCCATCAAATGATCAATCCGGAAAAGGGGATACACATCTTTGATCGTGATATCATTCAGTTTGCGATAATCTATGCAGATGCGAATCGACCCATTCTTCTTCGGTACTAACATTACCGGGAATGACCATGGCCCAGTGGCGGGTTCAATGTATCCATTAGCTTCGAACTCTCGAATCCGCTGAAGAGTTGTTTTCTGCTCCACCAGGGAATATTTGTAGGGCTTACAATGGATGGGAGGATGGTTTCCGGTCTGAATTTCGTGTTGTATGACGAGTGATAGCCCAATGTTTGTGTCCGTCACGCTAATCGCTCCCTGATATTCCTTTAGAATGTTCGCGATTAGGTGATGAATCTCGTAAGGTACGTAGTGGGGCATGTGTAACTCGTATGATTGGTTGCGTATCTGTACGTCGATCTGTTTAGTACTTACCCGTTTGGTGTTTTCGGGAGAGTAATCCGACCTCCAAGAAAATACCGTAGCCATCATTTGTGCATCTTCTTCTCGAATGGCCACGTGTTCTTCCGGGGTTACTCCATCGTGAATGTCTTGCCATGGCACTGGTTTTATCGCGATTTTAACTCCGAACCCGTTAGATCCAGTTTCGGGGCGCTAAGGGGGTTCCAAAGAATTGGCCTCCGCCCCTAAGCGTAGCAGTCGTATCTCTTTCGCAGGTGACAAAAGAGATCGCGGTAGGTATGTGATATCACAAAAGTGCCTCTTGTCGTTGTATCGTGCAAGGAGAGGGGAGATGCCTTCGTACAGGGTCCGAGGGGGTTCCAAAGAATCGACCATTTATAATATTTGTACGAGAGGCTCACCCAGAATCATCGCTTGTGTTCTTTGTAAGCTTCAATTGGTTAGGCTCAAAGGTCTCTCGCTTGCTCGTTGCGCAGGGTAATAGATGCGCTGTTGCGCCAGTTCCAGGATCATCTCATCATCCTCATCACTGTTGTCCGCATCCTCTGGTGATTGATCATCATCCGTGGGGCTTTCCCAGGTAATCACGAGGAGAGTTCCCACCATTCTTGAGAAACTTGCGGGGCTACATTAGTGGTAGTACGAAGAGTTAGTCTCATAGGTATGGCGTAGGGTTTTCCTCCCGTATTTCGGAGGATAATCAATAGTCTCTCGAAGTCCAGGTTGGCTCGCAGAGCCATAAGAGCAGGTAGGCCCAAGAGAACGTCATAAGTGCTTACGTCTAACACTACGACATCTCCTAGAGCATGCACCTTACCCAATAAAAAAACAACATAAGTCATCCGTCCCACTGTTTTGATCTTTTCCTCATCTGCTGAAACGAGCTGATCTTTCTCTGTAAGCATAATCATATCTTTCTTTCTTCCTGCTCTTTCGACTACCCGTAGTGAGATAGCTAAAACAACTGCTCCTTTTTAATGGCATTGTACGGGACTCCCCGTACTTCGATTTCACATTCTGCGGATTTCCACGGAATCGTTTTAATCCGTAGGAACTGATTATCTTTTTGGATTAGTCCTAATCGTATCGGGTCTGAATTTCCAGCAGCGTGTTCATCCATATGGGATATTTTCCTTTCTTGTTTGCTGTTCGATTGAGGGCGAATCGCTTTCGGTTCGGCTTACAATGTTGCAACATGCGTTCGTTGGCATGTTCTGATATTGATAATAGATGACCGATCGGAAGAGGAATCCGATGATCTAATCCCCGAACAATGTTCAAAATGTCGATTTCCCTGGTGACGAAGGTGGGTCCTCCCGCTTCCATTTCTCCTGGGGAAGGTCGCCACTCCGCCACTTCCCTCTGTTCCGGTGCGGGTATGAACGTTCCAATCATTCCTAGTCTCGAATAACCAAGTGTTACGTATTAATCCAACGGAATGAGCTCAGTGGCTTCTCCCGTCGTAGCTAACGCGCTTCCACCTCCTTCCATTTCTTCCATTAACGCTCCTACTCGTCCAGGTCCATTAGCGATCGGGCCTGCTACTACCGGTGCGGCCCCGACCTGTGGTTATGGGGTTCGATAGGGGCAGTCTCGGGCTATGTGCTTAGGTTGATGACACGTGTAACAGATGTTCAAATTACCAGCGGCCCCTCCGAGAGCGGGTTCTGGAGCCAGCCCTTGTTGAATCGGGGTGGCACGTACCGCTATCGGTCGCATCGATCTCATCATCGCCTCTATTCCAGCATTGTGCTCCCGCTGTTCCTTTTTGCTTTCCTGGGTCAGATTGATTAGGTTCTTGGTCAGTTCCAATAAGGCGGCTGACTCATTCGATCGTGCGGGATTTTTTGCCGGTGGTGGGGGCGCTATCATCACAGGGATAGGCAGACTCGAGATCATACTCGGGGCCGGTCGTTTGGGGGTGATTTGTTCCAGATAGGTGACCGGACCAGACACAAACCCCATGTTTTCAATTTTATTCTGTAATCCAGCCAGCTTAGCTTTGGCTCTCGCCAGTTCGGACGAATCTCCTTTCCTGGGATAATCCTCTCTCTCCAGGCAACTCGCGGCGTACTTACGTTTCATCTCTTCCGCGGCCGCCATGATCTGTTGCAGCATGTGATTGATGGGGGAGAACTGTTTCCGCAGTTTCGCCCTAATCGCTCGGCTGCGAAGTCCATCGATAAACAGGTCCCTCCCTCCCTGTTCGCCTCGCTTAGTCTTTACAAACATTCGATAGAATCGATTTCGGTACTCGGTGATGGACTCGAGGGTTTTTTTAACTCGGTCTTTAATCATGAAAAGGGCGTGTGTTCAGTTTGGATATAATCGAATTGGTTTAGAAAATCTCGCTTGAATGTTGGGAGATCAACCCATACATAGGTGCTAAACCAATGATGAGTGTCTCCCCCCAATCGAGCAGGAATGTTTATTTGCGCCTCGTTGTCGTCATACTGCTGAGCTCGGAGTGTAGCCAGCCATGCTCCAGCAAGGTGGTGAGCAGGATCAAACAAATAGAGATCGGGTGTGGTCACAAGTGTCCGCACTCGTGGTACGGGCTTATTAGGATTAAGATTCTGTTGATTGTCGTTTATGTTGACCGCCCGTCGAGCCGCAGATCCGCTTCTGGTGATGACGGGGTCGCATCGAGGCGCGTTCCGGGGTCGGGGTCGTCCCCTCTTAGCCAGATCACTTCGATCTCAGTTACAGCCCAACGAGTCCTACAACCCTGCCACGTGTCGACTCCGATACCAACCTCACGCCCAGCGCGACTTCCTAATCGGAGTGGGATGTGGGCCCGGAAGTGCGAAAAGGGGTGTGCCAAGGATTTTTAGGAATTTGGGAGTGCAGTCTCAGGTCGGAACTGAGATCTCCTGTGGCAGGATTCAGGGGCATAGGTGCAATAAGGGACGGGTTCATATGTAAGGCTAAGGGGCGGGTTATTCCCGAGCCGAAGGCTGCAGATGTCATGCGACATAAGGCAGATGGCATGCGCAGTGCATCTTGGGCCGTCCGATCCACCCGTTCCTACTACGATCACTCCGGGCTCTAGGATGCGGAGGGTTCTGCTCGTGGTGATTGCGATCTCTGTGAGTTGGGCCTCCTTGTATGGACGCGTGGCAGTTGGTGTTGTGCGTTGCGGTCACGTTCGGTAATTTCGGAGGTTCGATGGCCACTTCGTTGTCGAGAGTTTCTGTGCGTCGTGCGGGGCCACTACAGGGCGATGGAATCCCACGGTATTACAGTAAGCCGATGATACGGGAGAAGGAACCGCAAGGGAAGGAAGTTAGTGAAGATGACAACGAAACCGGGGGAGATGAAATAATGTGTGTGACGGGCCTCAGTAGTCAGGACCTCGTGGGTCGTTAGTAGTGGCGTAGCAGAAGTCCTCTGCACACACCCGATCGTTTCCAGACTGACAAGGGAATTCCGGGTACGGTCGCGGAAATCCCCGCTGGCTTAAGTTCCTGCAAAGGGGAGTTTTCGTACCCATCCTGATACTGAAAGTGTCAAATCCATCCAGTGATCGCGGTCCGACCTCGTGTGGACACGTGTAGGCGGTGTTTATTGGATTGCGCTTATACGTGCGCAGTTCGATCGTACACATGTTCGTCGCCCGACTCCCGTGCAAAAGTGAGGTTCAAGTCCCATATGCAAAATCCCCATGCGGCAGACGCAATCACTCAGCAATCCAATCATTCAGTAATCCCTCAGACAACAAACATTTCCCGATCTTGCGAAATGACATCACATCCTTATTTACGCATACATCAGACACCGCAACAACATTAACTCCTTTTATTGGATGTTCATTGCGGCAGGAACAGATCAAGTGACGAACAACGATGATGAGCAGTTGACGAGCATATCATTCAATCATCCCAGATACACAAACTCATCCATCCCGTCAAGCACTTAAAAAAAAAAGGACGAAGGATCGAGACTGAATAAAGCGCCCGACAACGGCCAAAGACGAGACAAAGATGTCGAAGGAAAAATAAGGGCGGATCACCCGAAGCCGAAATCAAAACTTATATACAAGACTGAAAGAGACAAAGGAAATTACAATCCCATATCCGTCCATACCAGCTCTCTCTTTCTCTCTCTCTTTCTCTCCGATGCCGACAGTCCCTCGTCACGCACCAACCCACGAAGTTGTCATCCTGCTTAGTCCTCCTGTCCCCGAAAGGTTCGCCCGCGCACTACAGTCCGTCGTAGCCTACGTGTCAACCTCGCACATTTGGCACCAGCCCGTCGGGTCGCCCAACTTCCAACTCAACTCACCTCTAACTTCGCTCGTGAGCCGACCCTCACTGATCGTGCTACCCCGATTTTCCAACAACTTTTAAGAGAGCTAACTAATCGTGAGGCCGAAATTTATAGCGTGTATGCATGCGCGAAGAACACAAAATTTTAAGGACTTAGAAGGAGAGAAGGGAAGGAACCGCCTACGTTCTGCATGGCCAGATCGTGGCGTGGGGGACGTAGCCACTCACCACGCATCGATCCGATCATGCAGCCCATGGGCTAACTAGACACAGCAGAAGGAAAAAAGAAGGCGGGAAAGACGAAGCTCAAGAAGAAAGACACAGTTACAATGGCGCCCGCCCAAAAATTATCGTTGCACGCATACAAGATTAAGGGCGCCGACTAATCAGACCTCCGTTGCAGCCGCAAAAAGAAGCGTGCACATAAAGAACATCGCGCGGTAAAAGAAATTCAAATTCCTAAATTCCTATCTAATTCGAAAATCCAAAAAAAAAATCAATAAAGGGCAAATTCCAAAACGAAATCCAAAATTTCAAGAGTCGTCGAGGGCTCGATATTAGTTTGAAAAGAAATTCAAAGCGAAAACCAGAAAAGCTCCTGCACGATTATCGCACAAAAATTATCGGTTTCCCCCTTTTTCCCCCAGCCGCGCAAAAAAAGAACCATCGCCATCCGTTATCGATTGCGCCCAGCGGGACGTGCATATCAACCGCCTGCACCTGGCCTGTCCCGGGCACGGCCCATCACCGTCGAAGGGGAAGAAGCACAAAGAAGAAAAAGAAGGAAAGAGGGATACTGGCGCAATTTGCCCGCCAATCCTACGTCCCGTAATTGGCCCAACCTTCCCATCTTAGGACCCATCATTGTCATTGCGCAGAAAGTCCGGCGACACAGAAAGTGGTTCGTTACAGCGAGGGGACACAGACTGATTCCCGTTGACTAGGACTGTGGTTGTTGCCCTGACATACATGGCTTTGACCCCCTTTCGAAAATGAGGGCCGAAGCCCATGTGTAACAGTGAAGTGTTGACAAAGGCCCATCCGAGTTTGTCGTAAGCTTTTTCCATATTTAGCAATAGGATAGCCAAGTCCTTTTTCTCTCGACCAATAATTTTCGGCGCTCGGACGGTGGCTAGTATATTATCAAAAATTGATCTTCCCTTGATAAAGGCACCTTGTTCTTCGCCCACTAGGTCTGTGAGTACTGACACCGTGCGAAGCGCAAGTACTTTCACAAGTAACTTATACGATACATTTAAGACTGATATCGGGCGTCAGTTCCTGACCTCTCTCTTATCCCCCTTTTTATAAAGAAGGGAAATCCTGCCTTGTACCATGCCCTTCAGCAGGGTACAGGTAGAAAGTGTTTCATTGAAGATATCACAAAAAAATTGTGCAAACACATCCCATGCTGACAGGAAAAATTCGATTGGTAGTCCATCCGGGCCAGGGCATTTCCCCTTAGCCATCTGGCGTGCTGCCTGTGTCACTTCTCTAAGTGTAATTGGAATGTCTAGGTCTAATTTAACATGGTGCGGTATCCTACAGTCTGATCTATTTTAAAAGTCATCGTTATCAGAGAGGTCTGAATCAAAGTTGTCGTATGGTCTTCTTGTGGTGACTATATCTCTGAAGTATTCCATGGCATATGAACACACTTCCTCTGTGTCTGTGGCCAAGGGGGCCGACAGAGCAAAGGGGTGGGTGAGCTCCCTCATGACCGGTTTCGCTTTCCGAAGAATAAGGGACCGAAAGGTCTCCTTTGTCATCCGATCGAAGCCACAGATTCCCCTTAGCTTAAGCCAGTCGATTCAGTTCCTTTGTTTACTAATTTCTAACTGTTCCAATTCTTCCAGAGCATTCTTTCTTTTGATGGACCAATAGTATTCGGTGAAGGGGTCAGAGTTCATGTTCTATTCCGCTGTTTGAATTGTCTGGACCAATTGTTTTTCTTTCCAGTTTCTTGTTGCCGCCTTTATTCTTGAAAATTTCACCATAGCTGTCTGCAGAATGCCCAGTCCCGCGTCTACCCAGTCCTCATAGCCTGGAAATAAATCTTTTGCCAATTCCCCATCTTTCATTTCAGAAATAACCCACTGCGGAATGCCTCGGTCTTTAAGAATTGTAATATTGAGTCTACATGGAGGTTTGTACTGCGTAATTGAATCTTTAGACAGGATGTCCATCAGGACTGGGTAGTGGTCATACAGATCTAATATCTCTAAATCGGACCATATACATCGTTCCCATGGGTTACCCTTGACCAAAATGAAGTCCTGTCTTCGCTTGGGTTGTGGTTTGTGTTTGCTTAGCCGCGGTTCATACCACGTATAGCCTAAGGAGTCCGGATTTAATGTTCTATAGACATCACAAATATTCTGAGTTTCCAAAATGAAGCAGAGGAGCAATACGTCTGAGCGAATGGGCTAAATGTTTGGAGAATCCAAACCAGGATTCAAGACACAGTTCCAATCCCCCGCTATGATCAAATTTTCAGTGTCTGGCAAGCATTTTGGCAAATCAGCAAAGAAGTTGATATGAGCCGGATAGTCCAATGGGGCATATATCGTCATGATCGCCCACTCTTCATCTGAAACCCCCAGTTTGATCCAGGCCTATCTACCTTCGAAGTCTGTGCATTTGTCTATGATATCTACCTCGAGGTCCTTATTCAGTAGGATTGCGACTCCTCCTCTTGTCTCCACTGCTGGGGACCAGACTTGAGCGCCTGGCCACCATCGTTGGATTTCACTTAATTTATTCTCATTTATTTATTTTTCCTGAAGAGAGGCGATCTGCACATGGTTGTAGTGCAGCCATGTCGATAGCCGACCTCTTTTAAAAGTGTCATTTTGATCACACAAGCCACGAACGTTCCAGGAGGCTAGTCTGATCCTATTGGGGAGGACCATCAGGACAACCTGCACCGTTCGGGGTTTGGATTCAATCAAGTTCATTTTCTTTCCCCGTAGAGGTTGAGGTTAATACTGGTGCTGGAGCAACCACAGCTGTAGCAGCAATGGGCGCTATGCCAGCGGCGGGGTCACCTATCCCTAGGATAAGGCATTTGCTTTTATTTTGCTTTAGGAGGCGATCGGCAAAGGCCTCTTAGAGGACCGTTTCTTGGTTGCCAGACTGGATCAGCCTGTCTGCCACCTCCTTTGCTGTGAGTGAGGTTGCCAGCCTGATATTGGTCATTGTCTCCGAAAGAGGGGTTGTCAGGTGTGCCACCTACAGCTAGTGAATTCTCAAGTCGTCCCATTTGGACTTATTCTCTGTTACCTTAATTAGCTCAAAAAAGGCTACGAGGAGGCGAACTTTCCCTCCTTCTCACTTATCCACCACGTGACGAGACATTTTAGGATCCAGAATTAGTGCAACTTCTCCTAAGGATTGCAGAACCTGCAGTTTAACCAAATTGCAGGCCATTATCGGAGAAGGGAAAGAGACACTTTTGGTTACGACAGTAGGAAGAGTAAATGTTTCATCCCTTCCGTGTTGAGTAAGAAATCTCATGAGCTGCCCATCATGTGAGCAAATCTGGGGAACTAGGTAATCTGTGATGAGTCCCTTACTTCTATCCTCTCTGGAAAGAGTGTGCATGGGCGCCGCCAACGTCAAGGATCTGCGTGCCGTCTTTATGGCTTGTGGGTGGCCCCTCTTTTTTGGGGAGCTGCTGACTATTTCTTCCGCAGACCCTCCCATTTCCTCCTCTGCAATTCTTGCCTGGAATTTTAAGCCTTCAATCCGGGGCTTTTTTGTTGAGGAGGACAAAATCTTATTCGGGTTACGGAAGAGCGGGGAACTTGGGGCAGGGCCGTAGGTGGGCGGGGCAAAAAGTTCTGGACAGAAAAACTCTTCCCTTTCTTCTACTCTTTTTCCTACTCCTTCGGAATGATCCGTCAGGGCACTTGTAGGGGAATAAAACTCCTGGCCAGGTTCTGCATCTTTGTCCTTTTCGTCTTCTAACGAACAAGGAGTTTCCTTTCCCCAAACCGGTACTAACACGGTCTTACCTTTTGAACTCAAGCGACACAGTTTGACTCCCGTAACATTTTCTTATTCCCCATCCGAGGAGGAGTCATACAATGCCTTATTATTATAAAGCGTACAAGTCTCTCTATCAGTTAGATATATATTTGTCTTTTTTTTTACTTTTCAGCCTGTATCTATGCCACCACCCCGACTGTCGACTGTTGGGGTGACACTTGGACTACTTCGAAGTTCTCGGGGGGGGTGGGGTCTCTTTCTTGTGGTCCACCCCCTCCCACCACATGCTTCTCCAGCCTAGCCTCTATTGTTGCTCCTGGAGCAACAGCGGGCGTCTCCCTGCCCTCCGTCTTCCCTTCTTTCATACCTCCTGAAACCAGTACGGTCTCTGATTGAGAATCCCCCTCACATGAAGTCATGTCCTTGCCCTGGACCTCCTCCCCTTTCCCCCCTACAGGGCCTGGTGGCTGAAGAGCCCCCCCAACCTGAGAATGATTGTCTGGAAAATTATTGTTTTTTCTCTGTATTTCTTCTTCTGAGCTTTTCTTACTGCATGTTTTCTTTTCAGAATCTCTTTGTAGGTGGTGGGAATGGGAAGTGGACCCTTGTTTGTCTTTGCTGGCTTGTCTCGTTTTTCCCCTTCTTCTGTTACCCTTCCCTCCCTGTCCCCCTCCCCTTGAACCCTTAGGTCTCCTGTATCCTCTGCATCCTCTGCATCCTCCATTCTTTCCTCGTGGGGGGGGGGGGGGGTCCCTTTCCCTCCTCCTTTCCTTTCCCGACTTTCCCCTTTTGGTTGAGTTCTGCACTCCCTTTCTCTCGAACTGTGTCCTTCTGACCATTCTTCGTTGTGGGTGATTGGGCAGTTTTCTCCTTATCTCCCACACCTTCATCTCCTTCACCCCCCACGCCTTCATCTCCCTTGTCCTTTCCTCCTTTTTCACCTCCATTTCCTCCCTTCCTGATGTTAACATCTATTTTGTCCAAAGGATTGGGTGGAGGTGGGCCCGGAGGCGGCGCAGGGTGTTTCTCTTTCTCCTTCTGTCCATTTTGATTAGCCGGGCAGGAGTCGTCTTCTTCCGAATGGAAGTGTTGTCTACATACCCTGAACCAGGGGGTTTGAGCATGCACCACCTCAATTTCAACGTAGCCTCCCTCCTTCATATCTATGATCAAATAGGGCTTGTATCTGATCCGGGCAGTTGGGTCGAGATCAAATATGATGTTGACCAATTCTGGGGAGATCGACTATGAAAATGTGCCGTGTTTTTTTATGATATCCCCAAAGACCTTTTTGATTGCGGAAGACAGGTAGGGCAACGCTGCAACCGGGATGTACTTGCATCTGATCCAAAAAAAATTAAAGTGTGAGGCTTCTCGCCATTCGAAGAGTTCCTTTTCACTCATCCTGGGTCGAAAGAAGATCAAGTAGTCCTTATTGTCAAGGGTAATTTTGGTCTTTTTTTCCCTTAACATCCAGGCTGCGATCTCCTAGGCCGAGGCCACATATGTAATGAGGTTGTGGCCTTCATTATGGAACACTCCCCTCCTTGGAGGGGCATGAATTGCGCCACTCTTCGCCCAACCATCCTCATATATACGGATAAGACGTATTTTAATTTTTACCGGTAGAGACTTGGAGTCTTTCCCGAAAAACACCGGAACAACGTTTTCTTACAACCATTCCCTCTGGATCGCGTAGATAGCTGGATTGACCACTACTTTCGCATAGTCATCCCCTATTTCCATGCTTTAAAGGTTAAGGTCGTCTGGCAAAATTCCTTCATTGTAATAGTTGGCAATAATTCCCTTCACTCTGTCCGTTTCGCCCTGGCCTGGGCCTGGGGGCGTGGGCCGGAAGAGTCTGTCATTATAGACAGATCCTGTTACAATGAGGGTTTTTTTACCATACGACAGCTTTCAATCGGGCCCACGGCCTAAACGCTCTTAACCACCGTAGATTAGCGATATACGACAACTGGTTAAATAACAGATTACACTCCAGAACTACTCTCAAGAACTAAGAAAATCGAAGAGAGAACATAAAACCATAAACAAAGAATAAGAGCACAAAGCCTCCATAAATAGGGTAAAGTCTGTAACCCTGTCCCTCCCCCTATGTCGAGGTGTGAATCGAGAGGCTTACCCTTCGCCACCCATCAGGGTGGACAATAGATGTCGATTAGGCATTGCTCTGGGAGATTCTTGCATGGTTCTCCTGTGACTTCCTCATCCTCCCCGAAAGATGATCCCTTCATTCAGTGTGGATGAGTTTGACTTCCTCCTCCTCCCCTCTGGTCCATCTATAGTCCACCCTAGTGAGTCTCCTCACCAAGCCGCTCACACTCTTCCCTCCAGAATCCAAAAGGTCGCCTCCCTCCTTTTTCTCTTAATTACCTCGTCTCCCACCTTCGTGGGCAACCCGGTAGTATCGCCTCTGCCTACATGGGTCTATACGAGTCTCTTCGGCTAATTTCGTCGTTAGAGACTCGTTATAAACTCATGGATGCTGGTGAAACATCACACCCAGGAGAAGATGAGCCTCGAATTATAGACATCCTGGCTTGACTTCAGTGTTCCTCGCCTGAGGAGGTTGGCTATGGTGGGCACCTTCATTCCCACGTTATTTTCCAGCKATGGAGCTGTCGCTATTTCTCCTTCACCCGGACACCCATTCCAGGAGAGGATGAGCCTCGAATTATAGACATCCTGGCTTGACTTCAGTGTTCCTCGCCTGAGGAGGTTGGCTATGGTGGGCGCCTTCATTCCCACGTTATTTTCCAGCCATGGAGCTGTCGCTATTTCTCCTTCACCCGGACACCCATTCCCAACCAACACCAATTCCTCAGCTTGAACCCACTTTCGCCCACACTCTTCTCCCAATGCCTACGGGCGCTAATCTCTGCCCCAATATTGCCTAGCGCCTAGCGCCGCCGAGGCAGCGCTTAACGCAGGCAAAATTAGCGCACGTCATTCCTCTAGCGACAATCTTGCGGCCCATTTCCGACTCTGGGTCAGCGCCCACTTTTCGATTCTGGCTCGGCACGTGAAGTTCATGTCGGCCTTGGCATGCCTGGGTAGTGAAAAACATGCACCTGACCACTGCACGGGTCTAGGGGCGTGAGCGCTATTCTGTCCTTTGCTTTGTTGCATGGACGATAAATTGAGTGTGCCCCTTCTCCAAGGGGCAGACGAGTGTTCAATTCCATTAAGCATCGGTTCCACTTCCTTGCCTGGGGATTTCGACACTTTCACTATCTGAGTATGGGTCAGTACTAGTGATACACTCTTATGTCATGTTGGTCGACAACCTTCGCGGTACGTTTCTCTGTGCTTATGTTGTGGGCTCAGCAGTACTGCGACATACTCTTACAAAATTGTAAGGGTGGCTTGAAGTAGGTGGGTTTGGGAGCCCTTTTGGGGTGGGGGTCAAGGCTGGTTTTTTGTGGTTCGTGGAGTACAGTACACAAGGGAACACGATGACACCTCCCTTGAGGATGTCATCGTCCCTATCCTCACTTGTGCTCTGCAACTCGGGGAGGATGCGGTTCGGATGTTCGTTGAGATCTGGAGCAGCCCTTCATGGACAGGGAAGCGGGTGATAAAAGACATTTTGGAGCATGGTGAACAACATGATACGGCCTCCCGTAAGAGACGCGGGTATGTTTCTCGGCAATGGCATGCCATTGTTTCAGTCTGAGATATCATGCCTCGCAATTCCCCTCGATGGTGGGTCATGCGCCGCACAGGCGGAGCGTGGTAGGATCTCGAGGTAACGGATCACGTTGAGGATGACCATTATGTCACCCTCTTGCGTATGTGTAGATCTACTTTAAATCGGCTGCTTCATGTGCTTGCACCAAATTTGGAGGAAGCCTTTGCCGCCTGCGCAGGTGCTCGCCTATGCGTTGCATAGGTGGGCGCATGGAGACTCCAACAGAAAAATTCCCACGAGAAATGAAAGTTGAAAAAACCTTCCATAAACAAAAAATCCTTCATATTTATAAATTCTCATTCCAATGTTCATCCAATTCTAAAATTTCCAATTTAATTTGATAAGTTCCTGTTTAAATATGAGTTTTCCCTTCCAACTACATCTATTTGTTGAAGATGGAATGAAAGTCTGGACGAGTTTATGAAATATTTTAATTAAACTTTCATTCAACTACAACAAATATCTTCTAATTTAGATTGGATTAACTTTTTTATGACTGTAAATCCTAACTTAGAATGACAGTCCAATTAAAATATTTCATGAACTCATCCAGACTTTCAATCTATCTCTAACATGTAGTTCAAATAAGAAGGGATACCCCATTCTTGGAAGGAAAGTTTTGAAGTAAGACGAAATTTTTAAAATTGGAATGACATTTTTTAAGATGGAATGAAAATTTAAAATTTAGAATGTAATTTTAATCTAGAATTATTATTTAATTATAGAAAATTTTCTGTTGTCTCATTTCCATAGCACTTCGACTTACGGGATGGGAAAAACCAGCGGCCTGCGAGCAGTGCATGTCGTGTCCGCCGCTATCATACAGTGTTTTGGCTCCGCTGTTGGGTTCGGTACGCGAGGCTCGGCACCGTGGGATGCAGAAATTTGCTGCTGTCGGTATTGCTAGTGGAACCATGCTCCAGAGGTGGTAGCAAAATGTCCTTCCTCGCAGCAGGCCGCTTACATTTGATACCCCCTTCGCTGCTTTTGCCACTTTCCCTGCTACTTGCAACTGACCCAACTATCAAATTTTCGCTATTTTGACATAATAGGCCCTAGTGTGAGTACGCCCTAAGACTACCTACAACGGAAAAACTTCTTCGGATTAAATAATCATTTTATAGTGGAATTACATTCTAAATTTAAAATTTTCATTCCATCTTAAAAAATGTCATTCCAATTTTAAAATTTTCCGTCTTACTTAAAAACTTTCCTTCCAACAATGGGGTATCCCTTCTTATTTGAACTGCATGCTAGAGATGGAATGAAAGTGTGGACGAGTTCATGAAATTTTTTAATAGGACTGTCATTCTAAGTAAGGATTTCCAGTCATAAATATGTTAATCCAATCTAAATTAGAAGATATTTCTTGTAGTAGAATGAAAGTTTAATTAAAACATTTCATAAAATCGTCCAGACTTTCATTCCATCTTGAACAAATAGATGTAGTTGGAATGGAAAGCTCATATTTAGACGGGATCTTATCAAATAAAACTGAAAATTTTAGAATTGGACGAACATTGGAATGATATATTTATAAATATGAAGGATTTTTTTTTTATGGAATGTTTTTTCAACTTTCATTTCTCGTGGGAATTTTTCTGTTGTACAAAAATGCATCCCTTCCTAAATTATAAAAGGAAAGAAGGGTAATAACATATCGGAAACGGGAGGCCGGGAGCACAGCGCGACAGCGCTTAGGTGCGTTAACGCAGGTGCTAGCGCCCTCAACATCGGTATTCTCGAGGCGCTACCGTGTTACTGCGCCGCTTGCTGCTCACATGGCGTGTGTGGGGCACATCTTCTCCTTCCGTATTTTTAAGGACGTCCCTCATTCTTCCGCGCGGTATGCTTGGTACGGCGTTTCTGACCAAGGGGTAAGAAGCAGTTGGCCTCCTATAGGATGGACGCCGTCGTACTCGTCAATTTCAAGGCGTCCCCCATCTCCCTCGTGGTATAGTTTTACTGTGTTTGCCCCTATGAGATATCAGGGGATAGGGAGATTCCGGTTCTCTGCTAGCCTTGCTATCACCAATTGCCTACTGTGCAATGTCGACCAGTGGACCAGTGCATAACAGCGGTTGCTATATGGGCATCGACACTCTTTAAGCTGAGAGTTGGTCTGACTGCGATTTTCGGGCGACGCAGCGCTACCGGGAGCGCTGCGCCCCGCCGGTCTCGTCGTCGGGACACGGAGAAGCGGGCGGGCGCGGAGCGATGAAGATGCAGCAGCGCGAGGAGAAGTGCGATGGTAGAGGATATGAATGGTGATGGCGGGTGATAAGGAACAGCTGTGAGTGGGAAGGCGCGATGCATGGCATCGATGAGAGATGGGGAGTAGTTGCGAGTGGAGCGGGGTAAGGGAGGAGGGTGGAGAGGTGCAGAGGTAGAGGATATAACGCATGGTGACGATCGGTGATAGGGTTCAGCGGCGAGGGGAGAGGTGCAGTGCAAGGCAACGACGAGTGATGGGGAGTGGCAGCGGGTGGAGAGGGGTAAGAGAAGAGGATGGGGGTAGGGTGTGCGATGAACAGCGATGGGTGTAGGCTGATGGTAGCCGGGTGTTGCTGCAGATTCTACTGCTTGCTTTTCTTGTTTTAGGCTCGGTAGTATACATGGATGAAGTTCAACACGGTCTTATTGGAGAGGAGGAGTAGATCAGGGGAAGAGGTTCATAAGAGGGAGTGGGGGGTGGGCGACGTCGACGATAAAGACACCCCTTCATCTCTTCAGGCCCCCTTGCGAGGGGCGGCTGGCAGGCTCAGCGGTTTCTGGCTCGTAACGCGGTTTTGGAATACTCCGGGCTGCGGTCCTGATTATCTTCATCGTTCGTTTTTTTTGGATGGTTGAATATGCGACAACCATTGGTGGCCGAGCTGCTGGAAAGCCGATGAAGGAGGAGGTGAGGTTTGAAGAGAGGGGGGGTGTTTTTAGGGATGTCGAAGGTATGTGGTGTTCTTCCTCTTCATTTCGTTGTGGTGGTTCTGTTATAACTTTGATTAGAGTCTTGACGAGAAGATTCTCAGTTATCTTGTCTAGGTTAATACCTATTACTCTTCTAATCTTGAAGTTTAGATCTGATTTCGGATTGGTTGTGTTATGATGGCTGTATTACCTATTTGTTATCCTACGTCACTAATTTTGATGGTTATCAAAACGATGTTATCGATTTGTTTTTATAAGCCAAAAGCCTAGATATTCTCATGAAGAGATTCTTCTGAAGTTATAATTGACATTTCCTGAATTACGATCTGATCGATTTCTTGGACTTTGGGTTCTAGAAGTCTGAGTCGAAAGTCTGCTTGGACAACAGAATTGATTCCCTATTGTGTTTTTCCTACCTGGATTTTTCAAGCTTCTGAAATTGTATATCAAATTGTGTTCTCTTTTTAATTTTCGG
The DNA here is from genome assembly GCA_003427395.1 of Chara braunii. Lineage (NCBI taxonomy): Eukaryota > Viridiplantae > Streptophyta > Charophyceae > Charales > Characeae > Chara > Chara braunii. The sequence goes on along the minus strand of BFEA01000628.1, from coordinate 119,540 downwards.
TCTTGATGCTTAAAATTCAAGATTCAAACCTCTTCGAGGCTTGATTTGCTGTTTGTGCGATTTCTTTTATTCTCGATCTTATTCGTTATCCCAATGGGTTTTCCGATGTCGATGCCCATAAATTTCCATCTAGTAATTAGTTTTAGCAATTTGAGGTCTCAATCTGTGATGTTGTTAGTCTATAACACCGTGCGGTTAAATTTGATTCGGATTGGCTTGTTGTATATACCTGTGGTGTCTTCCTTGAGGATTGGAGTCTCCCCCCGTGAGGGTTTCACAAGGCGGGAGGTGTTATTCTTGGAGGGGGGAGGCGGTATTGAGGGGATTGTTGTCTCTTAGCCAGACTGATTTAGGGTCGGATCAGTACTGGCGGGTGGGGAGAGAAGGCAAGGGGGTGAAGCAGTGTGAGGATTTTATGAGGGAAGGAGTGATTTCCAGGGTCATACAGTGAGTCGAAGGGGGGGGGGAAGCTAGGGTGGAAGGAGGGAAGGTAGCAAGGGGACCTCCAATAGAAAAGGCTGTTTGTTTGGGTAAGTAGGTCAGAAGGACAAGGCTAGGACGACACCAGCCGGTGCTGGAGCCGTTGCTCTGTTACCCAGGGGGAGCTTCGAGGCATGTGAAGTTATGCCGAGGGTGGAAGGCATAACCAGATCGTCCGACATAGCTGGCGCTGGGGTATTGACCCTGTAATTTGCTTAGGGGCTTGCCGCTACAGGAATTGTCGAAGGAGGAAGACACTTCCTGTCCGTCAGAACTAGGTTGATTAGTACTGGGGAGGGTTGTGGTGCCCTGTTACCCTAGCAGAAGGGGGTAGGAGATCAAGTGAGTTCTAGTACGAGGTCTAAAAGCCTGGACCGACGCTCCATCTGTTGGAAGGGGGAATCTAGGATAGTAGACAGTTTTAGTTTCCCCCCCCTCCGTTCATATATTCTTTAAAAATACTTTTTGAATATCCTAAAGAGAATTGGGTGCTTAGTGGTCCTAGGATGTTTTTTAGGACTTAGGGATCCCTACCAACTTTTCTTATGTGGCGTCAACGCTGTTATACTTAGAGATCTGCGGTTGTTCGATGTCAGAACGACACTGACCGGAGCTGGGGTGTTGCCTTGTAACCTGCGACGCAGGAGCACGAGGTCTGGTAGAGAGATCTGGGGAGGTCTTGGGGGGGGCTTCCACGGGACAACCGAGGGTTGCTGCCGGGAAGACGCTGGTCGGAGCTGGGTTGAGTTGCGTTGCCCTGTAACCCAGCAGAAATAGGGGGTGTGAGACCTGGAAGAGAGCGGCAGAGTGTACGACAGTTTTGAGAACGTTGGAAGGATTTGTGTGGGTTTTCAAGTTTTTGGAATCATCGTAGGACCTCTGTGGCCTATTCTCTTCTTTCTGGAACGACGTTAAGAGTTAATAAGGTGCGTGGGAGAGAAGATGGTGGGTTATCACGCGTCCTACCAGTGAGGGGGCTAGCTGGTAGGATGGGAGGATGGCATAGCAACAGTAGAGATGGTGGCTCCGCTGCAGTCAGTCTTGCTGGAGTGAGGTAAAGTGGATCGATGGGTTTTCTTTCGAGTTGTTCTGAATTTCTGCTTAATCATGAAGCCGTGATAGACATGTCTGAAGTAGTTCCAATTGTTCCGAGTTCAAGCCGGGTAATGACCCTGGTATCTCAATTTTCCAAATTCCATCTGTAGGCCAATTAAAAATTTCAAAAAAGAAGAGAATAAGGAGAGTGGGATATGATGGTGGGTTATCATGCGTCCTACCAGTGAGGGGGCTAGCTGGTAGGACGGGAGTATGGTATAGCAACAGCAGAGATGGTGGCTCCGCTGCAGTCAGTCTTGCCGGAGGGAGGTAAAGTGGATTGATGGGGTTCTCCCGAGTCGTCTTTGAAACATGAAGTTGTCATAGACATGGCTGAAGTAGCGTTAATTCCCTGAGCCAAAGCCGGGTGAGGGCCCCGGTATCTCAATTTTCAATTCCCCTTTTAGGCCAATTGGATTTTTCTAGTAGGTTCCTAGCCTCATTCTCATGAATTTTTCTGACGAGTTTTCTGAATGTACTCGTTATGGGACGCTGGGCC
>BFEA01000628.1:98070-117221 GCA_003427395.1 Chara braunii | reverse complement strand
CCTTTGGGGGTGTCCTGGTGGCGAGGGAACTGTTGGGTTAACATGGTGGTGCTGGGGGACGGCCGTAGCGCATCCCATCTGGAATATGATGGGGCGTGGGGCTACGCTAGAAGCCCTGCCCAACATCTTTTTTTTTTTTTTTTTCTTTGTGGGGAGCAACACGTGCTGGGAACCGGGCCCAGCGTCCCATATTGAATTATACAGATCATTGAGAAAATTTGAGGTCATTTGAGGACACTTGAGATACCGGGGCCATCATCACATAGAAAAACTTCTAAAAGTTTGTGGGCGAATGAAGGTCGTCGCCGTGTACCCTACATGACTTTGGATGAAGCTGGCAAATCTTCTGGCCACATGCATAATGTTGTGCAGCGTCTGGCAGTCGTCACGATGCCAGACTTCAGAAGCAACCTTGACTCTTCATTCCTATTGCACGAGAGAGTACTTCAGGATGCCAGCAGTGAAGACAGCAGTGCTTGCGGAAGCAGTGGGAGAGCTTGCAAGGGCGGTGGGACTGCTGCTGATACTAGCAAGGGCAGACATGTCATGAAGAGCAAGAGTTAAGGGTATGAAGCTAGACACAGTAACAGCCTAGATCCATTTGTTTCCGCGTCCGGCTGGAGAGCTCTGTACTCTGCCACAATACCTTTTGGCGGTTCCTACCTGTCGATTTTCGCAGAACTTTGTCGTGGTTGATGGCCTAGTGAGTCCAGCGGGATCTGTCGTTCACTGTTCCCCGCTGCACTGTGGCTGGATCGTTGTCGTTTGAGAGCCGTTGTTCATGGCTCCCCTCTCCGCTGCAGTTGGATCGTTTTTATAAGTAAGACCGGTGGTTCATGGCTCCGCTCTCCATCGTAGTTTATTCTCCACAGTGGTTGGATGGTTCTGCCTTGGTCGTGTCTATTCTGAGGCTCTGGTTAGATCAATGTGTTTTGCATTCCAGATGAAGTGGTAGTTTGGTGACTCTTATTTGAACTTAGTGTAGTCTGTGCTGGAGCCAGTGCGAATCGATCCTGTACTCCCCGTAGCGGCGCTGTTGTAGATAGTGGGAGAATCTGCAGCAGCGGTGGGAGCGCTTCGGCAGTTTCAGTGGCATAGAGTGTTGGCTTTGGCATTGGTTTCACAACCAAGCCAAGTTGTCGAAGCTCGTATACACAGGCGGCATATAGTGCGTCAGCCTAACGTATAAGTATACGCCACAACAAGTATGAACTCTACATCTTCTACAGCAATGACACCTGTGATGTTGAACTACCGAGCCCGTCTGCTTAGGCGGGTGGCATCAAGACGGGGCCTGTTGAGAAACACAGGCGGCGGATGCTCGGCGGAAGCTGTAACTACACAATGCTTACATCCTTTTCACGTGCGGCGTCTTCTACAAAAGTTGAACTTGGACGGCAGCTCGTCTGTAGCGGCAGGATCGATCTTAGGTCCGATAGGGTTACTATTGATACTTCATGAGCTGGGGGCTGCGTGAGCACATAAAGACTTTTTCTGTGCAGCCATAAATTTACTGAGTCTGAATGTTGGAAGTAGGGGAAACTGGGCTCTTATGGGCCAGCCTCAGTACACAGGAAATATCTTGAGAGGCAATGAGCTGTCTCTATCAGTTAAGCTCATCTTTTTTACTTTGTGCATCAAAGCTTACATTTTTGGAAAGCATAGTAGAAGGGGACGCTGGACCCGGTTTCCAGCATATCGTGAACAATCGGTTTAGTAGTCCAGCTTGGTTCGTAAGCGAAACTGGCTGAGGATTCCAGGATAACCCCGGGTTGAATTGTGAGGTCCCCGGCCTCATTCCAATGATTTTTGCAATATAAGTTCAAGGTTTCCAAAAAAAAAAAAAAAAAAAAAAAAAAGGAAAGCAGGGCAAATTGGTATTTCTACAACTTTCCAGGTATATTTGTGGCCATACAGCCATACAGAGGCAGACCTGCTACGATCCTTTTTTCTTTTTTTGTTTTACCAAAACTAATCTGCATTCTTCTCTCAATCTTCTTTGTATATATTTTCCTTATCTATCTCATCCTCTCGCTACTCTACGTGTAGGGGGGGACACCAACCAAACCCGGAACTCTCCCCCTCCCATTGGGTAGGTAGGCACCACAGCAGTGGTGCGAGAGCAAGGCTTGAATCAGCCCCTCATCACTATGATGCTGGGTGATCAGGCATTGCTGACGGGGAAACGGGTGATGCTAGTGCCAAGCATCTTTGGCCAGTCACTCGCACCTCCCCCCTACCCCACTCCAACCCCACATCAGCAGTGTTTAATGGCCAATATCATTGTTGCACAGCAACCAACAATATTGGTCAAGGTCCTGCCAATGCTGGCCTGGAGGTCTAACGGGTTATCTCTAGCCGGTAGAACACCAAGCTCGCCCAGGCACGTACGTGCGGCCAATGGGGATTGAACCCACAACCTCCTGAATGCAACTTCCTGTTTGGAAAAGTATCGTAGCTAGGGCCATTCTCGTAGCTAGATAGCTGGGAAACGGGCCTAGTATCTACGATACTTTTCCAAACAGGCATTCTGCAATTTTCCCAGGAAAGAACTATCGGGAAATGGGGGCCAGGTCCCACTTGCACGTGTCCTTGATCTTTAACCATAGATAACGCAGATCCATGGACAGAAATGATGAGCACGAGCAGATGTGACCTAGCCCTGGGATGCCAACCCGTTGGCCTGCACTCCGACAAGGAAAGGCAAAGATGGCAAAGATGGCGCGGTGAGCCAAGGTGTGTAAAAGTGCGCTCACACCTTTGTTCGTGCTACAATGGTTTCTGTGCTCCATCATGCCAGTTGTTGGCAAGACTACGGGCCTCGCCACACTACTCCCAACTTGGAGAAAACTTTTAGGAGTACTCCCGAACGTCCGAAGATGTGAAAATCCATTTGGGAGTGCGCTTCGCCACACTGCACTGTCAACTTGGGGCGCTCTCCAATTTGGAGGCCAGGAGGCGCACTTCAGACAGAGACTGTCCAGCACTGTCCAGTGTCCAGCATATGGCGACAAAAAACGTGATAAGAATGGGCCTTACCACACTACTCTCGACTTGGGAAAATTTTCAGGAGTGCTCCCAGAAGTGAAAACCCGCTCGAGAGCGCCTTTCGCCACACTACACTCTCGACCTGGCCACGCTCAAAGTCTGAAAATGTTATTTGCCACATATGGACACGATCAGTGTAATCCAGTCTGGCAGAAGTCGTTTGTCCCTTCCGGCTCCACTCCCGAATCTGGGATGAACTCGGTGGAGCGAAGGAGGTCTCTTGAAAAAAAAGCTTTGCAGGCGGTGAGTTCGGGAGTGCTCTCGGGAGCCACATTCAGACAGCTCCCGATTTCAATCTGACATATTGAACTCGGGAGCTGGTGTGGCTATGCTGCCCTCCCGAAAAAGGCCAAGTCAGGAGTACTGTGGCGAGGCCCTTGGAGAAGAATTTCGGGAGTACTCCCGAATGTCAGAAGAAGTGAAAATCCATTTGGGAGTGCGCTTCGCCACATTGCACTCCCGACTTGGGGCGCTCTCCTGTTTGGAGGCCAGGAGGCGCACTTCAGACAGAGACTGTCCAGCACTGTCCAGCGTGTGGCGAAACACAGGCTTCTGCAAGAGGTCTCCCGAAAATGGCCTTATACGGGCGGGAGGCTCAAACTATTTCGGGAGTGCTTTTGGGAGCCACATTCTGACAGCTCCCGAATTCAATGTGACAGGTTGAACTCAGGAGCTCGTGTGGAGATGCAGCACTCCCAAAAATGGCCAAATGGGGAGTAGTGTGGCAAGGCCCAATGCTTGCCTGCGCACGAGATCTCGGGTGGAAACACACCCCTCCGCGAGAGGTCTGCCAAAAATGGCCCTTTACAGGCGGGAGGCTCAAGGGATTTCGGGAGTGCTCTGGGGAGCCACATTATGACAGCTCCCGAATACAATCTGACAGGCTGAAATAGGGAGCTGGTGTGGCCACACTCCCGAAAATGACCAAGTCGGGAGTAGTGTGGCGAGGTCCTACTTCTTTTTTTTTTTTTTTTTTTTTTGGGAAAGTTTGATCTTTATTACGATAAATCAATGGGACGAGGCCCGGACCGCAGGAGGTCAGCTAGGGGAGGCGGGTGGTAGAGTGCCTTGGTGACCAGGAACTGTGTTCCAATCGGTCGAATTAGACCGGTGTCAGGCCGTATAGGCCTGTGTAACTAGATTTGGGTAACCTGTAGAGAGTTGGGACAGTTTCTTGAACAATTCATGTGTGAAAGACGAGGTAAGAGGGACTTGATGATTTTTTCAGCAATGGTTAATGATTCTAGGTGGGCTTAGTAATGAGGTAGAAGTGAAGATTGAATGTTGATTAGTGGTGTTATTTGGTTAAGATAACTAAACCGGCTGATGCTGCCGGGATAACTCCGGGTGAATTGTGAGGTCCCCGGCCTCCTTTGAGTTGGTTGAAATATATGAGTGTGACTTTAAAGAAAAAAAAAAAAAAAAAAAAAAAAAAANGGAATGAGGGTGTTTTCTTTGTTTCAGACTATAAAGAGAGAAGGAGATATGTCGACAAGGGGAGAGGTCCCATTAGCAACGAGGACTGGATTGAGCGCCTGAACCTGGACATGTTTGTGGACAAGTGCAGAAAATCGTGCTTGATCTCCGTTTCTTCATCTCTGCTTACAAACCATCCAGATTCGGGCACTTTATCCAATCCTCTCACCATCAGTTTTTTTTTTTCTTTTTTTTTTTTTTACCATCAGTTTTTCGCAAGACTGCTGACTGTTTCCCCCAATTTCGATGTGGGCTTTCAATTCAATCAAAGCCTTTTAGTTAGTTCTTGTTTTGATTGCAATATAAATTCGATTCAGAATGAGCTGCTGTCCTTCGGGACTCCGTCAAAATTGGAACGAACGATGTTAAATAAAAAAAAATAAATAAAAAAAATTGGAACGATACAGAGAGGGAAGATTAGCATGGCCCCTGGGCAAGGATGACACGCATTAATCGAGAAAAAAATCGATAAATGTTCCAAACGGCAAATTATTATTAAAAAAAAAAAAAAAAGAAGTCGGAATGAACTAAGTTTCCAGCGCGTCTAACCATCTCCAGGGACCCAAGGACTCTAAAAATCAACCTTGCTCAAGGAGATAAGGAGATAAGGGAGATAAGGGGAGATAAGGAGATCGGTTGCCAGACCTGCTCTTTTTCCTTTTTCAAATAAAGAAGAAAAGACGAAACTGCCTTTTTTTTTTTTTTTTTTTTTTTTTTTTTTTTTTGAATATTTTTTTTTTTTTTTTTAAAAAAAAAAAAAAAAAAAAAAAAGGCAGAGAAGGAAAAGGCATCGAGCCAAACAGTAGCAAGGCAAAAAACAGCAAACAAGAAAATTTTTTTTTTTTAAATAACACAAAGCGAAGAAAAAAAAAACTGATAAAAAAAAAAAAAAAAAAAAAAAGGGACGAGGCCGGGGACCTCACAATTCAGGGTGTATCCTTCAAGTTTGAATGGGGCCGAGGTCCCACTGGCAAAAAGGATAGGATCGAGATCCTGAATCTGGATGTTTTTTAAGCAGAGATGCAGAAAAGCAGTTCAATCTCGATTTCCTGCACATCTCCATAAAATCGTCTAGATACCGGCGTTCTATCCGATCCTCTTTGCTAGTGGGACCACATCCCGCATGACCCCAAGGACGGTGCCAGACCCTTTGAGCTCTTACCGCTCCACTTGCTCATTACTCCTCGTCGATTGCCCTTTCCTCCTTATCTGTCCGGAGCTGGCTGACGCAATGAAGTCATCGTCAGCAGTGCGCAATGCATTAAGAGATACTGACCGTAGATAGCGAAGATCAACGGCCGAAAACTCCTAATTTGCGCAAGTGGGACCTAGCCCCAGGTGGCCATTTTCGAGCGATTGACTTACATGTGCGCTCGGCTTGCCTCCCACCGATTTTGGAAAACCCTTTATTTCGGAAAAGTCTTCCCCAAGAGGAGATCGATATTTCGGCTGTTTTGGAAAAAACAAAACAAAAAAAGACAAGTTTTTCCGACATTGGTCACAAGACCACGGCTCCTCTCGTGTGGAGGCGATACGGCAATTATCCACCTGCCCGAGGATCGCGCCTCCACTCGTTAAGGCGCCAGACGTGGCAAGACCACGGCTCATCTCGTGTGGAGGGGATCCGGCCATTATCCACCTGCCCGAGGATCACGCCTCCACTCGTGTAGGAGCCAGACGTGGCAGCGCGACAAAGGACGGAATTCGGGGACGGGTGGTCAACTCACGCGCCAGCTGTAGTCGGACTGGAACACCCGTTAGAAGCCTCCCTCACGGTGTTCTTTTTTTCTTGTTTGTTTTTTTGAATAATCTGGAATAAGTTTGGTTTTCTTTTCTCTTTCTTTGGCGGGGGGTCATGATGACGAGTTCCTTAGTGCCCTCTGACACACCTTTCCGTTCTTTTTGCTTGCGGCCCACTTTCCGATTCTGGGTCGGCGCCCACTTTCCGATTCTGGCTCGGCACGTGAAGTAAACCTCGATTTGTACGCGTCATCCTTGCGCAGGGGCCATGCTAATCTTCTCTGGGGCTCGCTGCACTACTCATGACTCGCGAAAAAAATCAAGAGTGCGGCATGAGTTGTCAGAGTCCCGAAATGGCCTACAGTTCGGCCTGCACTTACTCGTGATAGTCCTGCTCATGAAGCACTCTTGAGACTCTGGCAGTTGTCGTAGAGTGCAGTGCAGCGTGGTTTGTCCGCCCAGACCCCGGCTTGCTCTAGAAATCCTGTGCCCTTTCAAGAAACCGTCCGACCACCCTTGCAAAACCCAAGGTTGCAGGCAGGAGAGCAAGAGTGCTCTAGATGACAGCTCATGAAATGTAATTTCAAGAGCGACAAGGCGAGAGTAGTGCAGCGACCACAACTCTTGACGTATGCAAGAGTGACGTCTGACAGCTCTTGATGCGGTTTCGGACGGCCAATTCACAAGTAAGTGCAGCGATGCGCACCTCATGAAAAAGCACATTTCATGAGTAGTGCAGCGAGGCCCTCTGTATCGTTCCAATTTTTATTTATTTTTTTATTTTTTTAACCAGGGCTTTATTAATATAATAGACTCGAGGCCGGGGACCTCACAATTCTACCCGGAGTTATCCTGGCAGCTTCAGCCAGTTTAGCTTACAGTCGGAAGACTGAAAACAAAACCACAGCCTAACTAATTTGCCAACCATCAAATCAACTTCCACTACCCTAACTACACTCCAGCGAATATCCACCCAACAAAAAGTTAAGAAAACAATGATTCCTACCCACTTCAGAACTCACCTGCCCCTTCAGGCCTATCCCGGCCCTACATCACGTGGTTCAAAACTCAGATACGGCCAACTGCAAACCTGCAGTTTGATAACAAACGGCTCTAATAGCAAGCCTACAATCCCTTTTTCGCCATGGCAATCCCCTTAGTGACGGTACCATAGTGCGCCAGGCCTAGTACTTGACCTGGTGCATCCATCTATGCTTGTAGCCAATCTGCTATCTTCAAACCTCCTTCTGCTGATGTTGCAACCCAGTCGGTGCTTCTGGCCCATGTCTGAGTAAACCAGTAATGGTTCTTTCTGGCCTGTCCTCGGGCCATCTGCCAATCCACACGGGTTGCCTGCCTTATCAAGGATTTAACCAAGGCCACCTGGCTTGAGAGGGAGGCCGCCTCCTGTTTGAATGTTGCTTGGTTACGACATTTCCATATGGCTTCCATTATYGCCCCTCTACAGGATAATGCCACATAGGCCCACCCTTTTTGAAAGTCCGTACCAGCATTGCTCTTCCCATATAAATGCCACTCCTGTGTCCATTGAAAACTTCCGTCTGTGGCAGTCTTCTACCGTTCCCTCCACCATTCCCAAATGTGAATAGAATAGGGGCAGAACAGCCATATGTGGGAGGCTGTTTCCCAGCCCCAGTTACACCGCATACACCGCTCAGTGATTTCCATACCTCTTGATACCAGCCAAGATGCTGAACGCGTGACCAATAGAAGCTAAAGCCACAACGGGCTCGCCTGTTTCTGCGAGCTCATCCATCTAAGAGCCTTCCACAGACCAAACAGATCCATGTCCCCGAGCATAAAGCCCGGCTCTTCGGACAACCGCTCCGCAGCCGTCCTAACTGGCTGTTTCTCTACTTTTGCCCTTAGTGCCTGGACTCCCAATCTCGGTTTATACATAACTACCGGTGTTTGCTTACTGAGCTGAAGACCATCCTGCCAGCCATACATTAGGGGTTCTATCTGAACAGTAGAGAGGCGTCTTCTACTATAAGCTGGGCGGATTCCTGTTCCGCAGAAACCTGCAGGACTCTACACTCTACTATGTCCACTGTTGAGGGCACTGACTTCTCCTCTGCTTTAGTGAGAGGCCCCACTGGGTCGCCCACCTTCCGTCTCCAGGTTTGCACCTTAAAGCCTACCGGCAGATGTGGACCCAGCACCTGCAGTACTACCTGATTATCAAGAGGGTCGAGCAACCACGTCCCTGCCCTGTGTTCCACCGACTTAGGCAACAAGGCTATCCAGTAAGCTGGAATAGCCTTTAAAACCGTTTTGTAATTATTTTCAATATTGCGCAGTCTATTCAACTTTCTGTCAAGCGGAATCCAAGCCTCATGTGTGTCATCCCAGAGGTCTTTGATCTGTACAACCCCTTTTTCCACCCAGGCTTTACCGAAAGAACCTGTGCTACCATCAACTTTCAAAACGACATTGTCAACAGTAATAAAAGGATTTTCGAATAGGATCTGGTTTAGTACTTCAATCCGTGTTTCCGGCGGACGAAGGACTTCTGGAAATAACATGTGCCACGCATACAAAATATTCCGCCAAAATTTCGATTTTGGTTTCTTTGCCGAGAATGAGGGAATGAAAAAACAGAGCCAGACGTCTGCCGGACGCGATAGACCCCACTCTTTGATGAGAGTATACTCCGCTAGTTGAACCCAAAACTTGGATCGAATGCCAAAGGTTGTCGCGATTACCCATTTACAGAGAAGTGCAAGGTTCTGCTGCAGCGGGTCCAGAAGACCCAAGCCTCCCTGTGTCCTTGCTGTAGTCACTGTGTCCCAGACCACTTTCCAAATGAAACCTTGTTGAGACCCAGCTGTAAGTTTGCATTAGTATCGAGCTGCATCCTTCTTGATCCTAGAGTAGGCACCTTCACCAAGTAGATGAACCGTTAGTGGGGACCATAATAATGAAAAAGCAGCCGATAACAGTACCAATGCTCGGCCAAACAAAGACAATTTAAAATTACGAGCCCAACTTGTGATCTTTGCTGCCACCTTATCGGCCAAGATAGTATCCTGGACCTTGGAGCAGTCCGACAGGGAGACTTGAACACCTAGAAAACGATCCGAACTATTAGCAGGAATCCGTTTAAGTCCCCTGTCCACACTCAACTCACGGGAGTAAGGAAGGAAGTAAACAGATTTTTCCCAATTGATGGAAGCTTCCGACAGTTCGCAGTATGTGTCTACTACCTTCCTAAGCTCATGGAGGGCATGGGGGTTGTTATCACATCCCACCGCAAGATCATCAGTGATCGCCCCACCCTTCCATTCCAATTCTCAATTTTAAGCTAAGAATGTTAGTATTTTTTCTAATATTGTCTAAGAAAGATTCTAATTGAAGAACAAAAAGCAACGGGGCAAGAGGGCAGCCTTGTCTTAGTGAACGTGAAAGCTTGAAATCTTCGGACAGTCTGCCATTCACCATTACTACCGAGGATGCCTGGGCGTAACTTGCACTAACCCATGTTCTAAAGCCCGGATCAAATCCCATCTTCTTTAGGGAGGTGTGAACGAAGCTCCACCCTGCTTTGTCATAGGCCTTCTCCATATCCAGGAGAAGGATTACAACATCCCCTTTTTCTTTTCCAATGATATCAAGTGCCTGAATGGTTGCAGCAATATTATTAAATATTAATCTCCCTTTCACAAAGGCACCCTATTCCCAGCCTATGAGGGAGGAGAGGAGTTTAGCCATCCGCAGCGCCAGAGTTTTAGCAAAAAGTTTATACGTAACATTAAGAACAGAAATCGGTCTCAAGTTGCGGACGTCTCTCTTCTCCTCTTTTTTGTATAAAAGCGAGATCAGACCTCGGGTGAAACCCTCTGGAAGGCGACCTGTCGTAAGAGCCTGGTTATATATATCACATAAGAATGGGGCAAAGGCCCCCCAGGAAGCCAAAAAAAGTTCAATAGGGAGGCCATCCAGCCCTAGGCATTTACCTTTAGCCATTGCCCGAGTTGCTCTAAGAATTTCCGACTCCTCCATAGGTCTGTCAAATTCTAGAGCAGCGGACTGCGAAATAAAATTACTGGTAAGGTCCCAAAAGGGCGAATGCTCAGATTAATCCCCAGGTGGTCCGTCTGTCGGGCGTCGAGTAGATACAATATCTCTAAAAATAACTAGCGCATAATCACACATTTGAGCCGTGTCCACTGCTACCGGGAGAGAGTTATCGAAGAAGCTTCCTCATTCTGTCATACCTGACAATACCCCTAAGATTGAGGAACTCAATCCACTCCGATTGTTTCTTTATTTCTAGGGCCTCCAACCGGGCTAAGGCGTCTTTCCTAATTGTTGTCCAGTGCCAGTCCGAAAACGGATCCTTGCCCATTTCAGATTCTGCTTGAGCAATCAACTTGACCACAAATTTTTCTTCCCAATTCCTTTTTGCGGCCTTCATCCTTGAAAAGGTGATCAGCACCTATCTGAGAATAGCGATGCCCATATCGGCCCACTGAAAAGGGTCATCAAACAGGTCCTTCGCACCTTGCCATTTGGTCATATGAGTGGTAATTCACTCAATGATGCCCGGGTCCTTTAATAAATTTATGTTTAAACGACACGGCGGGTAGTATCGTTCCACCGTGTCCCTAGGCACAATATCCAAAAGCACCGGGTGATGATCAGACATCGAGGCCGGTTTTACCTCACACCATGTGCTGCGTTCCCACGGACATCCCCGGATCAAGAAGAAGTCCAACCTTCTCCTTGGGGCTGGGGAGGTACGTGTGGGGGGGGGGGGCAAACCAGGTAAAGCCTTTTTCTTGGGGGTGAAAGGTCTTGTAAGGATCAACCAGTAACGGCGTTTCACAGAAAGTGGACAGTAAAATAAAATCTGATCGAAGAGGGGCAGAGCCTAAAGTATTCAGTCCTGGATTGATCACTGCGTTCCAGTCTCCACAGACGATCAGGTTTTCAGTATCAGGTAGGAAACGAGGAAGATTTACAAAAAAATATTTGCGATTGTTGTAATCAACAGGCGCATAGACTGTCATAATAGCCCACTCTTCCGTCTTTATCGAGAATTTGAACCAAGCCCACCGTCCTTCATTATCGTGATATTGGTCTATCATGTTAATATCCAGATCCTTGTTAACCAAAATGGCCACCCCCCCTTTGGAACCCATTGTCGGGGACCAAATTTGGGGTCCGTCCCACCACCTCTGGATAGCAGAGATTTTATGAAGGTCTAGTTTAGTTTCTTGTAAACAAGCTATTTGCACATTTTGAGAATGTAGCCACTCCTTAAATCTGTTTTTTTTTAATTTTTTGTTTGAATCCCCAAATCCACGTACATTCCACGTCAGGAATCTGATTCTACTTGGTAGAACCATTTCTTGAGCCTTTGCCACGTGGAAGTTGGATGCGGGCTATAAGTCTGTCTTTGACTGTCTTCTCCCTTCCTCTCGGTTGGGAGGGTTGAGAGGATTCTTCTCCCACAACCGGAGGGAGAGGAGGGGGGGAGAGTGATAGGGTGGCTAATTCTGTCGTAAATTGTTCGGAGGTGAAGGCGTCAACTGCCTCCGTGTGGTGGAGCCATTTCGCTACATCCGCTGTCGACAGACCCTCCGGCAAGGATATGTTCCGCAACGTGTCCGAAGTCGTGTCCAGCAGTCGAGAAAGCGGTAGCCAATAGATCTGTTGAGCACGCAGTTTCTCCAATTCCGAAGCATTAGCTTGGAGTGCCATACAGGCTATGTGCAGGACAGTCTTGGAGCCCTGGCCGTTAATAACAATACTGCGACCTCTTTTCATAGTTTGCAAGAATGTGCATGAGCCAGAATCCTGCAATATCTGTTTTTTTTATGGCTGTTTGCCATACTAGGTCTGATGGGGGGCCCGTAGTGGGCACAGCCGACAGTGAAAGCACCTCATCCTTGTCCATATTCGTCAATATCATTGGGCCGTGGGGGGATGGGGTGATTACCAAGGGGGTCAAGAATTCATTCACGTTCCCTGCCGCCCTGTCCGCCCTATCTACATCGGAAGAGACATGTCCAGTTGTTTCACTGAACGGGTTTTTTCCTGCTTTGATTTGTCCATACCACTGGGAGGGTAGGGGGTGGACTCCGAAGAACCATCCCTAGGCCTCACCCCTGCGACTTTTTTCTTTACCGCGCGCTGTTTCTTTGCAGGAGATGCCCCAATAGGGGGGGAGGTAGATCTTTCTTTCAAAGCAAGTTCCTCCCCCGTCCCGAGGTCCCATTGTGACTAGCAATTGAACGAAATTCCTCATTCTCCAAGCCGGAGAACTCGGCCGGATGCGAGTGGTCACACATAGCCTCTTTTAAACCGTATAGGCTTTTCACACCAAGATCTGAATCATAGTCCCTTTCATCCTGGGACGAGGTAAATGCGTCGTTTACAAAAAAAAGCGGATCGTGTGGGGACCTCGTTCCATCTACCCGGGGTAGGGAGCCCTCGTCCTCCCCCTCGTCATCTTCTGACGAGGGGAGGGAGGGGGTTTCATGGCCCGGGAGATCTTTTTCCACATGTAATATTAACTCGTTCCCCTGTGGGACAAAATCCTGGTCGATATCACTCTGATCGTTTCTAACCTCCCTTTTCCTTTTTTCACGACCAGGGGTGGTACGGTCCTCATCCATTTTGTCAATGAGATCGCCCTAACTTTTCCATTTCTCCATATCCCTTTCCTTGGCCTCCTTATCATTTGCCATATTACCTTCCGTTCCGGAGGATGGTTTAACTACCTGGCCTTCCTTCCCCTTTTCCTTTTCATCCACCTCTTCAACGCTTCCTTTCGAGTTACCTCCATTGGTGCCTTCCTTGCCGGGCTGAACCTTCTCCCACCGCACTCCTTTCCCTCTTTACCTTCTTTCCCTCTCACCGCCCCCCTTACTTTTATCACCCCTTTTTACCCCTTTATCACCTCCACCCCCTTGGTCCTTCTCTCCCTCCTCCTTTCCTGCCTCCTTCCCTCGCTTATCCTTGACCACCTTGGCGTAAGATTTCTTCTTCTTCGATTGGCAGTCATCATCCCCCTCTGAATGGAAATGTCGTCTACAGGTCGGGCACCATGGGGTCTCCTCAAAGACAACCTCCAGTTCAACGTAGTCGTCCGGACCCAGGTCAATTACCAGGTACCTTTTGTAACGCAGGCGGGCCGATGACTCAAGGTCAAACCTCACATTCATCAGATTTGGGTCAAGTTTATCCTTGAAGGCAGAGTATTCCTCAAGGAGATTGCGGCCATACGCATCGCGCACCGCCCTTGATAGGAAGGGTAAAACCCCAATCGGAACTTGCTGGCATCTAATCCAAAAGAAACGGTGCCTGGCAACTTCTCTCCACTCCCAAAGTTCGTTTTTAGTCATCCACGGTCCAAAGGACATGCTATATTTAACTTTGTCGAGCTCAATTTCCGTGTTAGAAACTTGCAGCATCCATGTCGCAACCTCTTTGGTGGGGGCGATATACGTGATCAAGTTACGCCCCTCATTGTGGAATAAGCCTCTCTTAGTCGGCACAAAGATTTGAGAGGACGTGGCCCATCCATTTTCGTAAATCTGTACTAGACGTTTTTTAATGTCCAGAGGGATAGACAAGGTTTCGTCACCAAATAGGATTGTCACAGCATGCTCTCGCAACCATTCGGCCTGTATTTCATAAAGCTCTGGGTTGACGATAACTTTCACGTAGTCCTCCCCCTCCTCCACTCTGGACGGTGCCAGGCGGGGGGGAAGGATCCCATCCAAGTAGCATCGTGAGATAAAATCCCGAATCCGCTGTTTTTCCTCCGGCAAACTAGGTCGGAGGGGCCCTGGTGAAGGCATGTGAGACAACAGAACAAGTGAGAAAAACCAATACAATGTCTACTTCTAAACCGACATAGGAGACTTCTAAACCAAAACGGGATAGCCCCTACCTTATCGTTAATTATCAGTAAGTCGGAGCTTCCAAAAAAATTGGATAAATTATTACATCCCCATAAGTACCATGATATCCCATTGAGAGAGAAGGACTGGGAAGAGCGTTACATTATACCTGAGCGTCTTCCTCCTCCATCGAGGCTAATGGATTTCCAGGGTCGTAGCTCGTCCTTCATGGTCCTCTTCCAGATGGCCTAGCACAATATCAAGCTCTCGAGGTAAGCACGATAGCATCGAAAATTCACGAGACACTGGTTCGCGTCATGACGACCATAGTCCTGCCCTAATCTTGCTTAGCTTCAAGCGCCGCCAAGGCGGCGCTTAACGCGAGCGCAGGATTAGCGCAGGATTAGCGCCGTGCCTCCGCCCCCTCCCGCAATTTTTGAAAAAGTCGTCTTCGCGCTCTGTCCTATCCGCCGTATAATGAATTATGGTTTAGTCTATCGTTCCAATTTTAACGAATGTCCCAAAGGACCTCGGCCTTCGCATGCCTGGGTAGTGAAAAACATACACCTGACCACTAGATGACGCCAGATGAGCGTCTTTCTGTCCTTTGCTTTGTTGCATGGACGTCAAATTGAGTATGCCCCTTCTCCAAGCGGCGGACAAGTGTTCAACTTCTTTGCCTGGGGATTTCGACACCTTCACTATCTCAGGGCATACTCACACTACCACGTATTTTCGCAAAATGATAAATTTTATGCAGTTTTTTTGGACACAAGAGGCACGTACTTTGCGTGTTCACACAAAAGGGCACGTAAATGTCAGCGGCCTGGACAACCGCCGACTTACATATTTTGCAGGGACCTCCAGAGGTCCCCGCAAAATCGTATTTCTTTTTCCCCTATTGCTTTTTGGAAGCCAAAAAAAAAGAAAAAAAACTTTAAAAAAGTGCATTGTGCTGTCAGACTGCAGACAACGCACTTTTGCATCTCAACGCAAATTCACATACATAAAATTTGCGGAAGTATGTGCTAGTGTGAGTATGCCCTGAGTATGAGTTAGTACTAGTGATACACTCTTATGTTCTGACGTTGTGGCACACATCCTTAATGTCATGTTGGTCGACAACCTTCACGGTACGTTTTTCTGTGCTTATGCTGTGGGCTCAGCAGTACCGCCGCATACTCTTACAAAATTGTAATGGTCGCTTGAAGTACGTGGGTTTGGGAGCCCTTTTGGGGTGGAGGTCGAGGGTGGTTTTTTGTGGTTATTGGGGTACAGTACACACAACAAAGGGTCGCTTGAAGTAGGTGGGTTTGTGAGCCCTTTTGGGGTGGGGGTCAAGGCTGTTTTTTTGTGGTTCTTGGGGTACAGTACACACAGCATGGAACACGATGACACCTCCCTTGAGGATGCCATCGTCCCTATCCTCGCTTGTGCTCTGCAACTCGGGGAGGATGCGGTTCGGGTGTTCGACGAGATCTGGAGCAGCCCTTCATGGACAGGGAAGCGAGTGATAGAGGACATTTTGGAGCATGGTGATCAAGATGACACGACCTCCCGTAAGAGACAGATGCGTTTCTTGGCAATGGCCTGCCATTGTGTCAGTCTGCCATATCATGCCTCGGAATTCCTCTCGATGGTGGGTCATGCGCCGCACAGGCGGAGCGTGGAATGATCTCGAGGTAACGGATGATGCTGAGGATGACCATTACGTCACCCTCTTGCGGATGAGTAGATCTACTTTCCATCGCCGACTCCATGTGCTCGCACCGCATTTGGAGAAACAAGTTACGATATGACGCCCAACCTCACGCCCGGCGCGACTTCCTGATCGGAGTGTGTGTGGGCCTGGAAGTGCGAAAAGGGGGTGTGCCAAGGACTTTTGGAAAATGGGGGTGGAGTCCCAGGTCGGAACTGAGATCTTATGTGGCAAGCTCCAGGATACAAATGCAGGAGGGTAGGCGTTTTGGCTTTGGGGGACAGAGCTACCACCTCCGTTGGTTCCGTCGTCCGGGTCGTATCTGGTGCACTATCGGGATGTTATGGGTATCCCGCTGATTCGCCACCTGCCTGTGACGCCTAAACCTCACGCCCGGCGCGACTTCCTGATCGGAGTGGGATGTGGGCCTGGAAGTGCGAAAAGGGGTGTGCCAAAGATTTTTGGGAAAGTGGGGGTGGAGTCCCAGATCGGAACAGAGATCTCATGTGGCAAAGTTTTAGCGGCGTAGATGCAATAGGGCTAAGGGCGAGTTACTCCTGGTCTGTTGGCGTTCTATGACGTGCAGCCTAAGGCAGATGGCATACACGGTGCATTCAAGGTCGTCTGATCCGTCTGTTTTGGGAGCGACGGTTCGTGGAGAGGTCTGCCCGCGATGGCTGTGATTCCGATGAGTCATGCCTTTGGGTGCAGCCATGTGGCATCAGCCGTCGCGCGTTGGGTTAGGCCCCCTAGCTTCAGGGGCCCGTCGTTTGCCGCGTCGCCGGCAATTTCCGCAAGGCGTGCGGGGCCAGTACGGTGTCGAGCGCATCGGCCCGACACTGCATCAAGGCAGCACGGGACCCTCCTGGTCGCGTCACGCTGGAGTTAATTTAAATCCTTCGTCGCAGATAATACATGTGGAGCTTCCTTAAGCCGCTCCGCCCGAGTGCGCCAGCCATACCTCTCGCGAGCCCCTACGACAGGATAGGGCCTACGCGAGGCACGACTTACCTACATCTTACGGGAGTTGTTACCTCCCTTCGGTAGGCGTATCCCCGCCAAGCTACCAATCTGCAGTACGAAAGCTAATCAGTTGCAATCGCAGAGGTGGACCAGCCGAGGGCGTTTCTCGTTCGCTGTAGCATAGGGGGTACACGGGGTAATACGCCTCTATCAGACCCACACGCGAGCCGACATCATAGGGGGCTGAAGTCCCAAGTGCGGCTCGTCGTCGGTCGACTAGGACGCATCCCACACACTACGAGCACACCACATTACGAACACAAAAATATAAAACACGCACACACACACACACAGGTACGTACGAAACGACATAACACAAACAACGCGACAACGCTCCTAGCCCCTCGGTAGCCATCCCATAACTTTTCGATGCTGAAATCGGATAGGCTCCGCGCGCGGGACTTCGTATAAAACCACGCGGACGCAGGGCTATCTCATATCGACTCGCAATGCAAACGTGCGCAAGCAGTCGCAATGATGGCGTACTATGTAGTGCTCATAGTCGTGCGGCCCTCGTTAATCTCGAGGGTCGCATTCGACATTCAAGTGTCGGCTGACACGCGCCTTGAGGGTTAATCTCTCGACGTTGGACAACCGCTAAGCGTAGTTGAAGACCACACACCCTCTTATGCACCTTATGCAGAGCAGGTGGTACACAGGTCCATACCTGTAGTGGCAGTCGTTTCTTACTACCCTAGAGATGAGTCTCACTCCGGGCCTGGGCAAAAGTCAAGGGGTTTGAGTTTGACGGCTGCCACGGACTACAACGTCCAACTATAAACATACTAAGAAGCAACGGATAACAAGAGGTCTCCCTTTTCTCTCAAGCCATAATCTGGCTAGCCTCTGCGCACGATCTCAGTAAGCCGCGCGCATACCCAAGGCACATATAAGTATATATATATAAGGCTTAGTTATATAAGACGATCACTTCTTACAATCACGGTGGGGCTCCTCTCGGTGATATATGTATATAATCGCAAACAGTCACATCCAAAAACCGAACCACAACCATACTTGCAATCACATCAAAAATTCATTCCGAAGTTCACGCACTACACGGGGTTAACTTCAACCATTCTCTACGCTCATACCCCTTGCTTTATCCATAAAAACCTTACTCCTGTGCAACTCCCTAAAATAAATAATCAGTACTTTAGCTAAATGACCATTCAATAAAGTCCGGGTGAAAACACAATAAAACAATTCAAACCACAGGGCTAAAGCCTTTAGGTTGAGTGGCAAGAGCGGATTGGAGTTGAATCGCAAACCGACGAATCGGCAACCGACCTGTTATCAGTGATAACGGAAGATGATTCTTGTGGATCAAGCTGAAACTAGTCATGAACTTGAATCAAACGATCAAGAGGACCTGTAACACACGACAGGTCAATGCCCTAGGCTAAATCTATAAGTCCATGGAGAACAATCTCCATATCATGATCTTACCCCGATCATACTAGTTAACTATATCTAAGCCTACCTCTAAGCAAGTGCCCAAAGAAAGGTAGACTCATGGTGAAATCTCCCCTATTCAGAGTGGACTGCAAGAATCGCTACCTGTCAAAATATTATCTCTCTCCTTTAAACTAAGAAAATTTCGGCAGCGCTTCCCGTAGGAAAAGTGTCTTCCCAGAATTTATATAAATCCAAATACGAAAGCAGAAATAAATTTTAACTGTGGAAAGTCAAATTTTGTCCAACTCCCTGAAATAGCGGAAATTTGGGCAGCACTCCCTTTAGAAAGGGAGACTTTCCATATTTATACTAAGTCTGATATGAACTCGAAAGACAGCTTGAGCTCAACTTTAGACAAAATTTAATTAACTCCTTAATTTTGTAAAAATTTCAGTAGCACTTCCTCTAGAAAAGTTCTATTCCAAAATTTGTACAAGGCTTAATCCAGAATTTGAAAGTACCTTTGACTTCCCGAAGCTCAATTTTGTCTAACTCCCTGAATTAGCAAAAAAATTGGGCAGCATTCCTCTTAGAAAGGGGGACTTCCCAAATTTTATCTAAGTCGGATAAGAGAAAAAAGAAAGTTGAACTTTTGACAAGTCAAAATTCAACTATCTCCTTGGATTTGTAGAAATTTCGGCAGCGCTTCCCGTAGAGAAAGTAGCTTGTCAAGATTTAAACAAAGCCAAGTATAAGAAAAGACCTCAGAAAATGCAAGAATTTACCTAGTTAAAAAAAAATTATTACAGAAAATGCGAGAATTGACACTAACTCCTTGACTCTAGCACATGGCGAGCAACTAAAGCAACTACCTATCAACCTGAAACTCAGAC
>BFEA01000628.1:64121-78993 GCA_003427395.1 Chara braunii | reverse complement strand
CGTCGGCCTCGATCCCCGAACCTCCATAGTAACAATCAGTCGTCGTAACCTATAGGGCTGTGCCCAAGCCTGAGACCAGCGCCCGCAAAGTACCATATGAGGCAGTGAGGCGCGGCGTTTTTGGGCCAACAAACCGGCTGCGCGGCTCCCAGTGCCCGCGCTGGCTTGCTTATACCGTACCATAATTGCCCCGCACGCCATCCTACGACACCCCACTCGCCTCACGAAGTCGCACCGTCGTTGCCGATGTCGTCGTCGGCGTCGTTCTCCGCGCGCTCGCTCGACTTGGTCCAACGTAGCCATCGAAAGAAAATATCCCCTAAGTCCTAGTTCAATCAAAGCGACCAAAAATAAAACTCTAAGATAAAAAAATAAAAATAAACAGACCGGGGCCCCGCGCCGGTTTCGTAATCAACATAAGGGGATAAATCACGCACGCCTTAAGCCTGCGCGCCCACTTATTCTTTACTCTAGTCTGTCATCCATTCAACGAGGATCACAGACGCAGCCGCGCCTAGCGTGGTACACTTAACTTTAAACCAAGACTATTTTCTACCACTTGCAAAAACCAGGGCGGATACCCTTGTAAGGGTATTAGCGCCGACAACGGGGCGATAGAATTCCACGGAACGACCATGAGTTGGTGATACGGGAGGAGGAGACGGAAGGGAGGGAAACGGGTAGTGATAACGACGAAACCGGGGGATATGAAGTTGTGCGAGTTATCCATAGTTGGATAATCGGGGCACCTCAGATCGCTGGTTGTGGCACAGTGAAACTCCCTGGGGCACAATTGATTCTTGTTTAGGCAGGGGAATTACGGGTACATTTGCCTAATACATTCTCTCACCCAAGGGTCAAAGTACTCTGAATCCTAAAAGCTCGGCATCTTATTATTGCAGTGTGATGGAATCCTCCCGCACACGTCTAATCGACAAGGGGATTTTCCGATGTGATATCGGAAACTCCTATCCGTTTAGGCGCGTGGGGGAAGGAAAAGTTCCCACCTACCCGATATCGAAGGTGTCAAGTTCGTCAATGGCCGTGAATCGGCGCGCATGGATACGTGGAGACTGCACAGATCAGATCGCGCTTACACGCATCCCCGCGAGGTATTCACTTGTCTGTGAACAAACACTACCCAATCATCTAATTACTCTGTAATCCCGTACGCAATCGTTCATGAGAATGCAAGGTGCTATTAGGCATCGCGACAACAAAAGTAGCTCAAAAGAGGATAACCAGCAATGGAAGCAGTATTGACGATTACGCAAAAATTCCTTCTAGGCTCATGAGCGTATGAAAACGACAAGCAAAGACAAGGATCAGGCAAAAGTAAACGCATCAGACATGACATTCATTCATCCATTCATTCTACAAAACACGCCACAAACGAAATCGAGATCAATTGCAAAACGAGTGTGGGCGGAAACCAAGCCAAGACCCCGAAAACAAAAGGAAATGGGCAAATCCCCCCGAGCTGATATCAAAATTTATATACAAAAGCAAGGAGGGAGAGAAGACAAAAAAAAATTGCAAATCCACGTCCATCAACCTCAACTCCCTCTTCCTCTCCCTCTCTCTCTTCGATGAGGATAGTCCGTCGTCACGCACCAACCCACGAAGTCGTCACCCCGCTTAGTCCTCCCGCACCCATCAGGTTCGCATGCGCCCACAGTCCGCCGTGGCCCGCGTCAACCCCACGCGTTCGGCACCAGCTCCTCGGGTCGCCCGACTCACACTTCAAATCACCTCTTACTTCGCTCGCGAGCCGACCCTCACTGATCGCGCTCCCCGAGCTTCCAACAGCTGGTTAAGAGAGCTATTTAATCGCGCAGCCGGAATTTATAGTGTGCATGCATGGGCGAAGAACACGGGATTGAAAAGACTTAGGAAGGAGATTAGGAAAGGGAGCGCCTGCGTTCTGCATGGCCAGATCGCGGCGTGGGGGACGTAGCCTCTCTCCATGCATCGATCCGAGCATGCAATCCGCAGGCTAGCTAGACACAGCAAGAGAAAAAGCGAGAGCGGGAAAAACGAAGTTCAAGAAGAAAGATACAGTTACAATGACGCCTGCCCAAAATTATAGTTACACACACGATTAAGGGCGCCGACTAATCAAAGTTCCGTTGCAGGCGCTAAAAGAATCGTGTAAGCAAAAAGCGCTGCGCGGCAAAATAAAATCCTAAATTCCTAAATTCCTAGCTAATGCAAAAAGAAACACAAATTCCGAAAAGAAAATCCGAAGTTCCGAGAGCCGTCAAGGGCTCGACAAGATTCGAAAAAGAAATTCAAAAAGAACGAAACAAAATGTCCGCGCGGTTTCCGCGCCTAAAATCCGACAACAGCACAGAAAAGAAGCGACGTCAACCGTTATTAATCGCGTCTAGTCGGCGCGACAGCCACTCGATCAATCATTCCGGGACTTGCCCAACCCTGAATCCAGCCATCCGAAAAGAAGCGACGAGAAAAGATGAAAAAACGAGGACACTGATGCAATTCTCCCCTAATCCCGATCTCCCGTAATTGGCCCATCCTTCCCAGCTTAGGACCCTTTATTGTTATCGTGCAGAAAATCGTGCGGAACTGAAATCGGTTCGTCACATATGTGACGCCCAGGGGGTTCCAATCTTAAGCAAGCTCTTGCTTGCTTGAATCATGACACATGTCGATTTCTCTAATCGATCAACTCGTGGAGCTTTTCGTTGCCACTTACCGTGTGAAGGAGTGTGGACGTCATTCAACGTAGCATACGAGGCTCTGTCCTATGAGTTCCTCAGGAGGGGCTTTCTTCAATCCAAGGAGGGGATTATTCATGCCATCGACGTGGCATGCACCAATGAACCAAGCATCAATGTCCTAAGGGAAGGGGAAAGGGAAGACGGTACATGGGGGCATGGCGAGGGGGTGGGTTGGTCGGAAGTGGGGGTAGAAAGCGTTCCAATCCCGCGACTGTCTCCGGAAGCTCCTGATATCAGACGATCCGGTGGAAGCGAGGGAATCGATTACCACTATGAGGGAGGGAGAAGAGATAGTCAGGGTAGAGGGTGGCGAAGGTTCGGAAGAGTGCCGCGCGGAATCGATCGTGGTTCTCACATGCGGGGATAGTCCCCGTGATTATGCAATAAACCTCAACCATATTGTGGCCTCGCCGCGTGGCACTGAAGAGGAGGGCATGAAGACAAAAGTCAGGGAGGGCACACCGGGTTGAGGGGTGGGGGTGAACAGTGACAACAAGGCGGGTGGCGTAGAAAAATCGGAAGGTATCAATCTGGAAGGGATTAGGGGGAAAGGTGACGCGGATGGTGATCTGGCGGAGGGTGAAGTGATCAAGGGGACGACGGGATAAGGACCGGGGACGAAGCCCGATGGCCCGCATCGGTACGAGCTCGAACTGGTGGACGGTCGGAGGTGGAGGGGGAGGGGGATCGGCTTCGTCACCACCTGGTCGGTGCGCTCGAAGTCTCGGCACCTGGGTCCCCATCTTCGGGCTTGGGCGGCTCCAGATCTTTGGCGGGATCGTCGACGATCGGCAGATTTGCTCCGCTTGCGAATTCCAGCTATCGCTTTCTGGCCGCAATCTCTTCTCTTTTACGCGCTGCCTCGGGGTCCTCCGCCTAAGCGCCCGTTCGTTCCCCCTCTTCTGCCGAGATTTCCCACTCGGATTCTTCCAGCTTCAATTCTTCCTCTTCTTCTTCTTCGTCCTCACTCTGCTCCCCCTCGCTGTGTTCACTATAACTGCCTTCTTCCGGTGTTTCTTCCTCCTCTTCTTCCTCCTCTGCGCCTTCTTCTTCTTCCTCCGCTTCTTCTTCTATCGCTAGTTCCTCGTCTTCGGAGACTGTTCGATCCTGGAAGAAAGCGAGGTCGACTATGTCCCGCGGGTTCAGGTATCCCCGTTTTGATGGCGGGTTGTTGTTGAATCACGGCTCCTCAAGGCAGGCTGACCACTGAAGGTACGACGTCAAAGTTCGTATGAGGACGTGCAGGACCGGGCTCTCATCGCTCTGCGAGACGATATCAAGGGGAAGATTGTCAACCAACTGCGCGAGAGGAACCGTGAGTTCCTTCACGATCAGCTGGCGATGGCTGGGCCGCACTGATCTGCACAGGAATCCAAGAAGATCGCCTTCCACCTCTGTCCGCCAGGCCTGGATGATCTGTAGCTCCAGGTACTTGGCCTAAGCACGGTGTTGCTCGTCCCTTGTCCACGTGAGTCGCACTCCGACCAGGCACACCGAAAGATCGTCGAAATGTTTACACCACAATTCCCACTTCCTTGGATCGAGAAAGGGGACAGCGAGCGGTTCCAGATACAAGGAGAAGCAAGGGTGAAGACTGGACTGCCCGAAGGTGGGGAAGAGAGATTGGAGAGCGAAGGTGGAGAGTTGGGAGCGGTTCATTGGGGACGTTGAAAGGGGATGAACTACGGAAGCACCACCGCCGGCTCGTGCTGGGACGCTCGAATCCCACCAAGTTCGCTGTCGTCTGTAGGGACAAGATTGTCCCCGGGGCGTGTGAGCCAGTGGTTCTACTCCGCGGCCAACTACTGACCCCACTCTCTTAGTGACGTCCGGATCGCCGTATGCCGCAGCGGGCTGATCGCGCCGATATCACCGCTTAAGGAGACGACGGTGGACACATGGCTAATCCCTGAGGCTGACTGCCGATGGACAACTACCACTTCCGCCAACACAACCGCCTGACGATTACTCGTGAATCAGAACTATCCTCCCGCGAATACCCCTGTGGTACAGAAGAACTACGCAAGCCGTAGAAGATCCAGACTGAAGCGCGGATGATGAACCTGCCGAATCGTTCAGATGTAGCCTCGTGGCGCTAGCAGATGATCGCCGAGAGCTCGCTCCGTGAGAAAACTCATGGCAATGGTAGCGGGGGCGGAGTATAGGAAAAGGCGAGAGATGCAGGGGAGGAAGAAAGCGATGGAGAGTCGTCGTCTTCTTCCGAAGCGAAGGAGGAGTAAGATTTCCGTAGCGAAGGAGGAGGAGGAAAATTTCCGTAGCGAAGAAGGAGGAGGAAGATGACGTTGCTGGAGATGGGGAGGAAGGGAGGGGACATAGATAGGACACGTGGCGTACGATCGGCCGAGCCGGTCGACTCCCTGAGACCTCTGGCACGAAGCGCACCGTGTTCACCCCGTTTGGGCCAAGCTCGATCACGCGAAATCGCTCGAACAATCGTGGAGCTATCTTCCCTTGGCGAGCACATTTCCTCACCTGCACCAAGTCCCCTAATTCATACTGGGGCCGCGGACCCACATTCCCGTTTCGGGCCTCGTAACTGCGAACCTGTAGACCGTGGGCCAACCCGGTCATTTTTTGGCGGTTTCGGGCTAATCTTGGGAGGGACCTTTCCATCAGTTTCATGTGTCGCTTGGCATTGTCCCGAACCGTGGCTCTCGTAGGCCGTCGGTTCAAAGAAGACTCATCCGGGAGGCTCGGTATCGAGACGCATGCCACACTATTGGTCCATAATTGGAACGGGCTTAGGCCCGTCGATTCATGAGGCGTTCCTCGATGGACCGCCAAGATGTGATCTACGATATCGGGCCAAGGCCTCGTGCCGCGATATTCCGTCGTAGCGCAGTCTTTATCACTCGATTTGCGTTTTCTACCAGGCCGTTAGATTGCGACATGTGGGGCGCAGTGTTCCGAATAGCGACGCCGTGTTCGACCAGATTCCTCAAGACTTGTCCCTTGAATTCTACCCCATTATCGATCAAAATTTCCTCCGTGTCCTGGTGCATCCCTAAAAACCGATTGACGTATCGTGCAATTTCGGCCGCCTGTCGAGTACGACAGGGATATGCCTCGATCCATTTCCAAAAATGGTCCACGAATATAGGATTGAATATTCACAGCTATTGGGTCCAGGGGGCACCACAATATCGGTAGTATTGCTTTGAAAAAGTCGTTCAAGTATCGTCGGTACTATCGATCTTGGCGGCTGAATCGGCGCCTTGTCCACAGAGCAGACCTGACAATTCGCGACGATGTGAAGGTCGTCGTCGCGAATATTGGACCAATACCACTTATTTTTGTCGATTGCTGACTCCGTTATCCGTACGGCGAAATGGGCAGTCGTTTCTTCATGCGTTATCTTCACCCAGTCATACCTCATGAACGGGTGCGGCACTATCATCCAAATCCCACAACCATCCGTTTTCCGTTTTTCCAACCGTCCCTCATTCCAACGGTAGTCCCGAGCCCTTTCACTGGCCCTCCTCCGATCTTCCTTGGTGAAGTCGTGGAGGGGGTTACCTACTAGGGTGGCAATCAAGGCGATATCCGTCCATACTTCGTCCCTTCTAAACTTTCGGGTCTTCTCTAACCCTTCTAATGTAGCATCTAAAAGGCGAGCCTCGGTCGGGATCTTATCAACCCGACACAAGGGGCACAACCAAGGCTTATTGCCATTTCGGTATTGGATGCACGAGCCATGGGCTCGTGTGACACACTGTCAATAGTCTACCCATTCCGCATATCCTTCCCCTCTAGGGCGCATAAAGACCGAGTATACTCGAGAAATTGCTTCGCAAAAATAACAAAATTTATCCATCAGGGAGAGGAGAGATGAGGAGGAGAGGGGAGAGAGGGGAGTGGTAGGGTTACCTCCGTCACCCATGGCCACCTGCCTGCTTCTTGCCACGTGGAAGGACTGCCACTTGTCCGTACTTGGGTCCGTTTGCCGATTCCGGTTCCTTCCACGGGATGATCTCTTCCGCCTTGGGACTTTAGCTGGTCGATGCAGACGTGTAAGCCCGTCCACGTTGTCGTGCCTCTCTGTATTTTGATGGATAATGTCGAAGTCGTATTCCTGTAGGCGCATCGCCCAATGTCCAATCATGCCCATGCAATTAGTGAGTCGCTTCAGCGCTAGCAAGGGCTCGTGATCGGTGACAAGGAGAAACTTCTGTTCGTACAGATACGGATGGAAGTGTTGGATTCCCCACACTACAGCGTAGCATTCGCCCTGTGGGGCTTAGTCATTTATCCCGCTTGTCTGGCACCGTTCGTGACTCATATTCGATGACGTGTTCGCGGCCGTCGTTCCCCTTCTGCACTAAGATAGAGGAAATAGTCTCTGACTGCCAGTCCGTGATGAGAATAAACTGCTTCGCGGGGTCCGGCCGGATCAAAACAGGTGCCGTTGCTAGAGCGTCCTTGAGGGTCGCGAAGGCCCATTCGCACTCTGCGTCCCAACTAAGGGGCTGGTCCTTTCGTAACAGGTTCGTCAAGGGTCGTGCAATCGTGGCGAAGCCTTTGATAAAACGACGATAGTACGAGGCTAACCCCAAGAAGGCTCGAACTGCGTCAGTGACGTGGGGATAGGAGCTTCCTTCACCGCCGCGACCTTTCTTGAGTCAGGCCGCAGTCCTTCACGTGTCACGACATAGCCCAAGAACAAGATTTCCGAAAGGAAAAATTCGCTCTTTTCGAGCGCGATCTTGAATCCAACGTCTTTCAGAGCACCCAACGTCCACTCCATATGTTGCGCATGCCCGTGATAGGTCTCCGAATAAACCAGGATGTCTTCCATGTATACGATGATGCAGAAGTTGATCATTCCCTGTGTTAACCGCTTCTTATAAATAAAATTTTAAAACGCGATATTCATGGCTCGCTGAAACCTGCCGGGCGCGTTGCAAATCCCCATCGGGCACCGAACCCATTGCCACGTGCCTTCGAACAGTACGAAGGCCGTCTTCGGCCGATCTTCCTCCTTGACCAGAATGTGATGGAAGTCGTGCCGAATATCAAACTTACTGAAGTAGTTAGCACACCCAATCACATCAAGAAAATCATCAATCCAAGGGAGGGGGTACACATCTTTGATCGTGATGTCATTCAGTTTGCGATAATCAATGCATATACGAATCAATCCGTTCTTTTTCGGTACTAATACTACCGGAAACGACCATGGTCCGGTGGTGGGTTCGATCCAACCGCTTGCTTCAAATTCTCGAATCCGCTCGAGAGCCTTTTTCCGTTCTACCAGGGAGTATCTGTATGGTTTGTAGTGAATTGGGGAATGGTTTCCTGTTTGGATCTCGTGCTGTATGACTAACGACAGTCCAATGTCTGCGTCCGTCACACCAATCGCTCCTTTGTATTCCTTTAGAATGTCTGCGATTAGGTGGTGGATCTCCTCAGGTACGTATCGGGGTACGTGAAACTCACACAACTTATTCCATATCCTTACATCGATGTGTTTTGTATTCACCCGTTTGGTGTTTTCTGACGGGGGCGCGGAGATGAATTAATTATCCGATCGCCAGGAAAACACCGTGGCCATCATTTGTGCATCTTGTTCTCGAATGGCCACGTGTTCCTCCGGTGTTACTCCGTCTCAAATGTCTTGCCACGACACAGGTTTCGTTGCGATCTTGATCCCGAGTCCATTTTTGAGGCGCTCAGGGGGTTCCAAAGAGTTGGTCTCTGGCCCTAAGCATAACAATCAAATCTCTTTTGCAGATGTCAAAAGAGATCGCGGAATATTCGTGATGTCACAATAATGCCTTTTGTCCTCATATCTTGCGAGCAGAGGCGAGATTCCTTCGTACAGGGTTCGAGGGGGTTCCAAAGAATCGGCCATCCTCGAATCTGTACGAGAGGTTCTCTCATAATCATTGTCTGTGTTCTCTGCAAATCTTGGCTAGTCCGGCTCAATACTCCTACATTTGTCCGTTCAGCGGGATAGTGAATATGTTGCTGTGCCATCTCCAGGACTACTGGATCGTCGTCATCACTGCTGTCCGCGTCTTTGAATGTCTGCCCATTGTCCCAGGTAATCACACGAAAAGTCCTCGTCATCGCCGGAGAAACTCGCGGGGCTATGTTAGCGGTAGTACGAAGAGTCAGTCTCATCGGTACAAGATAGGGTTTTCCTCCCGTATTTCGGAGGACAATCGATCGTCTTTCAAAGTGACTGTCCAGATTAGCGCGCAGTGCTACTAGGGCGGGAAGGCCAAAAAGCACGTCGTAAGTATTGACATCTAGATCAACAACGTCTCCCAACGCATGTACCTCCCATAGTCGAAAGACAATGTTAGTCATTCGTTTCACCGTTCTGATCTTCTCTTCGTCTGCCGAGACGAGTTGATCCTTTTCGGTAAGCATGATCAAATCGTTCTTTCTTCCTGCTCTCTCTACTACCCGTAAGGAGATACCTAACACAACGGCTCCCGGATCAATGATAGCATTATATGGAATTCCCCATACCTCGATATCGCATTCCGCGGATTTCCATGGGATGGGTTTAATTCGTAGGAAGTGATCATCTTTTTGGATTAGTCCTATGCGTATGGGATCGAAAGTACCTGCGACATTTTTGTCTGGTGTTGGTCCTTTCGTTTTTGTGTTTGCTGCTCGGGTAAGAGCAAATCGTTTCCGATTTGCTTTGCAGTGCAGCAGCATACGTTCATTGGCTTGTTCTGATATGGAAAGCAGAGGACCGATAGGAAGGGGGATTCGGTGATCTAAGGCCTGTACGATGTTTAGAACATCGATTTCCCCCGTGACGAAAGTGGGTCCTCCCGACTCCATCTCTTCTAGAGAAGGTCGCCATTCCGTCACTTCTCGTTGTTAAGGCACGGGTCTAATCGTACCAATCATCCCAAGCCCCAGATATCCCAGTCTTACATACTGATCTAATGGAATAAGCTCCCGGCTTCCTCCATTGTTGCTAACGTGGTTCCGCTTCCCTCTACTTCTTCCATCAAAGCTCCTACCCGTCCTGGCCCGTTAGCGATCGGTGCCGCAGCTACCGGTGCGGCTCTAACTCGTTGTTGCAGAGGCCGATGCGGGCAATCCTGGGCTATGTGCCCTGGTTGGTGACATGTGTAACAGACATTCAGATTGCCTGGGATCCCTGCTGGCGGTGGTGCTGGAGCCAATTCGTGCTGGATTGGTGTGGCACACACTGCGATGGGTCGCATCGATCTCATCATCGCCTCGATTCGCGCAATGTGTTCTCGTTGCTCCTTTTTACTCTCCTGAATCAAATTAACCACTGTTTTGGTTAGTTCAAGCAAAGCGGTTGAGTCGGCTGACCGTGCGGGATTTTCGGTCGGGGGTGGGGGCACTGTCATCACGGGAGCGAGTACGTTGGCAATCACATTTGGGACTGACTATTTAGGGGTAACCTGTTCTAAATAGGCGACCGGTCTGGACACAAACCCCATATTTTTAAACTTGTTTTGCAAGGTGGCCAGCTCAGCCTTAGCCCTAGCTAATTCAGACGAGTCTCCTTCCCTAGGATAATCTTCCCCTTCCAGGAAACTCGCAGCAAACTTTCGTAGTTGGATATGAAGTAGTGCGAGTTATCCGTAGTTGGATAATCGGGGCACCTCAGATCGCTGGTTGTGGCACAGTGAAACTCCCTGGGGCACAATCGATTCTCGGTTAGGCAGGGGAATTCCAGGTATCTTTGCCTAATACATTCTCTCACCCAAGGGTCGAAGTACTCTGAATCCCAAGATCTCGGCATCTTATCATTGCAGTGTGATGGAATCCTCCCGCACGCGTCTAATCGACAAGGGGATTTTTCGATATGATATCGGAAACTCCTATCCGTTTAGGCAAGTGGGGGAAGGAAAAGTTCCCACCTACCCGATATCGAAGGTGTCAAGTTCGTCAATGGCCGCGAATCGCCGCGCGTGGATAAGTGCAGGCTGTGCAGATCAGATCGCGCTTACACACATCCCCGCGAGGTATTCGCTTGTGTGTGGACAAACACTACCCAATCATCTAATAACTCCGTAATCCCGTACGCAATCGTTCATGAGCATGCAAGGTGCTATTAGGCATCGCGGCAACAACAGTAGCTCAAAAGAGGATTACCAGTAATGGAAGGAGTATTGAGGATTACGCAAAAATTCCTACTAGGCTCGTGAGTGTATCAAAACAACAAGCAAAGACGAGGATCAGGCAAAAGGAAATGCATTCGACATGACATTCATTCATCCATTCATTCGACAAAACACGCCACAAACAAAATTGAGGTCAATTGCAAAACGAGTGTGGGCGGAAACCAAGCCAAGACCGCGAAAACAAAAGGAAACAGGCGAATCGCCCTGAGCCGAGATCAAAATTTATATACAAAAGCAAGGAGGGAGAGAAGACAAAGAAAACCGCAAATCCACGTCCATCAACCTCAGCTCCCTCTCTCTCTCTCTCTCTCTCTCTCTCTCTCTCTCTCTCTCTCTCTCTCTCTCTCTCTCTCTCTCTCTCTCTCTCTCTCTCTCTCTCTCTCTCTCTCTCTCTCTCTCTCTCTCTCTCTCTCTCTCTCTCTCCGATGCGGATAGTCAGTCGTCACGCGACAACCTACGAAGTCGTCACCCCGCTTAGTCCTCCCGCGCCCGTCAGGTTCGCCCACGCCCACAGGCCGCCGTGGCCCGCGTCAACCCGGCGCGTTCGGCACCAGCTCGTCGGGTCACCCGACCCCCACTTCAACTCACCTCTTACTTCGCTCGCGAGCCAACCCTCACTGATCGCGCTCCCCGAGCTTCCAACAACTGGTTAAGAAAGCTATCTAATCGTGCAGCCAGAATTTATAGCGCGCATGCATATGCGAAGAACACGGGATTGCAAGGACTTAGGAAGGAGATTAGGAGAGGGAGCGCCTGCGTTCTGCATGGCCAAATCGCGGCGTGGGGGACGTAGCCTCTCACCACACATTGATCCGAGCAGGCAGTCCATGGGCTAGCTAGACACAACAAGAGAAAAAGTGAGAGCGGGAAAAACGAAGTTCAAGAAGAAAGATACAGTTACAACGGCGCCTGCCCAAAATTACAGTTACACACAGGATTAAGGGAGCCGACTAATCAGAGCTCCGTTGCAGCTGCTAAAAGAAGCGAGTAAGCAAAAAGTGCTGCGCGGCAAAATAAAATCCTAAATTCCTAAATTCCTAGCTAATGCAAAAAGAAGCATAAATTTTGAAAAGAAAATCCGAAGTTCCGAGAGTCGTCAAGGGCTCGACAAGATTCGAAAAAGAAATAAAAAAAAAACGTAACGAAACTCCCGCACGGTCTCCGCGCCTAAAATCTGACAACAGCACAGAAAAGAAGCGACGTCAACCGTTATTAACCGCGCTTGGTCGGTGCGACAACCACTCAATCAATCATTTCGGGACTTTCCCGACCCTGAATCCAGCCATCCGAAAAGAAGCGACGGAAGAGAAAAGACGAAAAAGCGAGGACACTGATGCAATTCTCCCTCAATCCCGATCTCCCGTAATTGGCCCATCCTTTCCAACTTAGGACCCTTCATTGTTGTCGCGCAGAAAATCGCGAGGAACAGAAATCGGTTCGTCACATGCCGACGTCGAACGTCGAAAGTCTCTGAATCCGATGTGGCTGACCTCAATCGAAGACTATGCGCCCGTCGTTCTTCCTCCGAACTAGTTCGTCGGATGAAGTCGGAGGCTCGGTACTCGTTGTTTCGCAGACACTCTGAGCACGGGGGTTGGGGCCAGTAAGGGGCGATTGCAAGCCAGGGGACGATGGTTAGGGAGTGGTAGGGTAGGATGCGGTGATTGGCATGGAATTCGGTCCCTAAGATAATGATTCCGGGCTCCGTGAGGACGTGACACGTGTCGGGGCTAGAGTAGCTGGGGAGATGGGGGTTACGTCCCAAGGCCTGGTCGAGGTCCCACTCACAAATACGTTTGTTCCCCGTCAAGTAGGGAAATTCTGGAGGTTCCACCCAGGGTCGTGCGGGCAAACAAGAGTGCTCCCAATATTTTTGGTATTCCCGATCCCTCAAACACTTGCGGTCGGTGACACGAAAGGAAACGCTGAAATTCATGCTGCAGGTGGGGTGGAACACCAGCCATTCGCGAGATTAGTCGAGTCCAGGTTTCGCAGACACGCGTGTAGGCAACGATCGTCTTTGGTCGAGCTTACAGGTCCGTGAGCGGGATCTGAATTTCGATCAGATGGGTGAAAGCCAGCGAATCGCGAGATGGATCATCCTATAATGAGTCAGTCATCTATTCGTCTAGCATGCCTACTTAATTCATACACATACAGAATCACACCTATCATCCATGCATATAGCTTACATACAAACAGAAAGGATCGAGGATCATGCAACAATTTTTTGGCCAATCAGCCCAGAGATCGCATAGGGCTCAATTGTCGGGAACCAATCAATCAAATTTGCCAATTCAAAAAGACAGAGACAGGGAGTGGGGAAAAACAATCGACATGTCAGTCTCCGAAGAAAAGAAGCAAGGAAGACGAAAAATCTGAGATGCCGATAAAAAAAAGGACAAGGCGACTGACGCCGAATACCAAAATTGCTCAGAAGGATGGAAGAGAAACATCACCAGAACACATCTCGTCTCTCTCTCTATCTATCTATCTTTCTCTCTCCACAACATCCCGATGCGGGTAGTCCGTCGCCTCACACCCACAAAGAGTTGTCACCCCGCTTAGTCCGAACATGCGAGCCGGGTTCGTCCATGTGCCATAGTCCGCCGCGGCCCTACGTCAACCCCGCATGCCCAGCACCAGCTCGTCGGATCGCCCAACTCTCTACTCACCTTCCAAATCTCACTCGTTAGCCGATCCTCTCGACCTTGTTATCTCGTAGAATTCTTAGAGAGTGAGTTAATCACGCTTGCAAAATTTATAGCATGCATGCTTGCGCGAGATAGTTGTGGTTGTGCCTAAGTGGAAAAGGAAAGAGGAGAAAGGAAGTGCCTACGTCTGCATGGCCAGGCCGCGGTTTGGGGGACGTAGCCTCACTCCACACATCGATCCAGTCATGCAAGCGTTCCAGCCAATTAGGACAGAGGAAGAAGTACGCGCGCACATCGACGCCACAAAAGATATTAAAAACAGGAGGATTACATCTACAATTATGCCGGCCAAAACAAAAATTACAATTACACGCAAGGATAAATGCGTGGAAAAATCAGAACACATATCCTGACACGGCAAGGCATGCGCAAGCAAGAATCGTCGTGCAACGAAAATTGAGACGCGTTTAAATTCCTAATCTAATTCCTAATTGCAAAAAGAAAATTTCGAACGAAGCAAATTCCGAGGGTCCATGGGGTCTTGACATCGGTTGAAAATTCAAAAAGATTTTTCCGCGCAACAATCACGCCAAAGTTCTCATTTCCCACAGCAGAACAAGAAAGAAGCTATGACAACAATTATCTTATGCGCTCGCTAAGGTGCGATCAACTACCAACCGTCACAAAAGTACCCCGGCCTCGATTCCAAAAACAACCCATTTAATCCAGCGGGACCTCCTGACTCAATCCCCGACTTAGTCTTGTGTAGAAAATCGTGCGGTTGCAAAAAACAGTTCGTCACATATGTGACGCCCAGGGGGTTCCAATCATGCTTGCTCTCGTAATCATCTGTCGATCTCTCAGCGATCGACGTGGAGCTGACACGTGCCACTTACCGTGAGATGAGAGTGTGGAAGTCATCCAGGTGGCATTCGCAAACTCCGATCTAGAGATTGTCGAGGAAGGGTAATCTGATGACGGGAGGAAGAGGAGGAGGGTGAACTTGCGGGAGGGGTAGCAGAAAGCGACGGAGTTGTCGATCTCCAGCAGGGAGTCGAGTGTTGTGTGTCCATTCAACAGGGAACAGGTTTTGTACAACGCCGTTGTACCCGTTGAACACCCCCGGGGTCCCCGTTGAATCCCCGTTGAACAGTATAACGGAGGCTTCCCGTTGAATTCCGATCAACAGGTCGAGCGCAATGGGGCTCGCACACGTGGCGGGACACGCGTGGAATAAACGAAAGTAAAAATACTACCCTCTGTGTGTGTGTGTGTGTGTGTGTGTGTGTGTGTGTGTGTGTTCATGTGTGTGTGTGTGTGTGTGCGTGTT
>BFEA01000627.1:779414-800903 GCA_003427395.1 Chara braunii | reverse complement strand
AAAAATAAACTGAACAACTTTTGCCTCAGGGTCACATCGCAATTCTTCACCAAACTTAAAATAAAAATAAAAATAAAAATTAAAAATAATTGTTTTATTTTTACTTTTTTGGCCCTGCCGGGCAAGTGACCCCGGGCCACTCTGGTAGCCTAGAAAACGGCGGTAAAAAAAAAAGATAAAAAAACGGCGCCCCTAAAAGTTTATGACCGTCGATGTGTTCGTTATCGACGGTCACAAATGAAGAATTAGGTGTGCTGGAAGGCTACCGTAGCCCCGAGGAAGATCTCTCAGCAATACCTGAGCCTACTGTAAGCGTGCCATTGACCACCCCAGTCATGGGTTTGAACCCCAACATTCATGTCAACGGTGTCCCATTCAGGGTCGGCAAAAATCGGTGCGCAGTGAAATTCAGGGTCGGCAAAAACAAACTCGGAGGTAGTTGTGGTTTAACAAGGGAAGGGTAAAAGTGGAGTGATGCCCCTAAAAGTTGTCATATTTTCC
This sequence comes from Chara braunii, assembly GCA_003427395.1. NCBI lineage: Eukaryota > Viridiplantae > Streptophyta > Charophyceae > Charales > Characeae > Chara > Chara braunii. Next base: position 800,402 of record BFEA01000627.1, on the reverse strand, counting down.
TGGGCCACACGCAAGGTTACATTCATAACTCGTCAGACGTTGCCGGTAGTTGCCACCCTGGACCGCGTGTACGACATACACTTGGGCGAGCCCTACCGAGGAAATGGGATAGGGGAAAACCCTGATTCTTTTCACAAATTTGGACCCCCATGAGAGGGGCATATGGTGAAATATTCAAATAACCGATTTATGTTTTTTTTTTTTTTTTTTTTTCACATATCCCTGGTGATGCTAGAGGTGCTGATATAATCGGCCACCTCTAGCACCCCCAGGCAGGCTCCATCTATTAGTGGGGAGCAGCACCTGGTGGAAACCGGGTCCATCGTCCCTTACATTTTTGGGAGAAAAGGATCATGAGGAATCATGAGATAGCATGCTGGAAACCGGGTCCAGCGTCCCTTCGCTAACTATCCTGTACTTTCCAAGCCAAGACCCAGGGTTGGGGCCCATCAGGGCTACTAGGGGGCATCAGTGGTCCCTCTTTGTTCCCCGGCCCACCTTCCTAGTCACACTACCGCACTTTCCTTTGAGAGTGTCTGAAGGAGTGTCTAAGATCTGAATATCTGATAAGAAAACTGAAAAGTTCCGACGGCTCTGAGAAAGGTCTGAGAATCGTCCTCTCTGGGTCACATTGAGATAGAGTGGGCTGAGTGAGATGAAGTGACCAGATATAGGCTGGTCTGATATAGGTTCCAGCTCGAATTAAACTGCGGCTGTAGGGTTATCATACAGCCACTCAGAACCCCCACTGAATTCATCATCAACTCCAAATGTCTCTAGGCCCCCAGATATTCCTCCAGGGCTAGCGGGTGAAGGGGAAAGGGATCAACGAAGTCCTGAGCAGGTGATCCCAACCGCTCTATGGGATCTACCCTTGTCCAATCCTTAAAGTGAAGCTGATAGTTTCTTTCCAAATCGCCCTCTTGTCCCTCTCCATGTCCTTCGTTCTGCGGCCAGTCCAGCCTGTCTCCTGTCCAGCTCACGCTCGCGACCCAACCCTCCCTCTTCCCCCCCAACCAGTCTTCAAAAAATCGGGAGATAATTTTTTTAATGTTTACCTTGCTGTGCACCTAATTCAGGTTTTCCTTAACTCTCTGCTATTGTGCCGTGATCTCATGTTGGAAAAACAGTCGTATCTGCTCTGTGACTTCCCCCTCTTCCACCGTGGCCCCCTCCAATTCCAGAATGCATCTTCTACACCATATAGCCCATAGGGCAATACGCCTACCCAGAGAGTGCATATTCGCTACAAAGGTGTTGTCACGAAACTGGGGGTAGTGTCCTAGCAGGATTGCCCTCCAGTCCCAAGGCCATGATGAACCTGGAATGATGTGCCGCCAGATCCTATCCCACCATCACCATAATAAGACAGCTGCAGGGCATTGCAGGAAAATGTGCTCAACCGTCTTAGGGTGCTTTTTCCGGGGAAGTTTTGGCGGCAACCCCGACATCAGGGGAGCGCCTTTCCTTGCTGTTCTAGCAGCGTATGATCAATCAGCCAGTCATTGGTCGACAGGCATCGATGGGTAATTTGCCATTGAAGAGCGGAGATTTTTGCCGACCTTTTCTGATACTCAGTGAACCATTGAATAGGTTTGAGCGTGCTTCTGTCTACATTAAGATGGCGCTGCCATCTATCCTCAACCACGTCTCGTAGCCTATGCTTGGGTCTAAGCATTCGGTAGACCAACTTCGTTTTTAGGGCAGCTAACAGTACCGTTCTTTCCTCCCCCCGTCCCCGCCTTCCCCCGCCTTTCCACGACCATCTCCATTCTTGGGGATCAAAGGGGAGGTTCTCAATCGGGGTCATTGGGCGATACACTGTCCAGCCTTTCCCTTCTTCTATTACCCTAATGCGATAGACTTCTGATTTTCTTTTCCAGATGAAAGGTTGTCTACTCTTTTGTAGCTGCCATGTTTCTGTGACATTGTAGCATTCAATCAGGATTTGTGCTTGGTCCACTATATGCACTCGACCAACTTGTGGTTCATGGCCAGGTAGCCCAACCCAATCATCCTCTTCCAACGTTAGACTTTCTTGAGCGTGGTGTACCATTGGATGGCGAAACTTTCAATAAGTTCTTCCATTGTTGAATCTCGTGAGTGGCAGTAGCGTAGGCATCTTTTCATGCTTGCTGCACTTTTCCATTCTCCGCTTGCCTCATCCCAGAGGTTCCCCACCCTCAGCACCCCATGTTTCACCCAAATGTTCCATGGGGAGTCTTAGCTGTTCGTCACTTGGTCGAGGGAGTCTGTGATTAATCTATTGCCAAACAGTGGTTGCCTGATTATCTCCTCCCATCTGTCAGGTGCGGGGCAGTCGGGGGTTGGGAGTTTCCTCCACGTGCTCATAAGACGTATCCAATGCTCGTCCGCCGGGTCACTGTTCTTGTATTTCCTAGGGAGTCTCCAATACTTGTCCTCGAGCCATATCAGAGGTTCGGTTTCTGGTGGGGTTTCCAGGGCCAAAGCCGCAATTTGCATCAGTGTCAGGGGAACCCAGGGGGAGGAAGTCTCAAAAATGATATGTTGAATCCAGTGGAAGCTCAGGGCCTGAAACTGTGAGGAAGGGTCCACTATTGCAAACCCCCCTCCAACGTTGGGTTGAACGACCGATTCCCATGCCACACGACTGATGGCATGGGTGTTGCTACCATCCATTCTCCATAGGAAGGCCGCCAGTTGTTGCTTGAGCGTCTTAAGCTCCCCTTTACTCATGGGTCATAGGATGACTCTATACCAAAGAGTAGCAAGCACAACATTATTGATGACAAGGGTCCTCCCAAAAATTGAAGTGTGCTTGTGGTTCCAATTCGCTAGCTTGGCCTGTGCCGGTCTAATCAGCCACTCATCATTGGTGATGGGTTTTCCTTTTGTTGTAATCGACCCTCCTAAGATTCTAAGGGGATCGTTCGGGGGAAGCCAAGTAATGCGCGGGCTCTCTGGTGGCTTGCCCCCCTGGTGGTGCAGCCACCAGCCCATAGTTTTTTGCCCCCAATCGACGGTCATGTCTGAGACGCTGCCAAAGCGGTTCATGAGGGCTTGGATTTCTCCCATGTTTTGTGTGTTTGCCTCAACCATAACAGTGAGGTCGTTCACAAATAGGGAGCAGATGGGTACCGCTTCTTTCGGGATATCGGTGCTCCTGATCCGAGTTAGATCCTTGTTATGTCTTAAGTTAGCAGAGAGAGCCTCCATGATGACCAAGAAGAGGTAGGGGGCAATAGGTTCTCCTTGCCTAACCGACCGCTGAACCTCAAATGGAAGTGCCACTGATTCATTAACTTGTACACAAGTGGTGGCATTTTTGTGTAGGATGCTTACCCATCGCCTGAAGGTCGGCCCAACGTTCATTCTTTCCAGACACTTGTCCAAAAAAATCCAGTCTACGAGATCGTATGCCTTCTCGAAATCGATGAAGACGATTGCAACGTTTGCCCGGTATCTTCGTGCTAGACAGACAATTTCATTCACCAACATGATATTTTTTTGTATTTTTCTGCCGGTCATGAACCGTGTCTGAGCTGGATGGATTACGTCTGCCAGGATTGCAGCCATACGATTCGCCAAGACTTTGGAGAGGATTTTGTAGACCACTGTGAGGAGAGTAATTGGTCTGTAGTTCCTAATGTTCATTTTATCCCCTTTTTTGTACAGAAGAGTCAACACCCCTTTTCCTACTACTTCCCCCATTTCCCCATCCTCCCAAACCTTATGGTAGAAATCCCATGGACCTGTGCTCAGTTCTGATCACATTGTTTCCCAAAACTCTTTGGGGAAGCCATCAATGCCAGGTGTTTTCTCTTCCTTCATCCCAAGAAGTGTTGCCTATATCTCATCCTTTGTCAGAGGACGCTCCAGGTGATTTCGCTGTATTGGGGAGAGGTGCTTGTTCATGGGAGCTAGGAACTCTTCCAGATCTTTCGCCCATGCCTCCCCTCGCGGGGCCGGGAGTTGGGATGTGTATAGTTGTTTGAAGAATCTTCGTGTGATTAGAGTGTCGTTTGCGGTATTCGTTGCTATGATTTCGTCCTCTCTATTCGGATCATACAATGCCTCAATTACCGTTCGTCTCGCGCGGGTTGTCGCCATGCTGAAGAAATGGGTATCCATTGTGGCTTCCTTAGTGAATTTAGACATTTTTCCTCGTATCCTGATTCCTTGCCACCTGTGTTGTATATACTGGAGAAGTTTGGCCTTCACTTCTTGTACGTGTGTGGTGAGAAGGTGTGAATATTCCTGGTGTTTCAGGTTTAGCAGTTCCTTATGGATGGCAAATTCTTGTTGTTGTCTCATAGTTGCTTTGACTTTTAAGAGGTGTTTGCATTTTTTGGCTAAAAAAAACAGGCCATTGTTGAACCACGTGGAGTATGAGTCGAAGTGAACTTTCTGCTGGCTCCAGAACTGCCACTCATGTTGAATTATTTGTTTAAATTGTTGGTCTTTTAGAAGTGAGGTGTTTAGCTTGAAAAGACCGGGTCCTCGATCCGTTTTTTTCCTCATAGTGAGTATTATCCCACATGTTTTGTGATCCAGGCCAGGATGTGGGCTGCGTGGGAGGATGGCAGCCCATTGAAGGGCGCCTTCTAAGTCATTTGAGAGTAGTATGAGGTCAATTCGCAATTTCGACAGCCTGGTCGGATCGCTGTCCCTTACACAGGAGAAGGTCCGGTCCGCGGGGTGCAGGCGGCGGAAGGTGTCGAAGACCGCAAGGTTTTCACACAGATCAACAATCATTTGCTCGTCTTCCTCTGCTGCAGAAGAGGGGGACCCCTAACGGTTTCATTTGTCGTGCCTTCTCTTTGGGGCGGCATTAAAATCCCCCGCAATGATCAATGGGATGCCATCCGGCACGCGTGTCCCTAAGTTGCATAAAAGGGATTTTTTTTCACCAACCATGTTAGGGGAATAGATGCATAAGATGCATAGCAGTTCTACCTCCAGCATCCCCAGTACTGACACCCACCGTCCTTCTTCCTCGTCCACCACCCAATGGACCATCTCAAATCTGGAGTCGGGGGCTATCCAAATCGCTACCCCTGCTGATCCGGGTCTGGGGGCATGGGCCATTACCGCCAAATGGGGCCAGACCATCTTGTGAGCTCTGTTATGTTCTGGTTTATCCTCCAGGTGGGTCTCCCTCCTACCCCCCTAAGTTGATCCCAAATGGCCTGAGATTTTTTTGGATTGTTGGTTGCCAGGCCGTTTACGTTGATAGAACGGAGATCTAAGTCTGTCGTTCTGACACATTTTTTCGATGCCGGATTTCTACAGTATAGTGTTTCCAAGTCAGTCATCTGTGCTGGATGGGGGGTTTTAATCACAAGGTGTGCCATTTTTTGGTGTCCCATGTACCTAGAAGCATAATTTTTTTTTGCAGGATTCTACACAAACATTTGCACACATCGTCTTCAGACCAGTAATCACAGGTTTTAACCTTTGCGCACTGTAAATTGAGCAACGCATTGTGACTAAATCAACGCAGATTGGCGGTTTTATTGGGTTCAAACAACAAGTACATGTCATTCCTTGCCATCTGTAGGTCGCTACCCGCAAATCTCATTCCCGCCCTCGCCCCGGGTGCGTAGTGCCTGGGCACAAAGGCTTGCATCTGGTTCATGAAGACTTTGTCCCTTTCCTTTAGATCTGTAATTTGGGCCGGGAAATCCCACCCTTGCAGTGCCACCCCGCCATGCTCCTCCATCGAGGAGAGCCCAATCTCCCATTTCCCATCTGTTTTTCTCATGGGGATTACTACTACGCCGTCCGTAATGGTGAGGGGCAGCTCGAAGAGACCCCGTTCCACGAGTTGTCGCAGCTTGAGACGACTTGAGGTCATCCCTTCCTCTCCGTCCTCCCCTTGTGTAGCAGCCAGTGTACCATCTGCAGGGGCGGGGGGATGGCGTGAGTGCTCTTGATCCGGGGCGGGTGGAGGACGAAATCGGCTACGGGCGATGGCCAGGATTCTCTGGAAGCTCTTTGCCCATGTCAAATGGGCTTGGGGGCCGTTTGTCAGCGCAGCTGTGAGAGGCGGTCTGTTATTTAAGAGTGTGACCAGTTCCACATAGGACGCGTCCCAGTATTCGTCCCCTCCCATCACGCCCTCCTTAGCAGACTCGGAACGTAAATGTTTGATAATCCATTCCGTGATTATCTGGATCTTCTGGTCCAGGTCCATTTCCAAGAGGGGGGCGCCTGGGTCCGTTTGGCTGTCCACCATTTCAACTTCTGGAAGGGGGGGAATGTGTCTATGTCCATTGGCCGGGCCCCGAAGGCGTCGGAGAAAAAATCCGACGCTTGATGTTTGTATTCTACTTGCGAATTTTGTGCGTGCTGCGGTTGTTTCTCCTCCAGATTGTGTGCCCTGCCCGTTGCTGTGTTGGCTCTGCCCGTGGCTATGCTGGCTGTGCTGGCCGTGCTGGTGGGATGTATGCTTGTTGTGAGTGCTTCGCCCTTGCCTGCTGCTTCGGTCGTGTCTGTTGCCCTTGCTGTCCTTGCTTAGATTGCTCAGCTTGCTGCACCTGGTGTGTTTGTTGTGTCTTTTGTTGTATCTGTTATGTTTCTTGTCGATTTATGCATCTCATCCTTCAGCAGGCTTTTTTTTTTTTTTTTTTTTTTTTTTTTTTTTTTTTTTTTTTTTTTTTTTTTTTTTTTTTTTTTTTTTTTTTTTTTTTTTTTTTTTTTTTTTTTTTTTTTTTTTTTAACAAAAACTTCATATGAGGGAGATCTCACTTAACGAGGTGATAAGAGCAGCCCTGTTAAGTGGGTCCCGACGTTGAAGGCTCCATCTATTGGTGGGGAGCTACACCTGCTGGAAATTGGGTCCAGCGTCCCTGTTCAATAACATCTGTCAGTTGGAAATCGGGTCCAGCATCCCTTATACAATAATGTCAAAAAATACCCTGTTCAACACAACACCAGTACTTGGAACCCTTCAACACCAACAGAAGAGAGGAGAAGCTGTGGAAGGGAAAAGGGGGTCGAATGAGATTAACATTCTGACACAAACATTAAGAAGTTAGCCTAAATCGCGTCTCACATTTCCCGTATTTAACACTACCACCATGAAAGGGGGGAGCGCCAATAGCTATAGTAGAATGATCTTATTAGCAATTTAGCAATTATGTTTTGACGTGGGTTGGAGAAAACGAGTAGATCCACACTCTCGTACCTCCATATTTCATGGTACCACTCATTGCATAATAGGACAGGTTTTGTGAAAGTGTCACCCATGCCTTTGTCGATGATGGGCTCTCCTCCTGTTGAGTCATGGCAGTGGCTGCCCAACAGGACATCAACACTCGTGGCGTAGGCACGCGGCCCGGGCAGAGGTGCAACACCACGGTAAACTTCGGTATCTAAAGAGTACATATTTTGCGATCGAACGTGGGTTCTGTTCAGTCAGGATTGTGCAAAAGATGGGAAAAACAACCTTTCATCCTCGATTCCTCGCGTATGTGTTCGGTAACTCCCCACCCAACCCTCCCGACATGGAGTATGTGGCCATCAGGGAAGAAACCAGATTGTGGCCATTCCCCACTCGCCCCCGTGCTAAACCCATCATGTGCAAACCCGCCCTCACATGTCATCCCCCAGTTCGGACATGGTGATTGAATGCCTGCATCCAATCTTCCCGTTCCTCCATATCGTGCTGCTCCAAAAGTGCCACCTTCCGCAAGGAGAGAGGTCATATTGTGTAGCTCTTTCCCGGGATTATACACAAATACCTGCACGTGCTTGAAAGTTGGCAAAGGTGGCAAACCGTTCGGCAAGGTTGTGGCAATGTGTAGCATGGTCGATGATCTTGTAGCGGTGGACAAACCTTGGAACGTCGGACTGGCAATGCCTGGGTTGGATGGCCGGACTTCATGCAAGCCTGTGTCTATGGGGGCCAATGACAGGGATTGTGATCGTCTATGCACAGGGTATCTAGAGTGGTCCATACCTTTTACGAACTTTGTAAGCAGATGCTGGTCTTCACAGGAATGACGACACCGGGCTCCATGGTATGGAAATGGAGCACCTGGGAAAAGCGAAGGAACCAGCTGCACACCAAGTCGGATCCGATATTCCTGCCACTTGGCCTACAAACAACAATGTGTGGCAGTGCTATGGAGACACGCGAGCGGAATGCGGTGGACATCCAAAAAGTGGCTGCATAGCAGAAAGCGGCGGACTTCCGAAAAGTGGTAAAGTGACGAAAAGCGGTGGACTTCCAACGAGCGACCATGTCGTGGAAGCGGTAAACTGCCAATCGTCGGCCACTTAGTGGAAAGTTATAAAACGCCTGGCAAGAAAGTATGAGACACGAAGCGATAGTGGGAGATGGCTTTTTCAACTGTCGTGTTGTGAAAGTGATTGTGGTACGGTGAAAGATGGTGAGTTATTTGATAGTCGATATGGGACGAGAATTGGCAAAACACGAGAACAACGAATGAGAGGGGCAACCACGATGTACATTGTCAGCCCCAGGTTGGGTTATCCATTGGGCTTGAACAATTTTTCCGTGCTCGGGGCCTGAGTGGCCATGTACTGAAACATTGGATGACCGCGTGTCACTTCTCACTCTCCTCACATTGCACAACCCCTTGGATGTGCAGACGTTCCAAGACGATGATATAAATATAAGAAAAAAAAAAAAAAAAGGTTAAAAAATGTGCCAAGAGAAACGAAAAGGTCAAAAATACACAACAGGCAAAACTAAGTTATGAAATTTTCAAAAATTATAGCAGCATTTCGTTTTCTTCATGGGGTTTAAATGTGCAATCAAGAAAATAACTAAGTAAAATGATAACATTTCGCCAACACTTCACTACCACCAAGGGGGCAAAATGTGCTGAAAGAAGAGAGTACGAGAACATTTCGCCAACACTTCATTACCACCAAGGGGTCAAAATGTGCGCCGATAGCGAAAATTACTAAGTCCTAAAAAAATATATGGATGCCGCAAAAAAAATTAATTTTTAAAATAAATAATAAAAATGAAATAAATCAAAAAATTATAAAAGAAGTAGGCAAAAAATAATTCGTTAAAAAAAAATTTATCAAAGAGAAAAACAAAAGATGAAAAAACAAAAAAAAACGAAGTTGGAGGGGGGAAAGGGGAAGTGATAAGGAAAATAAGAAATATATGAAAAAAAGAAAATATTGAAATGGTAGGTGAAAGAGATGATGAGGTTGTAATTAAGGGGAAGAAAGGAGGAGAGGATGGTGGTAGAATGGGGAAAAATAATATGAAAAATATTCTTTTTTAAAATAAAAAATTAATAAAAGAGGGTGAGTGAAAAGAAGAGGAGAAAAAATGACGGTAAAAAATGCGTGAGAAGTGAGAGATAATGGAGAGCAGTGAGAAAATGAAGAAAAGAGGAGAGGAGAGGGAGGGAGGGTAAGAGATTAGTGGTAGAGTTAGAAAAAAATAATGAGAGGGAAGGAGAAGTGGTGGAGAGAGTTAATTAGTATGATACCAAACTCTTCAGTAATCAAGAGGAAAAAAATCACCAAAATCCCTTGGAAGAAGGGGATCTTCAACTACTGCAAAAACCGCCAGCAAGGCATGAAGGTTTGATCATACTGATCAGATCTGCCAAATAGATGGTTTGAGAGAGATCTTGATCTCCCAACCGGATACTCTCCACTTGTAGCAACCGGATACTCTCCACTTGTAGCACAACCTCCTATTCAGGTCTTGTTTTTCTGTAAAATGTTGTTTCGACAGTTATGTCTGATCATACTTTATTATATTTGCCAAAAAATAGCAATAAAAATGATCTTCTGTCGCAGACATCCCCCTAGTCAAGGGGGTCTTCAAGTGCTACCACGTGGCACTCTAATGGTCACGGGGAGGGAGAGAGGAGAGAGGAGGGGGATCCGTTTTTTCTCAATAACTTTTGATCCGTTTTTTGTCAATAACTTTTGATCCGCTTGGCGAAATTTGGCAAACAAAGACTCGTTGGAAAAAATTTTCAAAGACACTTCCAACGAGATATGGCGTGACTTCTGTCGAGGCTTGTAAAAATAACGCTCTTCAAAAAACTAACGCGCACAATTTTTGAGTTGTGAAAACAAATTGTGATCTTTCAACGATCGTAGGTCTAAAACTAACGTACAAATTTTATGACTTGTTGAAGTGGCTTGTCAAAAGATTTTCAACAAGCCAAAGATTTTTAAAGAAAAAATGGACATCGGATAAAAAAATTATGATGAAAAATATGTACCGGTGTCACAATAAAAGTGAAGTAGAGAACTTTTATGTTTAAACCACGTGATAAATGATGGGGCCAGGAGGGGTGGATGAGAGAGGGGAGCAGAGAGAAACGCCTGCTCTGATACCAGTGTAATGGGCACTGCCTGGGTGGCGGTTCCGATTTGTATGTGGAGGAGGAATGAAGGAAAAAAGGTGGAGATGAGGATGAAGTTGGAAGGGAAAGAGACAAGACCACCAAGGATTCAACACCCATATACTCCAAAAACGTGCAAATGAAGAATGAAATGAAAATAGACTGCAGCTCGGGTATACCCCTAGTAGATTGACTGGACTGGACTTACCTGATACCGACAGTAATACCGGGCAAGACTGAACTGGACTGAATGAATACATGGTCTGTGGGGTCAGACCACGACCTGGTCCCATGGGATGAATAGGCAAAATGACCAGATAGCCCTGGTTGTAAGCCAGAGCAGCAAGAGGCACGCTACAAGTGGGGTTTCACTAATCGTCTTCCAAAGTTTACCGCAAAGAAGTGGGGTCCACCTTTTAGGTTCAAGATGAAAATAATGAGACACCTCGAGCCGAAACTGATGGAGCTCCATGATGAAGTTGCATTAGCATTTGTAGGGGCACCTAAACATGACTCACAACTACTTGAAGCTGACTTGGTTGCATATGGTTAAGCTCTCTCTAGCAATGGTTATTTATAAAGTGCATAAGAGGATGATTTTATGACGATTCAACATGCCTTTGCACTGGCTCTATCGGGAACGCAACTCTCCAAACCCACTTGAAGCGAAAATTCAGACAAAGAAATTATGTGGATGGAACTCATTTAGGTCAGGATTGTGGGCGTTGAAGAAGATGGACGATGGGGCTTCAAAATGGCCACCCATGTTTGTTCCCTCCTGTTCCATCCGACAGAGTGGGAATGAGATAGAGCTGCCCCCTTGCTCATTTGGATTGTTATGTGAAAACACTCCACACAACCAACATTGTGGACATTCAACGATGGTCAAGGGACTCTCAATTGATGGTAGACGACTTCACTAACGTCAACTGGGCCCAATACGCCCGTTGAATGCCCACATTGCATAAGTTTTTTCAATGGCAGATCCTATACAGGTGTCTACCAACGTTTGATTGGATCATGTTCAAACCACTCGAACAATGATGTATTATGTCAACACTCTACTCGTATTGTTGTAATCCTCTCATAAATGTCTAGCGAACTTGGAATATTATCTACTGGAATGGTCTATATAACACTTCAAATACGACCGTGGTAAAATGGGGTCTGGCGGTAAGGAGCGCCCATGAGATCCAGCGCTGTTGTTGAGGGGATGGGAAAAAAAAATCTTGTCCACATGGACCGCCTTTCACCTGAGCCTATTTCCGTACGTGCACTTGGAAGTGCTAATGACAGTTTAGACAGCCCGCTCTTCACTTGAAGGAAAAAAACGCAGTTTTATATATCTACAAGCAAAAAAAAAAAAAGGAGACAACCTTCGGCCAAATACACACAGAGCCTATCTCAAGCTCAAAGAATCACTGAAAACAATTACCAACAATGTGGATGCAAGAAAAACCGTTGATGAATCAAGCACAACGAGAAGAGGACATCAACACTTTCCGGCCCATGCGGTCTCATCCAGGCAGAAAACTAGGCATTATGGATCACCGCCTCAATATCTATTGTAAGTCATGGACAATGGATGAATATCCCTGCCAATGGAGATCACATCAGGTGTTTGTCCTTCTGCTGGCAGATAACCCTTTAGTCCCTGGCCCAAACTCAGATTCACACTCAGGATAGTCTGTCACATTTTAGGCCTAGGCTCTGTGCATTAGGCTTTCTCCCTTTGAATAGTGCCCTCCATTTCTACCCTGATGCAAGAAACAAGCGGGAACACACGAACGTTTTTTAGTTCCTTCTTTAATGGGCACCCGCCTATGCCCCACATATTGCCCTACGGACACCCCCTGTTCTGTCAGTATCACTTTTGTCCCTCACTGCGTATTCCCCATTCAACCCCTCCACTCTCCCATATTGTCTTCCCACACCCTCTGACCTCCTCCAAGGACGCTCCCGATCAGACCCCCTACTGCCTTCGGGTTCCCCTCCCCAACCCCCTCCCCCGCTTACTCTCCCTTTCCCTCAACCACATTTACGCCTTTAGGGAGAACAATGGACCATCAAAACTGGAATCTTTTGAAAAACTGGCAAGGCAGATCATGATTGTGGAAAACTCATACTAGTAATAAGTCAGGATTTGGTGGAGACATCAGTTCCATAAGCAAGTAGGGGTAAGGAAACTAGGTACAACAAGGAAAGGACAACAAGTTGTGGGGGGAACGACAAACCTCACCATCGGTGGGACACTGGACCTGCTTTCCAGTAAATATTTGGACAATGGGATGTTGGACCCGGATTCCAGCAGGTGCCGCTCCCCACCACTATGAGAGCAACCATCCTCTCAACAACTCCTCAATCCAAAGGGTTCATTCACCACCATCTGGATAAAGGACTTGCACCATGATGTTTTTTTCAAAAGAAAAAAAAAAAGTGATGTTGTCAATAGATTCAATGGTTATGGTTGTTGGGTCTTTGGTCAGTCTCGGGCTAAAGTGCAAAGCTTCTTTTGACAGTCTGGAAACATACTGAAGAGGTCTGATTATGTGCAAATTTATTTATGTTTTCTATATTGCTAAGGGACACTGACCCTTGTTATCACTAGGTGAAGTTGTCCACCAACAGATGGAGCCTCGGCTACAGTGCAGGGCAGACCTGACACTCAAAGGCGACCTCTTGGTGAGAGGCGGATCTAAAACTTTTTTTTTTTTTTTTTTTTTTTTTTTTTTAAATTTTTTTTTTTTTTTTTATTTTGCTGCATCTAGTGGTGGGGAGTTGCACCTGATGGAAAATTTTCTTTTGCAATACCTGAATTCTAAATATGTTATCATTTTTCACTCATTTGATATTTTTATGTTGGTTAGGGATAACTGAGTTATCATATGCTGGATCAAATAAAGTCAGGAGAATATCTCCATTACTGGATATGACCAAGATGTTGTCAATTACATTTATATGATGATTGATTGCTACCCAGTCATTTATTTTGAATTTAGGTTCATTTCGCAGGATGCGAAACCATTCTAAAGGAATTAGATTTATTACCTTTTCCAAGTTTTCATAGGTATGGTGGCAATAACCCAGTTGGTCTTGTAGATCCAATGTTTTCTTCCAATCATTGTTTATTGGATTTCATATGTCTTTTAGTCTTATAACTTCTTTCCTTACCCAATATTTCACGGGGAGTCCATACAGTGAATAACATTTACGTATGAGTCTTTAATCCCTCTGTTATTAAAAATAGGTTGATGACACACTTCCGTCCATCTTTCTGACGCTAGTTTATCTGTTAGAGGCAGTCTTCTCCATGTTTTAAGTAGAGTGATCCAAAATTAATCTTTACATCACTTCGTGCTGCTTGTCGATCTGATGGTATCTGGTTATTGTGTTCCTTAGTGTTTCCTTTTGGGAGAGACAAGTCACGATTTTCAATCCATATCAGTATGTCAATTCTTTCTGGCGTAGGGGGAACTAACCTCTTAATATGTTCTCATGCAAGAGCGCTCTATGAGGTTTGAGGATTGAAGAAAAGACGCTTAATCCATTGAAATTGAAAGATTTGATGCTTAAGTGGTTGGGTCTATAATACCCAACCCTCCTCTGAATTTTGGTTGGATCATTCATCGCCAAGCAACGTGATTAATTAGTTTTTGATATTTATGGTTACCTCTTCAAAGAAAAACTCCTAATTATTGTTGGAGTACTTTAAGGGTCTTTTTATTTACATCCCATATTGATGACTTATACCATATTGAGGCAATGACAACCTTGTTGATGACTAATGTATGTTCTATTGGTGAGGTATGTTTATTTTTTCACAATTCTAGCTTTGTTTTAGCTTGTTGAACAATCCATTCATTGCTAGTTTTATGTTTGCCTTGTGCTGTTAGGGAGATTCCATCACTTTGATGGGTTGATCTTTAGGCAGTCATTTAACTCGAGGTTGTTCTGGAGGTTTGGTGGTGAATCCATCATCCTAATGTTTTGATATCCCAATTAACCTTCATATCTGATAAAAGGTAGAAATATTCCATAAATTTCTGTACTACCGATAAATGTTCATGAGATGCACTAGGATTGCGTTTTTTGGAATCGATGTGATTTGAATCCTTTTGATATCTTTACGTACTCGTAAATTGGTCGCAAAAGTTTTCATAATAATGACAAAGAGGAATGAGGCAACGGGATCTCCCTATCTTACTAATTTATACATTGACATAAGAGGAGTTACATCGCCATTTATCATTACCATGGTTGTTACTTTTATGTGTAAAATTGAGATCCATTTTCGGAAACATGGACCAAAATTAAGTTTTTCATAACACTTATATAAAAAAAAATAATCCACATGATCACAAGTTTTTTCAAAATCAATGAAAATGAAGGTTGCGTTATACTTTGACTGACGTGTGATCTTTATCAGTTTATTTATTAGAAAAATACTATCTTGTATATTCCTATCAGATATAAATCATGTTTATGCTGGGTAGATAATATCTATTATGATTCTCAACATCCAATCAGCTAATGTTGTCGTCACTAACTTGTAAACTATTGTTAGGAAGATTATAGACCGATATTTTATGATGTTAGTCTTTTCACCTTTCTTATAGAGCAAGGTTAATACCCCTTGTCCTACTAATTCACCCATATCCCCTGAAGATAATACTTCTTGGTAGAAATTCATTAAGTCGAGAAATCGGGTCCCACATTCATTCTTATAATTCTTTTGGTAAACCATCTTTATTAGGAGTCTTTTCCTCCTCCATTAACATTATGGCTTTCAAAATTTCATATTTGGATATCGTTTTTTTTGCATTTCCTTTTGCTCTTCTGATAATGATTTTGTGAGAGGAAGCAAAAAATCATCAATTTCAGTACTACGTTAATCTTGGGGGATGTTTTTGTTTTAAGACTTGATTTTTTTTTTAAAGAAGTCTCTAGCTATCTTAGTCCTGACTGTAGTTGAGGTAGCCCACGATGCATCTCTGTTGT
Source organism: Chara braunii (assembly GCA_003427395.1). NCBI lineage: Eukaryota > Viridiplantae > Streptophyta > Charophyceae > Charales > Characeae > Chara > Chara braunii. The sequence goes on along the minus strand of BFEA01000627.1, from coordinate 785,067 downwards.
TAGGATCAACTAGGGCTTCAATGATGGTTTTGCTTGTTTTGGTTCTCACCATAGCAAAGAAACATGCATCCATCACCCCTTCCATTTAATCATTTTTAAGTTTTCCTCTAATCTTAAATTTTTGTCACCGATACTCCATGTGAGTCAATAGTTGACCTTATAATTCTTGGATTTCCTTAGCAAAAAGCTTCAGATGCTCTTGCTCTTTTGACTTTATTTCTACTTTTCATAATTCCTGCATTTCATTATGAAGTTGTGCTTCTTTTGAATGTCTTTATGTCGCTAATAATTTAGAATATTCATTGCATTTACGACCTAGAAAAACTAGGCCGTTTTCAACCATCGAATGTTATCGTTTATCCGGAGCTTCGGCAATCTCCATAAATCCCGAACATCCTGGAGATGTTATCTAAAGGTATCATTTTAAGATAAAAACTGTTGAGTTTTTAATATTATTTACCTTTATCTGACTTCTTGCGAAATGAGAAGGTTGTCACATACATCGCATAATCTAGATATGGATAAGAACTACAGGGAAATATTTCAGCGAAGTGAAGTTCTCCCTGTAATTCGTTTGATACTAAAATAAGATATATTCTTGATTTAGTAGATTGTCTAAGTTGGCTTCTTCTGAAACATGTAAACGTTTTTTTATCATGGATTGAGTCTCCGAAATTAATGAAAAAGATTGAGGGTATGACAAAGGTTAGTTATAATCATTTCATTTATGTCCACATAGCTCGGGCATGGAGAGAGAATACGTCAACGATCCAAGTGTCTGTCAGAAGCCGCATTGCAGTCACCTGTTATGATAACCGAGATACCCGCTGGGAACTGAGGAAGAAGAAATTCAAAAAATATTTGTTAGTTTCGTATATCACTAGGTCCGTAAACATAGAAGATACTGACGACGTCAAATTCTAACATGCCTAGAATAAAGACCTATCTCCCTTCTGAAGGATCCGCCTCCCAGTATAAGGTTTCTATTTTAGGTCCCGATGATATCCGTATTGCTACTCCAACACTTCCTGGCCTAGGGGCATGTGCTCTGTATGTGGCCAAAATTCTTTATGATTATGATGATGAGATTTTGTATTCATGAGATGAGTTTCTTGAATACAGATGACATCTTGTCATTCTTTGTCATCAATTTATTTGAGTTGACTGTATATGACTTGTTTTTTGCTTTGTTTGTCTGAAGCCAATCCGTTGACATTGAGGGATCTAAGATCCAAATCAACATTTCTTTTGAGTAACTTTCATACTTTATCCTTATTACATAAAGCATCAATTAACCTGATTCTTTCAATTTTTCATTAATGGTCTTTTAATAACTACTGATTAGAGATTAAGAACCAAGGAAGATTGTTGGTGACAAGTTTTCACCATGTCGACCAGGACCTCGTATCTAAGACTCTTCCAACTTCCAAAGTTCTATGTCTAAGAAGTCTGACAATGAGGGTGGTGACATCAGTTTCTAACCAGAACGTACTAACCTTAATCTTTAGTTGTTGAATTTTCTTAAGTATCTCGACTCTCATCCATCTAAGATCTACATGTTTTGTCTCTTCCAATTTTAGGTAAACATCTTGTTCCACAATTCTCTGTGGATCAGTTACCAATATTAGGAAGGATGAAATTCTTTGGGGAAACTGCTCTTTGACATATTAATAATATACATCTTAATTAGAGTTTCCCCAAAATCCACCTCCGTTAAAGTGGATAGGGAGAGAGTGGAGGATTTTGTCCCTAGCAATAATACCCCGCCATGCAAAGTTCGAGGGGCGTATGACAAACCTACTTCCCAATTTCCTCCTTTGAATCTGACTGGGAGAACAACTATTCCTATTTTTGAGGGGGGGGGAATGAGTATGCATGTTTTTCATTTGCGGTCTCAATTTTTGTCTCTTGCTGGTGACTTTCAGTGTCATTGGAGTAGTGAAGAGGGGCTCCCACTACGACTTTGTACCAACTCTATTATTTCAGAAGTCTGTAATTCATCGGCGGAGAGAGAATCTTGATGTTTATAGGGATATGTCTAAACTGTTTTCTGCATATTATGTAAGTCTTCAATAGCGTTAATTATATCTTCAATATCTTGATTTTGTCTCTCATTTGCTTGATTCTTAGGTAGTCGTCCCACTCAATTAGGGATGAGGTCCTTTGAGGACCATTGTCTGGACTGGGGAGCAGAAGGAACTTCCTCTCACCAGTTAGTTGAGAAACTACTTCTTTTAGTCTAATACCTTCTCGTTCCCCCCCTGTTGATATGGCTGCATACAGGCAGTTAGGTGACCAACGAACTCATTCAGAGTATACTGTGGACTGCTATGCCGACTTGTGACTACATACTCTGAAGTTTGCACCAACCTAAATTCAGAATGTTTGTCTGCTTCCAGCAAACCTCCAACTACCTTTACTTCCTTTCTCAGATGGGTAGGATTCATATTATCTCCCCTTCTCTCTTAATTTCCTCCCTAAGTCTCTCCTTCCAATGATTCCATTTTATTCGATCAAATCTCACTACCTTCTTGCTGTGTTGTTGTACAACATTTGCTCTCCTGATTGATTGAATATGTGTTTTCTAATAAAGAACAATGTGTACTTTTATCGTCCATTAGAGGAGAAAAGCCCGGTGGGACCATTTTTGGGATGGTGCTCAAGATCCTGTTGATTAAGAAGGATTGTGTGCTCTCCAGGGTAAGGTTACCCCCAGTGTGTGGACTGAGAGTTGTGCAACTGTCAATGATTTTATGAGATATTGTGCGGGACTATTGTCACCGACGCTTGAGTGTATCCCTTCGTTGATAGTTTGGGGTTGAGTGTTACTCAATGGGCCGCGAGACATCAGTTCAGCCCTCACCTTATCCTTGTTTCGAAGATTTCTTACTCTTTTTTTGAATATTTTTATTTATTTATTTGTTTTTGTTCTTTTTTTGCAGCTAGATCTTTTTGTGAACTTCATTTTTTTTCTTGCTAAAGGTTAAATGCTTGATCCTCTGCCTCGGGCTCTTTAGTAGCTTGTCTGTCTATACATTGTTTTCTTCCAAATTAGACTTAACTTTACCACGGAGAAGAAAATTTTTTACACTATAATTGTTCTGCTTTCTTTGACGTTCTTTCCTTGCCAATTCTTTCAGTCTTCCTCCTCTTTTGCTCCGAATCCTCTTGCATGAGGACTCTGGGTTGAGAAGTTTGAGAGAATTCTCCACATTCAGATGATTTTTGTCCAATTGGTAGGATGAAAAAGTGGAGTAAAGTCTATTGGATACTATAAAGAATAATTTATTGCATGTGTTTTTCCTGTCCGTACCCTGTGGAAGACCAAATTGAAGCACTAATTTTAGGCATTCACTGCTGGTCAGCAGAGGTATTAGTTGATAGTGAATGTTCTGCCACACCTCCTCTCTCAATTCAGCAAACTTGGTTTTGAGGTTCGATAGTAACCAATCTGCTAACGTCAACAGTTCATTGTGAAATTCCGAGTTGTTCACATCACGTTGTCGGTGCGAATACCCTTACAAGGGTATCCGCCCTGGTTTTTGCAGATGACAAAAATTAGACTGAATACATTGTGCGGGGCGCGGCTGTGTCAGTGGTTTACGCTTGTTGAAGGATGACTAAAATAGAGAGTGCGTGGGCGTGAGGTTTTAAGGCTCGCGTGATTTCTTTCCCTGTTGATGATTGTTGAGCCGACGCGGATGCCGGTAGCATTGTGTTATGATTATTATTATTTATTTTAGGATCAAAGGATGTTTTTCTTTTTTTTTCTGACTGGTACGTTTGACCGAGACAAGTGCATGCATACGGAGGACGACATCGACGACGACATGATTCGGTATAGTCGCGTGGTAGGAGCGGACGTTGGCAGTCGGCAGTTCGGTCGATAGGCCGATCTGTCGGGCTAAAACGTTTTGCTAAATAAGCGCGTCGTGCAGTGTTTGTTTATCTAGGCGTCCGTAAGTGCTAAGCCCAGACTTGGGCCTGGCGCTATTAGTTATGGCGTCAGACTTTTATTAGGGAGATTCAGGGTTCGAGGCTGAGCGGCGGCAATGTGGGAATATCAGAGAGTAGCGCGAAGGGACCGAGGGGTTGAGGGCCCGGCGGGGCAATCCCCCTTGGTTTTGTCGTCGGCGGCGTTAGGACGGGGCTAACATTTTCGTTTTCCCCGTTCGTCATATCTTGACGATCAAAAGTCCCGAATAACTTAAATTCTGCCATGTTATTATTTTTGCTTTAGTACCTATCGACTCAGGCGCGACGCCGGATTTGGGAGTCGTCGCGACGGTCAAAGACCTTGAGCACGAGCCTCCTTTTGGTTGGTTTACGAACCTTCTCGCGTTCGGGAGGCCGACAAAATTCCCCTATCCTGCCCGTCAGGAAAAGCTGGGCCGAGGCGTCCGACGTGCATGCGAGCCGGCGGGTGATTAAGCGTACGGGCCGGAAGGAATTAGAGTGGTGGGACTTTTCTGCGGGAGCACCGTCTGTCCCCATGCAGTCCGCGGTGAAGGGGTTGGGGGTGAGCATGCCCGCGGGGCTTTCCTCCACTCCGGTCGTCAGAGTTCTCATTTGAATCTTGCTATTACCGCCGAGGGTCGTACCGGGCCTAGTTCATCAGGGCCACGCACAAGGACTTGCAGCAGGGCGAGCCCTCAATTCCGCGGCCAGCTGTCTGGGTGGGAACTTGGCCAAAGCTGACTTGAGGTGGCGGCGAGCTCGACCGGAGTGAAGTGGGCAGGAGGAGGTAGCAGCGGTATCTGTTGGGAACACCACTCGTCGGATAGGGCATAGGGGCGAAAGACTAATTGAACCTATTACTAGTTGAATCCTCCGAAGCCCTCTAAGGACCACTATTGCAGTTGACAAAACCAGGCTGCGTCGGCCGATGTGGAGAAAAGGTGAGCGATTCGGGATGTCGGGCAGAGTAGGACCGCGTTGAGCACTACTATAGAGGCGAAGGACTGATCAAACCGGCCAGTAGCTGGCCTTCCCCGAAGTCCCCTCAGGCAGGCCAAAGCAGCTAGGAAAGGTCGCTGCGCTAAGGCGCTGGCTGGCCGGTAGTGAGAAAGGCGGACAGCGACGGGTTCTGAAGCTGGGCAGAGAGGCAGTAGAGTTGAGCGGGCGACACTGTGCAACAGCGAGAAGGAGTGTGGAGGCAGCGAGCAGGTGACGGGGAATCCGAACAGCAGACATAAGGCGGAGATAGAGCTGGACCGGGCGAATCTGGCCCGGGTCTCCGCCTAGGTACATTCGGAGAAGGGGGGTATTGGGAAGCAGCGATTGGAAGGACAAGCGGGCACAGCGCTGGTACTGTGCTAACAACAAGGGCGAGGCCGACAGAGGTGGTGGAGGTGTCGGGCGTGAACACAGTAAGGGAGGAGTGGAGCGAATTCGGACGCCAGTCCACGGCAGATGCGTCCAACTGAGAAAATGGTAGGAGCGAGGGAACGGGTATGGCAAAGGAAAGGAGAGAGATCAGTTGCTAGCCTGATCCTTGACAAGATTAGGAGTGGGGAGATGCGTAGTGGAGGATCTCGGATCGGGCGAGTTCAATAGCAGCGTTAGTTTTGGTAGAGATTTAGTAGAGGGAGAGTCGGTAAGAAAAAGCTTGCGCGGTGGCTATGGCGGGGTGTCGGAGAGAGGGAAGAGAAAA
>BFEA01000627.1:765833-779074 GCA_003427395.1 Chara braunii | reverse complement strand
AATGAGTTAGTAGATAGAGAGTGAGAATGAAAAGGTTGTGCGCCAGAGATGGCGAAAACGAGAGAGAGATAACGGAGGTTGGCTATGGGAGAAGTTGAAAGCGTTGTACCTCGCTCGTTTCTTGATGGAAATGAGCAAGGGAGGATAGTAGAAGGGGGTCTTAGGCCTAGGCGAATCTGATTCTGCAGTTAGTTTGGCCGATTAGTTAGTAAAGTTAGAGTTAGTAGAAAAGGTTAGCTCACCGAGCTATGGAAGAGGAGAAGATAAAACGATTGTGTTGTCTCGTCTTTGAGTAGATACAGGCGGGGGAAGGGTCATTCTAGAGGTTTTGACATATTGCGATTTGGATGGAAGGGTTAGAATCAGAGTTTAGTGGTTAGTTTTAGAGTTTTGTTAGTAAGAGGCTGCGCAAAGTTATAGATATCGCGGGAGCGGGAAGGAGGGAGAGCGAGAAAACACTTATCTCCCTCCGTTTGAATCGGTTTCTGATGAAGAAAGATGAAATTCCAGCGTTTTTTTATAGGGCGAATTTAATGGCAGGGCCGGTTTCCGCGGTAACGAGGCAGCTTTTGTGCTACGTGAGAAGCGGGTTGCAGTTGTGCCACTGCTGCATCGTTGTCAGACTGAGTAGCTCTAGCGATTGTGCTCTGAAGGGAGCTGCTTCCTTCTGATTACGAAGCCCTGTTGTGGTATTCCCTTAGGCAGAACACTGTTTCCGGGTGCCCAACACGCAGTGCATTGTTATGTTTTGCTGGACTATTTGAATCAAGCTGAAGGGCATGTTTAGTCGGACGTCATCCTCCTAGGTTGTACAATGGTAGTTCAGTCAGGAAGGAGCATGCGTGTGGCTGCAGGGGACGGTCCGATTCAGCGAGGAGGTGATTGCTATAACTTGGAGCGTTGCTAAAGAACCGATAGTCGAGGGTCGACCTCTGTTAGGCCAATGCACCCCGAATCATTGGTTGTCCCATTTGATAGCTGGGTTGAGTGGTCGAGGGGCTGTTGTACCGTGTTGCTGTGGATAATGAGTGTGCCTCGCTGAGGGTTACAGTAGCTAAGCGCGCAGTGAGCAAGGGACTTCGCCTGTATTTTCTGCCCATACACCAAAGAGAGCACGGGAAGAGGGGCGTTGTCCGTACGCGGCCTCTTTAGGCTGCATAGAGGAAGAACGGTCAGAGAGATGAAGGTAGACCAGCCCAACAAAAAGGGGAAACAAAGCTCAGTAAGAGGGGCTTCCTTTGCGATCTGGAAATGTTATCACGAAGTCAACGGCTAATCGTTTACCTTTGGTTGACCAAGTTGTTGATGCATCCTGACCATCATTGCGGGGCCCTCAGGAGCATCAAGAGTTCAAGGCCCTCTCCTGCGAATCTGAGAGCACCCTCCTTGGATCTGAGAGTCTAAAACCGTCTCTTTCTATCCTTCTTGCTCTAAGTCTAGTCCCCTGGTTTTGAGAGGAAGGCGGCAGGCGGGATTGCAACCCGTAGGACTGCAACAAGGCTCTGTGGGGAGTCTGTCCACCGATTGAGGACGCTCTGCCAGAAATCGGGAGGAGTTATGGAGGCAGGGAACTGAAAGGTAACCATTGTTTTCCCTCTATAAATCCAGATTATAGCCCTATCTGTACTACCCATTGCATGTTTTACTGTATATATGGTGTCCAACCCTACTTTGACTTTTGTTTGACTTTCAGGACTTGAACCAGATAAAGTAAAGGAATGCTTGAACAATCTTAGTTTCAACTTTATTTGTTGTATGAAATCAGATTGCTGAAAGGAATTGCATCTGGAAAAGGCAGGATGGAGGACTGTTATGATTGAGGGTTTGACTGGGTCATTAAGGCTGGAAAGTCCCCATAAGTTTGGAGAGACTCAGTGCTTTGTTTATTTTTGTTTGCAAGGAGCGTCAGACCCTTCTATAAGTTTGGGGGGTCTGATTGCTCATGAAGGGTCAGGTTGTTCTATAAGTTTAGGTAGCCTGACTGCTCTGACTCGTGAGGGCTGAATGTGGTTGACTTTTCAGGGACCAAGTACATTTTGTAAGTTCAGGTGCGTTGGTTGCCTTGTTTACTTGGGTTTTCCCCTGTTCATTTTGTTCTGATCGATGATATCTAAGTCGTTCTATAAGTTTAGATTGCTCAGCCTCCTCCTGTTTTATTCTGAGAAAATGAACCTGACAGAAGACAGATCGTTCTGTAAGTTCAGGTGATCTAGCCCAATGCAACGAACAAAATAGATCAGAGAAAAAAAAATCAGGCAGAGAGCCAGACTGTTCTGTAAGTTCAGGTGGTCTGACTCAAAGCCTCGCACATGTTGGAACCCAATGGTTACAACTTGGCTATACTTTATTATTATTTAAGAATGAGCTAATCAGACTGTTCTATAAGTTTAGGTGGTCTAACTATAGCCTTTCACAACTTGAAGAGAGTATAATTAAGACTAAAATTGATGGTAAGCAGGGGCAGACTGAACTTGAGTTAGTTCAGTCATATGCAGCCTTAGAACACTAACTGCAGACAATTCTATATAACTTGGATATTTTAAACAGTTCAGGGTGGTTAGAATGGTCTGGTCATATGCCCAAAGAAGAGAGAAGTAGTTGTGCCCTCTGTTTTGTGTATATTCTTTGGCTAAGTTAGGTTCATTCCATAAGTTTGGGTGGTCTGACCTTATGTCTTATGTTAGTAGGGTATACAGGGTTAAATCCTTGAAAGATCATGAACTATTGTTGTCTAGATAAACTTGGGATGGTGAGAGTACTTACCTGTGTGGTTTGGCTTGCATGTGGCTGAGTGAGGTTACTACTTGGTCTGAGTTTCAGTTTGATAGGTAGTTGCTTTAGTCGCTCGCCACGTGCTAGAGCTATAAGAGTTAGTTTCAATTCCTGCATTTTCTGAGCTAAGTTTTTCTAACTTAGATCAATTCTCGCATTTTCTGGGGTCATTTTTTGTGTTTGGCTTTGTATAAATCTTGGCAAGTTATTTTTCCTACGGGAAGCGCTGCCGAAATTTTTACAAATTCAAGGAGTTAGTCAATTTTTTATTTGTCAAAGTTCAACTTATTTTTTTTTTATATCCGACTTAGTAAAAATTTAGAAAGTCCCATTTTCTAAAGGGAATGCTGCCCAAATTTTTGCTAATTTAGGGAGTTAGACAAAATTTGACTTTGAGAAGTCAAAGTTACTTTCAAATTCTGGACTTAGCCTTGTATAAATTTTGGAATAACACTTTTCGAGAGGGAGTGCTGCCGAAATTTCTGCAAAAGCTAATGAGTTAGTTAAATCTTGTCTAAGTTGAACCCAAGTTATCTTCTGAGTTCATATCTGACTTAGTATAAATCTGGAAAGTCTCTCTTTCTAAAGGGAGTGCTGCCCAAATTTTTACTAATTCAGGGAGTTAGACAAAATTTGACTTTCCAGAGTTAAAGATTATTTCTGCTTTCATATTTGAACTTATATAAATTCTGGAAAGACACCTTTCCTACGGGAAACGCTGCCAAAATTTTCTTAGTTTGAAGGAGATAGATTATATTTTGACGGGTGACGATTATGGTAATTCACTCTGAATATGGGAGATTTGTCATGAGTCTACCTTTCTTTGGGCACTTGCTTAGAGATAGGCTTAGATATAGTTAACTAGGATGATTTTGGTAAGATTATGATATGAAGATTGCTCTCCATGGACTTATAGGTTTAGCCTGGACATTGACCTGTCATGTGTTACATGTCCTCTTGACCGTTTGATTCAATATTTGGGCTAGATTCAGCTTGATCCTACAAGGATCATCTTCTATTATCATTGATAACAGGTCGGTTGCCGATTCGTCGGTTTACGATTCAAGTCCAATTCACTCCTCCCACTCAACCTAAAGGCATTAGCCTTGATTGAACTGTTTTGTTGTGTTTTCACCTGGACTTTATTGAATGACCATCCAACAAAAGTACTGAGTATTTATTTAAGAGTTGCACGAGTGAGGCTTGTATGGCTAAAGCGAGGGGTATTAGTGCAAGGAATGGTTGAAGTTGACCCCGTGTAGTGCGTGGACTTCTGGATGAATCTTTGATGTGATTGTAGGTGCGTTTGTGGTTCGGACTCTGGATGTGATTGTCTGCGATTACATACATATATGGCTGAGAGGAGTCCCACTGTGACTGTGAGAAGTGATCGTCCTATATAATTAACCCTCATATATTTGCGAGTACCTTGAGTATTTGAGAGACCTACTATATTTGGGCATAAGGGTTAACCGGATTATGGGTTGAGAGAAAAGGAAGATTCTCTTTTATCCTTTGTTTTTTAGAAAATTTTATGGTCGGACGTTGGTCCTGGGTCGGGATTCAAGATCCTTGTCCACAACATCCCAAGCCCTAGACTCTGCAGGGAAGGAATCTGCCCCCGTGCAAAACCTATTTGTCTTGCCTGCCGAGACACTCAGACCAAAGGTCGGAGGTCTCGCAGCGGTTGCACGACTATTCCTTCATCCGTGCAATGTCGTGAGGGATTAGACCCTCACGACACTTCGAGTCTGACACTTGAGTGTCATAAGCAGTACTCGGATCCACGAGGGACCGCTTGATTATGGGCACTACATAGTACGCCACCATTGCGACTGCTTGCGTATGCTTGCATTCAAGTTGCGAGTCGATTCGAGGTAGCACTGTGTCCTCGCGATTTTAAACCAAGTCTCGCGCGCGACGGCTATCCGATTTCCGCGTCGGAGAGTTATGGGACGGCTGCTAAGGGACTAAGAATGTTGTCGCGTTGTTTGTGTTGTGTTGTTTCGTGTGTGTGTGTTCGTAAAGTGGAGTGTGCGTGGTGTGTGGGATGCGTCCTAGTCGACCGACGACGAACTGCGCTTGGGACTTCAGCCGCCCAAGATGTCGGTTCGCGTGCGGGTCTGATAGGCGTATCACCACGCGTACCCCCTATGCTACAGGGAACGAGAAACGTCCTCGGCTGGTCCACCTTTGCGATTGCAACTGATTAGCTTTTGTACTGTGGACTGGTAGCTCTCTGGGGATACGCCCACCGAAGGGAGGTAACAACTCCTGTAAGGTGGAGGTAAGTTGTGCCTCTCGTAGGCCCTATCCTGTCGTAGGGGCTCGCGAGAGGTATGGATTGTGCACTCGGCCGGAGCGGCTTGCGGAAACTCCATGTATATTTGCGACGAAGGTTTTAAAACCAACTCCTGCGTGACGTGACCGGGAGGTCCCGCGCTGCCTCGGGCGGTGCCGGACCGATGCGCTTGACAGGTGGCGCCGTTGCCGGGGATAACGGCTGCCTACCGTTGTCCCAGGTGGAACGATATCCGGGCATTGGAAGTAAGAAAATAGACAAATGATAAGATTCGTTGGGACTATATGAGTGATCAGTTGATATCTCGACTATTGATTGGAAGTGTCGTAGAATTGAGAGATCATTAAAAATCGGGTCTAGATTCGAGGCAGGTTGATGATTCAGGCGAAGTGACCACTTCTGCCTTATTGAGTGGTCTTGGCAGAATGGTTGGTAGCAGACAGTGCTGGATAAAAGGCGTGAAGTGAGGGTTGGTTAGGCAGTGTGGTTTTGATTGAAGTGACCTGATTTAGGATTAATGTGGTATGAGTGACTCGAGGGTGATAAGTGTTTTGATTCTGCGTCACCGGCCCTGACTAGCATGATAGTATTTAGGATTGGTAACCCTTCTGATTCGATAGTTGGCAGGCCTGGGTGGTGCTTTGCGTGTTTGGCGTGACTAAGATTAAGCATGGCTATTGTGAGAGTTAGCCCTATGATGTACCTTTTCTGACCGCCATAAGAGTCATCTGAGTGATTAGGAAAGCATCGTAATACGGTTGCGTCAGAATGGAGCCAAGGATGAGTGAGATAATATTCCTCTGTCAGGAGTTGAGGGTATGGATCCTCTCCTAGGTGTCAGGTTAGAAATTGTTTGTGCACTTTGAGGAAGACTAGGTTAAGGAAAGTTGTAGGATATTACTTGCATGGGCCTAGATGTTTGAGTCTGGAGTCTAAGTGGCAGTTCTGCTACGGGACGTAGTGAGTCTGGGTAATACCTTCCTTACATAAAGGACATATAATCCTAGAGGGAGTTGGAGTAGCAAGGAAAGGGCTAACACTTAGACTATTTTACTCACTTTTAATGGAGCGGTGGGTAGTAATCGATGTTAGACCTTCGCCTGCACCGTTCCAGGTTGGACCGTCCACTTAGGAAGCTAAAGGCTTGAGGCCTTTGTTTTGAGGATGTTACTTTAAGTTATATGAATGCGTGTACGTTTGGATCGCCCTTCTAAGAAGGGTGAAATTTTATATGAATGCCTCCACTCCAGCATTTAGCTCATGGTTGGCCATTAAGCCTGTACGTTTGAGTCGCCCTTCTAAGAGGGGTAGGGATTGTCAGCTAATAATGGAAGGCGCGTGTTGGACGTCTGTGATGGGCAGAACCCAGACAAAGCAAAGGCCACTCAGGATGCCTTTTGCACGGAAAGACCCCCGTATGCTCGGACCAATTGAGAAAGAGGAAGGGCTCGAGGTGTCTTTACCCAAGCGGGTCAGAGTAGGAGAGTACCTATCTTCATGGTGGGGCATGTTGATGGGCACGGACATCTTTGTCTGGATCGAGTCGGGGTTTGATGATGAGCAGGAATGTGCAATTATAAGGGTGACCCTGTACGCCTCGCCCTCATTTTGGATCGGGCATGGGATAGAGTTGGCACTTGGGCATGAGAGCCTGCTTGCTAAGCCTTTGAGGGTAGCCGAGGCAAAGTGGGCGAGGGAAGTGTCCCTTGATGGAAAAGAGCAAGCGCTAACCCGTGTAGAGGTCAAGTGCGCTGGAGAGTTCGGGCTTCCATCTGCTCCGCTGCGAGTCACCCTGCCCAAGTTCCTCATAGATAAGAGTTTTGGTGGACAGGCGAGGGTAGAAGCGGCAGCCGAAACAGCTTTGAGGGTTAGGATGGGAGTATGAGCGCTATACCTGCGAATTGATATATGGCTTGTATTTAGACCTGAAGTTTTCGCCCCCTAGTCAGTGGCTTAGGAGCATGGCTTGCATAGTTGACGTATATGCCAGTACTCATGATCCGGATGGAGGGGGTGAAAACTGAGAGGAGATTCGAGCAGCAGTGAGTCGGTAGGAAAGGCCTTTTTTTTCTACAAAATGCGTTTTTTTTTACTTGGTTGTGGTCGTCTCTCTACCCATTACCATAGTTGTAAAGGTAAGTGTTAGGGTAACTAGGGGATGAGGCCTGATGGCATGAGTAAAAGGGTAGATAGCGTGATGTAAGTGTTAGCAGTCCGCCTTTGTCTGCCTGAGCTTACTTGAATCACTTTTCGATGATCTATTGCCCGCTATGCGTGTCAGGCTGCTGTCATCATCATGGCGGAAGAAAGCGGCTTCACCAAGATCTTGCTTTGGAGAAATTCATGCCTCATGAAGGTGCTGCGGTGCGAAGCGTTGCAAGAGTCGATGCCCCCAGATCTTCATGCCCTGCTGTTCTAAGGATGAAACTTGTCTAACTTTCTGCGTGACTTTCAAGATTTTAGCCTTATGAAGATGTGGAACAAGAAAACGATGTGGTACATGCTCCCTTTGTTCGTTTGTGAAGGACTAAGTGAGGAGGTGTATACCCGCAAGCAGAAGGCGAAGACGTGAGATGAGTTGGAAAGTTCCTTGAGGCTAAGATTCCCATAAGATGGAATAGAAGGCGAACGTGGGGAATACTCTCTGCCACCAGGTGCGGGCGCACCATCGCAGGCGGAGATAAGTGGGTTACAAAGACAAGTAGGGGCATTGGAAGAGAGGTTGGCACGGCTGGAAGAGGCTAGGAGAGGCAAGCGGAAGGTTTCGGAAGATTCCCCAAGTAAGCTGACTGACTAGGGTGAAAGAGGAGTAGAGAGGGATGGCCAAGAGTCACCCCTCTCGATAGGAGCCCCAAGGAGGCGAGCCAGTGCTCAGGCGAGCGACAAAGGCGAAGGATTCATTGGAATAAAGGAGGAGCAGGATGCTAATATGGCCCTGCTTGTTATTACGCCAGATCCAAAGAAGGAGTTCACTAACGAGGAAGCATCCTCAGCTGCAGGCCGGGAGAGGCAAATGAGTGAGTGGTGGCCAGAACACTGGGTAAATGTGGTATGTGATTGTTGGGGAAAGACTGGCCGTACCCCTCAAGGAAGTAAGGAAGAGGGTGTGACGGGAAAAAAAGGGAAGCTTGAACCTCCCAAATTGACAAAGGCGCAGCGGAAGGCGAGGAACCTCGCTCAGGGTGGTCAAGGTACCGAAAAAGGGCAGAGTTCACGGCAGGCAGCAATTACCCCGCGAGAGTTGGAAGGCGAGGTAAGACCAAGGGGGTCTCCTCCGATCGAGCAAGCGCTACATGGGCAGTGGGCGCCGTATGACCGAATGAGCTTGTGGCCGGCACACAATCCTTATATGCCCTGGGCGCAAAGTAATTATATGAGCTCTTGGTTGAACATGGTGCTCCATGGACCCCCGCCAGTCCAAATCCAACCTGTCGGACCGTTGTGGCCACCGATACAGCAAGTTTTGCAGGGCAGTATGACAGGTGGAAGGGGCCGAAGGCAGGCAGCTGGAAGGGGCCGTAGAGATGGCGGGCGTGGCAATTCAGGCCGTGGAGATGGTGGACGCGGCAATAGAGGTCGCGAGAATGACAGGCAAGGCGCCGAGGGACGCGAGTCAGCGAAACCATAAGTGAGGCTCAAAGAAGAAAGGGGCATAATGGTGTTGAATGAGATGACCATTAGGGTGAGCCAGATGATCAAGAGCGCGAAGAGGGTAGATGAGATGACTAGGGCAGAGAAAGTATAGTAGGATGTAATGGGGATTCATCCTAACCCCTGAGTTGGGAAGTTTTAGTAATCGCCTGCTTTAGATCCTGGGGTTCGTTGTTGGTAAAAATCTAGTTGTATGTGTACTGATCTGAAAATTGAAGTAGCAGGCTAATCGTTGCGTGACCCTAACCCTGTAATGGCTAGTTATATATTATGTGAGTTAGGACAGAGATATACTTTGATGTGTATATGTATATATGTTAGATCCGGGGAGGGGTTTCGCTATAATGGTCCGGTAAAGTAATTTAGGTTGTAGATAGCTCATCCGTATAGGTGATACCAGGGGGCAGTGAGTGAGTGAGGACTGGTTCACCTATATGTCAGTAAGGTCAGGGTTTCTTGTATATAGAGACTAAGCTAGATGTGTACACATTTAGGTGCAGTCACGACTAGCTTGTCCATCTGTACATGCAGACTGTAGTATTGGACGAATCTTTTGTTTCTTCTTTTGGTGTGATTTAGGTGGTTGTATCCAGATGTGTGATACGTTGGCGTGTGCATTTAGGATAGATTCGCGTGATTTGAGCTTTTGTGTATGCTTGGGTATATTCCGAGGTATTCGTGTGTTAGAGATGTGGGTCACTCAGCGGAGTGGAGCGTGAGGGCTGGGTACCCTTAATGCTTTTTGAGAGAGATACTATTTCCCTGGTGTACATGCTTGAGTTAAAACTTTATGAAGCTTGGTTTTTGTGACGATCACTATTACTCTCACTTGTGTGGCTTTATCCTGATGTGTGATGACTTTGTATGGGAGATGTTTTGGATGCATCTCATGTTTATGGATGTGTGTTATGTGGAACTGTCTACTCCTCGGTATACTCATGCGATCTGTTTACGGACAGCCGATGGGGCATAGTATACGAGGAGGGAGTGCAGTCCGTTTGTGAAAAGTTGTGAGGATTTTTAGAAGATTTATGAGTCTTTGAGACTCGGGTGCTTCACCATGCCGGTTGTTGATTGCTTAAGTTGTGACGAGGACCCATAAAATGGTCTCTCAGTGATGTTTTGTTCTACGATGAGACCCCCTTGATTTTTTGGAGAAGGGGATGTTGTGTGTTATGATGAGACCCCCTCGGATTTTTGGAGGAGGGGATGTTTTGTTCTATGATGAGACCCCCTTGGATTTTTGGAAAAGGGGATGGTTTTATTGTTGGAAGACTCACCTTCAAAGGTGGGTAAACTGATTTATGGCACGGTAAGTTGTCTGATGAGTGATAAAGTCTGACGAAAAGGATCACATTTGCTTGGAATGTTTGGGAAGGTCGCAATGAGTGCAGGGCGAGAGATGTCTCAGGATGGGTGGTTGCTGACCCTGATCAAGTAAGGGGTCACGACTTTGTGGACCTAGCGGTGATTTTGTTTGTGAGCGTGCGAAGGATGCCATGCCTTTTGTGGGAGGGTTGGTAAACGCCTTCAGACCCCGGCGTAACCTCGCAGTGGGCCCGTGATTTGTTTTGCGACGCTTCGTCTAACCACTTGTGCTAGTTCTGGGACATACTGAAGAAAGACCAAGCTAACGGTAAAGTTTAGCGCCACTAAGGGCGTAACCCTAGTGGATGGCTGCTTGCCGGCGCAACCTGGCTGCGGGACCGCGGGGTAAGAGTTTAAGGGGAGTTGCCCGCCCAATGAAATTACTCCGTGGGATAGTGAAGGTTGAGGTTTTGGGAAATCCTGATTAAATGCTTATCAGGAGAAAGTCTATCATTGCGTAACCAACGAGGGTACTGCTGCTAAAACAACAGTGCGGTGGGCCGTAGTCCTGGTCCGATCAGCCAAGATATGGTGGACCCAGATGGAGACCTAGCCTTTTTGTACTAGACTGCAGAAAGAGCTGAGTGGATATTAAATATACAAATATACGTATGTGTATTTGATTGCGAGTGATTTTCTGAGAAGGAAGGCGAGAGTGCCTTCGAAGGTCTCGGTTAGGGTCCGCGTCCCTAGTTTTGGCCAGGACTAGGGACACCCAACGAGAAGCCGAAGGTTGTCTAGGACCGGGGGGAGAGGACGGTTGAGAGGGTCTTTGGAACTTATGCTGTCAGCATCCTAATGACTGGGCAATGAGGACCCGGGTTAGAAACCTGGCAGCATATAGTTGTGGAGGCATGGTTTGATGGAGGCCTCTACCCTGTGTCTATCGACTAATCGGATTGGTCTCTCCTTTCGTCAGCATCTTGGGTAATCTGATAGCTTTTCGATTTTGCGAAGCGACGGGGGAGTCGCTTGATATGGTCTGGTAAGCTGTCGGTGCGAATACCCTTCTAAGGGTATCCACCCTGGTTTTTGCAGATGACAGAAATTAGACTGAATACACTGCGTGGGGCGCGACTGTGTCAGTGGTTTACACTTGTTGAAGGATGACTAGAATAGAGAGTGCGTGGGCGCGAGGTTTTAAGGCTCGCGTGATTTCTTTCCCGTGTTGATGATTGTAGAGCCGACGCGGATATCGGTAGCATTGTGTTATTATTATTATTATTTATTTTAGGATTAAAGGATGTTTTTGTTTTTTCCTAACTGGTACGTTTGACCGAGACAAGTGCATGCATACGGAGGACGACGTCGACGGCGGCATGATTCGGTATAGTCGCGCGGTGGGCGCGGAGGTTGGCGGTCGGCGGTTCGGTCGATAGGCCGATCTGCCGGGCTAAAATGTTTTGGTAAATTGGCGCGTCGTGCAGTGTTTGTTTATCTAGGCGCCCGTTAGTGCTAGGACCAGACTTGGAACTGGCGCTATTAGTTATGGCGTCGGACTTTCATTAGGGAGATTCAGGGTTCGAGGCTGAGCGGCGGCAATGTGGGAATATCAGAGTAGCGCGAAGGGACCGAGGGGTTGAGGGCCCGGCGGGGCCATCCCCCTTGGTTTTGCCGTCGGCGGCGTTAGGATGGGGCTAACATTTTCGTTTTCCCCGTTCGTCATATCTTGATGATCAAAAGTCCCGAATAAATTAAATTCTGCCATGTTAATAATTTTGCTTTAGTACCTAGTCGTCGCGACGGTCAAAGACCTTGAGCACGAGCCTCCTTTTGGTTGGTTTACGAACCTTCGGGCGTTCGGGAGGCCGGCAAAATTCCCCTATCCTGCCCGTCAGGAAAAGCCGGGCCGAGGCGTCCGACGTGCATGCGAGCCGACGGGTCATTAAACGTATGGGCCGGAAGGAATTACAGTGGTGGGACTTTTCTGCGGGAGCACTGTCCGTCCCCACGCAGTCCGCGGTGAAGGGGTTGGGGGTGAGCATGCCCGCGGGGCTTTCCTCCACTCCGGTCTTCAGAGTTCTCATTTGAATCTTGCTATTACCGGCGAGGGTTGTACCGGGCCCAGTTCATCAGGGCCACGCACAAGGACTTGCAGCAGGGCGCGTCCTCAGTTCCGTGGCCAGCTGTTTGGGTGGGAACTTGGCCAAAGCTGACTTGAGGTGGTGGCGAGATTGACCGGAGTGAAGTGGGCAGGAGGAGGTAGCAGCGGTATCTGCTGGGCACACCACTCGTCGGATAGGGCATAAGGGCGAAAGACTAATTGAACCTATTACTAGCTGAATCCTCAGAAGCCCTCTCAGGGCCACTATTGCAGTTGACAAAGCCAGGCTGCGTCGACCGATGTGGAGGAAAGGTGAGCGATTCGGGATGTCGGGCAGAGTAGGACCGCGTTGAGCGCTACTATAGAGGCGAAGGACTGATCAAGCTGACCAGTAGCTGGCCTTCCCCGAAGTCCCCTCGGGCAGGCCAGAGCAACTAGGAAAGGTCGTTGCGCTAAGGCGCTGGCTGGCCGGTAGTGAGAAAGGCGGACAACGACGGGTTCTGAAGCTGGGCAGAGAGGCAGTAGAGTTGAGCGGGCGGCACTGTGCAGCAGCGAGAAGGAGTGCGGAGGCAGAGAGCAGGCGACGGGAAATCCGAACAGCAGACATAAGGCGGAGATAGCGCTGGACCGGGCGAATCAGGCCCGGGTCTCCGCCTAGGTACATTCGGAGAAGGGGGGTATTGAAAAGCAGCGATTGGAAGGACAAGCGGGCGCAGCGCTGGTACTGTGCTAACAACAAGGGCGAGGCCGACAGAGGTGGTGGAGATGTCGGGCGCGAACACAATAAGGGAGGAATGGAGCGAATCTGGACGCCAGTCCACGCCAGATGCGTCCAACTGAGAAAATGGTAGGAGCGAGGGAACGGGTATGGCAAAGGAAAGGAGAGAGATAAATTGCTAGCCTGATCCTTGACGAGATTAGGAGCGGGGAGATGCGTAGTGGAGGATCTCGGATCGGGCGAGTTCAATAGTTGCGTTAGTTTTGGTAGAGATTTAGTAGAGGGAGAGTTGGTAAGAAAAAGCTTGCGCGGTGGCTATGGCGGGGTGTCGGAGAGAGGGAAGAGAAAAGCGAGTTTTCATTCGATTCTCGCTGAAATCAAGCGGG
>BFEA01000627.1:751526-765568 GCA_003427395.1 Chara braunii | reverse complement strand
AATGAGTTAGTAGATAGAGAGTGAGAATGAAAAGGTTGTGCGCCAGAGATGGCGAAAACGAGAGAGAGATAACGGAGGTTGGCTATGGGAGAAGTAGAAAGCGTTGTACCTCGCTCGTTTCTTGATGGAAATAAGCGAGGGAGGATAGTAGAAGGGGGGTTTAGGCCTAAGCGAATCTGATTATGCAGTTAGTTTGGCCGATTAGTTAGTTAAGTAAGAGTTAGTAGAAAAGGTTAGCTCACCGAGCTATTGAAGAGGAGAAGATAAAACGATTGTGTTGTCTCGTCTTTGAGTAGATACAGGCGGGGGAAGAGTGAATCTAGAGGTTTTGACATATTGCGATGTGGATGGAAGGGTTAGAATCAGAGTTTAGTGGTTAGTTTTAGAGTTTTGTTAGTAAGAGGCTGCGCAGAGTTATAGATATGGCGGGAGCGGGAAGGAGGGAGAGCGAGAAAGCACTTATGTCCCTCCGTTTGAATCGGTTTCTGATGAAGAAAGATTCAATTCCGGCGTTTTTTTATAGGGCGAATTCAATGGCAGGGCCATTTTCCGCGGTAAAGAGGCATCTTCTATGCTACGTGAGAAGCGGTTTGCGCCCGGGAGAGGTGCGACTTCTAAAATGATATGAATCTGACCAACTTTAGCACAATATTCGTTCGAATTGCTCATCGCATTGTTGGAATAAATGCCAAACCAGGTCGTGGGGTCGGAGACTTACCTGGAAGCCGGTGTGATTCGACGGACGTGAAAACAGAGGCCTGTCGGGGCACTGACGGGCTGGTTTTCAGCCAGCCGCGCACCTAGTCGCTATGAATGGGAAGATTTGTTGTCATTCTGTACATTTGGACACCACTCAGCACGATGAGCTAGGCCAGTGAATCTTGCATCGGTACAGTGACCCTGATCATCAGTGTAGGAGGTGACTAAGGCCGCAAGTTTCTGTACGCCGCAGGATCAATCCTATGCCAAACCGTGTTCTGTTCCGGAGCTTGGCTCTGAGTGATGTTAGAAACTAGGAGCACGTGTATCTGGTCACGTTCTGGTGGGGAGCTCGACTTTAACTCATGATTCAAGGAGGTACCAACCGAGATGAAACAGAAACTGTCGTTCTTCATTTTGGTTAAGGTTGCTACTGATTAAATCTTGGTCCAGTTTATCACTCCCGACAGTTGTGCCATTGCTGCATCGTTGTCAGACTGAGTAGCTCTAGCAACTGTGCTCTGAAGGGAGCTGCTTCCTTCTGATTACGAAGCCCTGTTGTGGTATTCCCTTAGGCAGAACACTGTTTCGGGGTGCCCAGCACGCGGTGCATTGTTGTGTTTTGCTGGACTATTAGAATCAAGCTCAAGGGCATGTTTAGTCGGACGTCATCCTCCTAGGTTGTACGGTGGTAGTTCGGTCAGGAAGGAGCATGCGTGCGGATGCAGGGGACGGTCCGATTCAGCGAGGAGATGATTGCTATAACTTGGAGCGTTGCTAAGGAATCGATAGTCCAGGGTCGACCTCTGTTAGGCCAATCCACCCCGAATCATTGGTTGGCCCATTTGATAGCTGAGTTGAGTGGTCGAGGGGTTGTTGTACCATGTTGCTGTGGACAACGAGTGTGCCTCACTGAGGGTTACGGTAGCTAGGCACGCAGTGAGCAAGGGACTTCCCCTGTATTTTCTGCCCATACACCAAAGAGAGCACAGGAAGAGAGGTTTTTTTCGTACGCGGCTTCTTTAGGTTGCATAAAGGAAGAACGGTCAGAGAGATGAAGGTAGACTTAAGCCCAACAAAAAGGGGGAACAAAGCTTAGTAAGAGGGGCTTCTTCTGCGATCTGTAAAGGTTATCAGGAAGTCAACGGCTAACCGTTTACCTTTGGTTGACCAAGTTGTGGATGCATCCTGGCCATCATTGCGGGGCCCTCAGGAGCATCAAGAGTTCTAGGCCCTCTCCTGCGAGTCTGAGAGCACCCTCCTTGGATGTGAGAGTCTAAAACCGTCTCTTTCTATCCTTCTTACTCTAAGTCTAGTCCCCTGGTTCTGAGAGGAAGGCGGCAGGCGGGATTGCAACCCGTAGAACCGCAACAAGGCTCTGTGGGGAGTCTGCCCACCGATTGCGGGAGCTCTGCCGGAACTCAGGAGGAGTTCTGGAGGCAGGGAATTGAAAGGTAACCATTGTTTTCCCTTTATAAACCCAGATTATAGCCCTATCTATACTATTCATTGCATGTTTGACTGAGTATATGGTGTGCAGGCCTACTTTGACTTTTGTTTGACTTTCAGGACTTGAACCAGATAAAGTAAAGAAATGCTTGAACAATCTCAATTTCAGTTTTATTTGTTGTATTAAATCAGATTGCTGAAAGGAATTGCATCTGGGGAAGGCAAAATGGAGGACAGTTTTGATTGAGGGTTTGACTGGGTCATTAAGGCTGGGAAGTCTCCATAAGTTTGGGGAGGCTCATTGCTTTGTTTATTTTGGTTTGCATGGAGTGTAAGACCCTTGTATAAGTTTAGGGGGTCTGATTGCTCATGAAGGGTCAGGTTGTTGTATAAGTTTAGGTGGCCTGACTGCTCTCACTCGTGAGGGATGACTGTGGTTGACTTTTCAGGGACCGAGTGCATTTTGTAAGTTCAGGTGCCTTGGTTGTCTTGTTTACTTGGGTTTTCCCCTGTTCATTTTGTTCTGATCGAGGAGGTCTAAGCCGTTCTATAAGTTTGGATGACTTAGCCTCCTCCTGTTTTATTCTGAGAAAATGAACATGACAGAGGGTAGATTGTTCTGTAAGTTCAGGTGATCTAGCCCAATGCCACGCATAGAATGGATCAGAGAGAAACAAATCAGGCAGAGAGTCAGACTGTTTTATAAGTTCAGGTGGTCTGACTCAAAGCCTCGCACATGCTGGAATCCAATGGTTACAACTTGACTATACTTTTCTATTATTTAAGAACGAGCTAATCAGATTGTTCTATAAGTTTAGGTGGTCTGACTGTAGTCTATCACAACTTGAAGAGAGTATAATTAAAAATAAAATTGATGGCAAGCAGGGGCAGACTGAACTTCCGTTAGTTCAGTCATATGCAGCCTTAGAAGACTAAGTGCAGACAATTATATATAACTTGGATATTTTAAACAGTTCAGGGCGGCTAGAATGGTCTAGTCATATGCCCAAAGAAGAGAGAGGTAATTGTGCCCTCTGTTTTGTGTATATTCTTTGGCTAAGTTAGGTTAATTCCATAAGTTTGGGTGGCCTGATGTTATGCCTTATGTAAGCAGGGTATACAGGGTTAAATCCTTGAAAGATCATGAACTATTGTTGTCTAGATAAACTTGGGATGGTGAGAGTATTTACCTGTGTGGTTTGGCTTGCATGTGGCTGAGTGAGGTTACTACTTGGTCTGAGTTTCAGTTTGATAGGTAGTTGCTTTAGTCACTTGCCACGTGCTAGAGCTATAGGAGTCAGTTTCAATTCCTGCATTTTCTGAGCTAAGTTTTTTTCACTTAGATCAATTCTCGCATTATCTGGGATCATTTTTTGTATTTGGCTTTGTATAGATCTTGGCAAGCTATTTTTCTTACGGAAAGCACTGCCAAAATTTTTACAAATCCAAGGAGTTAGTCAATTTTTAATTTGTCAAAGTTCAACTTATCTTTTCTTTATATCTGACTTAGTACAAATTTGGAAAGTCTCATTTTCTAAAGGGAGTGCTGCCCAATTCTTTGTTAATTCAGGGAGTTAGACAAAAATCGACTTTGAGAAGTCAAAGTTACTTTCAAATTCTGGACTTAGCCTTGTATAAATTTTAGAATAACACTTTTCTAGAGGGAGTGCTGCCGAAATTTCTGCAAAAGTTAAGGAGTAAGTTAAATCTTGTCTAAGTTGAACCCAAGTTATCTTCTAAGTTCATATATAACTTAGTATAAATCTGAGAAGTCTCTATTTCTAACTGGAGTGCTGCCCAAATTTCTACTAATTCAGAAAGTTATAGAAAATTTGGCTTTCCAGAGTTAAAGATTATTTCTGCTTTCATAAGTGGACTTATATAAATTTTGGAAAGACATTTTTCCTACGGGAAGCGCTGCCGAAATTTTCTTATTTTGAAGGAGATAGATTATATTTTGACAGGTGACGATTCTGGTAATCCACTCTGAATAGGGGAGACTTTGCCATGAGTCTACCTTTCTTTGGGCACTTGCTTAGAGGTAGGCTTAGATATAGTTAACTAGGATGATTTTGGTAAGATTATGATATGGAGATTGCTCTCCATGGACTTATAGGTTTAGCATGAGGCATTGACATGTCATGTATTACATGTCCTCTTGACCGTTTGATTCAAGATTTGGGTTAGATTCAGCTTGATCCTACAAGGATCATTTTCTGTTATCATTGATAATAGGTCGGTTGCCGATTCGTAGGTTTACGATTCAACTCCAATTCACTCCTGCCACTCAACCTAAAGGCTTTAGCTTTGTGATTGAACTGTTTTGTTGTTTTTTCACCCTGACTTTATTGAATGGTCATCCAACAAAAGTATTGACTATTTACTTAACAGTTCCACGAGTGAGGCTTGTATGGTTAAAGCGAGGGGTATGCGTGCAAGGAATGGTTGAAGTTGACCCCGTGTAGTGCGTGAACTTCTGGAAGAATTTTTGATGTGATTGCAGGTGCGTTTGTGGTTCGGACTCTGGATGTGATTGCCTGCGATTACATACATATATGGCTGAGAGGAGCCCCACTGTGACTGTGAGAAGTGATCGTCCTATATAATTAACCCTCATATATTTACGAGTACCTTGAGTATTTGAGAGACCTACTATATTTGGGCATAAGGGTTAACCGGATTATGGGTTGAGAGAAAAGGGAAATTCTCTTTTATCCTTTGTTTTTTAAAGAATTTTATAGTCGGACGTTGGTCCTGGGCCGGGATTCAAGTTCCTTGTCCAGGACATCCCAAACCCTAGACTCTGCAAGAAAGGAATCTGCCCCCGTGCAAAGCCTATTTGTCTTGCCTGCCGAGACACTCAGACCAAAGGTCGGAGGTCTCGCAGCGGTTGCACGACTATTCCTTCAGCCGTGTAATGTCGTGAGGGATTAGACCCTCACGACACTTCGAGTCTGACACTTGAGTGTCATAAGCGGTACTCGGATCCACGAGGGACCGCTTGATTATGGGCATTACATAGTACGCCACCATTGCGACTGCTTGTGTATGCTTGCATTCAAGTTGCGAGTCGATATGAGGTAGCCCTGTGTCCGCGTGGTTTTAAACCAAGTCTCGTGCGCGACGCCTATCCGATTTCCACGTCGGAGAGTTATGGGACATCTACTAAGGGACTAGGAGTGTTGTCTCGTTGTTTGTGTTGTGTTGCTTCGTGTGTGTGTGTTCGTAAAGTGGAGTGCGTGTGGTGTGTGGGATGCGTCCTAGTCGACCGACGACGAACTGCGCTTGGGACTTCAACCCCCCAAGATGTCCGTTCGCGTGTGGGTCTGATAGGCGTATTACCGCGCGTACCCCCTATGCTACAGCGAACGAGAAACACCCTCGGCTGATCCACCTTTGTGATTGCAACTGATTAACTTTCGTACTGTGGACTGGTAGCTCGGCGGGGATATGCCCACCGAAGGGAGGTGACAACTCCCGTAAGGTGGAGGTAAGTTGTGCCTCGCGTAGGCCCTATCCTGTCGTAGGGGCTCGCGAGAGGTATGGCTTGAGCACTTGGCCAGAGCGGCTTGCGGAAGCTCGATGTATATTTACGACGAAGGTTTTAAAGTTAACTCCTGCATGACGCGGTCGGGAGGGTCCCGCGGGAGGAACTCCCAATGATACATTTTCAACTTTCATCTGTTGAGGATCAAAAACTTCTTTCAAAAAATCGATATCCATCTATTTTTTCTATTTCTGCTGATCCTCTATTTGTCTTGTTCATGCAGTTGTTTCTCACATCATGATACCCCTGGGGTATGCAATGATTCCTCTGATGAAGCTACTTGAATTGATTGGGCTGATTGAATTGTTTGGACTGACTGGTCGAGCTGAGATGGTTGAGATGGTTGAGAAGTTACTGAATTTTGTCTAGCCGTTCTTTTTCTCGTCACTTTCTTCCATTCGCACATTAGTTGATTATTATTCTTGGGGAAATATAGGTAAGGACAAGGACTCACCGTTTTTACTCCCCCCACTTCAACGTTGTTTTCGCTTGGCCTGAAATGGTCTTGAGACTTCGGAAGTCCAGTCTCATCTGGCACATTCTCTGCTCCCAACACTATTTTTTCTCCCTTTTTGTTCCCCTTTCGTGAATAAGTTTTTTGTGGTTGAGGGGATGGGGAGATGGGGAAAAAGGTTTGGGCTTGTCCTCCACGCCCTCCACGTCCAGATTGTGGTTGAGACATTTGTTGATGATGAGGTTGCTGCACTTGATGTGTTTGGTGCATCTTTTGTTGTGGACGCTAATCCTCAAGGCGTATGAGAATTTTTTGAAAGTCTCCCCTGCCGTCCCAAAACCAACCAATCGGCTGACCCAACTGATTGTGCTCCTCACTATACCTCTATCCCTCGTGGCCTGTTCCCAGTAGAACCCATCTGTGAGACCTCTATGAGTCTCGTCTGAGGTTTTGATCAGGAGGGAAAGCATATTGAGAGTGTTGTGGGCATGCATATTCCGTGTTCAACTAACCATATGCTTTACATTTAAAGCATCATGAACGTAATTTATGTGTTGTGTGTATTTGGTACACTTTGCCCCCTATTTTGAATAAGATGATATCATCGAGGGAGAATGGTTGTTTTTTTTGCAAATCTAAAGACAACGTCAAATAGTCATCCCGCTACGCAACGTACGCAGGCAGATGATCAATGAAGTCCACAATTTTGAATTGTTGTCCAAAATCGTGAATGAAGGATGTCTGCACCTTAATTGGAATATGTTGCAGCTCTACCCAATAGTAATCTCTCATCAGCTACTCCCTCCTTTCCTCTCGACCAATTTTCTTCGGAAGCCAGGGGTAAATCCTCACTTCAGATTTGTCCCACAATAGTTTCTTTCAGCCGTCCATGAGCTTTTTATATTGTTTAAATAAACTAAGGACCGAAAATACTGTAAGCGACACCGGTTGTATGAAAAAAAATTCAAAAACCCCTTTTGGTTCATCTTTTATAATCTTCATTCTTTTATAAATCCATTTGATTTTGTCATTGGTTGATCGATACGCATTGTTGTCGTATAATATCCAATTAGTGGTATGTTTGGTATACACTGCGTCTCTTTCTGCCAACTTGTTCATTGGATAAGATTCCATTAACGTTTTCCTCCCCCCCGACCGATTACCATATCTTCCGATGAAAGAAAAAGAAAAAAATAATAAATATGCTCGTGCAGATGAAAGGTTCCGAAGTGGGACTTTCAGTTCCTCGACCGACGTACTTGGGGGATCAATCGATGAATGTGCAATATTAAGAGTCTTGTCTTGCATGATTTCCCTGACTTTTTGTGCCCATGATAGGTTTGGTAGGCACCGAAACTGCTCATGTTGGGGAAGGCTGTGTTGATGGTGAAGATTGAGAAACGTGTTGTGATGCTGGTGGTGACTGAGGGACACTCTCCTGGGTGTTTGGTTTGTTTAGTTTATTGAAGAAGCTTTGGTTCACCCTGCTGATCTCTATTCTTTGTTCTTCCAGTGTTAAGACTCCTTCTTTCCAGCTTCCCTCTCTCATGTCAACAATATTTTTCCCATGCACCTTCGTGTGGTAGGGTTGTTCCTTCTCAACGCTAGGGTTGTCTTGGATTCTTCCTTGTGATATCTTTCCTTGTTCAGCTCTCTATTTAAGTCTCTGTCTTTCATCTTTATCAATCACTTTCCCTCTTCTCTCATTCGGTGTTCTTCCCTCCATTCACGTTGGCTGCTGGCAACGAATTTTTTCACCTCCCCCAATTTGAGTAGTCGCCATAATGTTACTAATCCTGGATGGTTGATTGAACAGCGGCCTTACATATGGTGAAGGTCCCAATTGACGGAATACTGTGTGTCGCATCGCCTCTTGATAAAAAGCAGAGATTCAGGGTCTTTAACTATTTTGAAAGCCATCTTCATTTTGAGCAGACTTCTTCAGTGGTGAGAGTTAAATGAAAATATAGAAACCGAGAGTGTAGAGAGAGATTAACACATAGACTGGATGATAAGGATGAGGGGTAGAGCTACAGAATAGTACAGATGAACAATCGGACTACAGTAAAACCTCTCTATTAAGAAGTACAAGCATATAACATAAGCATTGATT
This sequence comes from Chara braunii, assembly GCA_003427395.1. Classification (NCBI taxonomy): domain Eukaryota; kingdom Viridiplantae; phylum Streptophyta; class Charophyceae; order Charales; family Characeae; genus Chara; species Chara braunii. The sequence goes on along the minus strand of BFEA01000627.1, from coordinate 757,306 downwards.
GAGAAGGATGAGGATAGAGTAGAAGTGCTCTATGAATGAACGCTCATGGTTGAAATGTAAAATTTTGTAAAAACTTGGAGACGCTATTCCACAACCCTACTTGAAATTTGTGGTAGGGACTTAAATGGCGCTGCAACCTGAATATGTTGACTTTTGCTGAGAACGACGCCCTAAAGGAGAAGACGCACTATTGAGTATTGTTAGAGACTGAAAGAGAAACACTATGATAACAACACCTTTAACAATTACTCTAACTCAATGAAGACTGAAGAGATTTGACCTCAGATATTGATACGAGGGCTCAATTGAGCGAGCAATAACTTTTCAATAACTCACTTCTGAAATACGCTGCGTTTACTTCCAAAATGAAGATAAGATTCATATTAATCAATTTATGAAAACTAAAAAATTCCTAATTCGTATTGTCGTGTTGAATATTTACTTATTTTTAATTGGAATAACTTATTAATTATTTATTACTTCTTTTGTACCGTTTCAATTGGCTTGGGGCACCCTTATAGTAAGGAGAGGGATCAATATGTGGGTATTTTTTCTGGAAAGGTTGAGTCGGGGGGAGCTTAGGTCATATCAAATACAAATGCTTATATCCCCTGACCTCTTCAACAGATAGCAATCAGGCAGCAAGCTTCCTCCATAACAATCTCCCCTGTTTGATGTCTTGTGACTGGTGATCTTCAATAATCTCAGTTTGCCTCCATGCTCTTTGTAACACCCTTGATTCCTCCTTGTTCTTACCTGACAGGAGCTACTGCTAATTTCACTGTCCCTCTCCGTGTCTAAAATTAAATGTTTGTCTGGTTCTTTCATACTCTAGTTCTTATTTTTCCGCCCTCTCGTCTCACTTTATTTTTTACCAGAGGCAACCAATTGAGACACTCTCCCCTATCAGCTGCTTACAATGACCTGTCTGTTTGTTCTCTCTTCTGCTTCTTGTCATGTAACGCTTCCTTCAGACGAAGAAATACGAGATTCTTTGCAGAAAACAATTCGTGATCGATCGACGACTACCACTCCTCATGTCGGAAGCAATCTCATTGTTAATCCATTACCATCTGACCATGATACTAACTTTATCAAATATATGTTTTCCTTCGCTCGTAATCACTAGCATCGCTAACTATCTTGTGAAACTGTGTTGTCTTCCTCCTCCAACTGTTCAACAATTATCGATGCACTCGCAATCATATAGGCAGGCAAAACTCATACAGTGATCAACCCCTACCACTTCTCATATCAGAAGACCTGTCCACGACTGTTCGTGACCATATGTTTTCCCTTGCTCATAGGCACTAGCTTAGCTAACGATCTTATGGGATATATTCGTCTTCTTCTTTTAACTGATGATCAATAATTGTAAACAAAATAGTAATAAGATAATCACTTCTGCCAAATAGATACAACACTTCTCTCACAGACTTAGGTCAAACTCGGGGCTAACTCCGTTGATCTCCACTTACTATGACAGACAATAGGAACTTCTTCCATTGCAACTAGAGCCCTGATCTACCACTTACGACTGGCGACGACTGTGGTGACTGTATTGCAAAACACAAGACATGGTCATCAATTACCATTCCTCGTGTCAGAAGTTCATGCCACGTCAGCCTGTGACATGGCCGCTTCCAGTACCTCAAGATGTCGAGTCTGCGTTAAGCGCCGACACACCACTCCTCATCCCTTTTTCCATGAACACCTGCTCTCCACAAAAAAAAAGTTTGATACTGCTGGACCTGTTGGCGACCTCATGCTATGGAGACCTCTTGATCGGAATCATCAACGACCTTCTTCCCCTAAATATAACATACAGTTATTATAGTTGTATCTAGGGTATCTTTCAGTCTACATAGTATGTTCTATTCGGGGAAAGAAGGTTGGTCTAGTACAGATATTATGTCCGGAAAGGGTGAGTTCTTAAACCACTATCGTCTTCACCCGAAAATAACACCCAGGTGGGTTTTAAAGGGAGTTGAAAGGGGTTTTGTCTTCCACGGGCATGTTTGGTTTGATTTTTTTTTTATTTTTTTTTGAAGGCCAAGTGTGGGCTGCGAGGGTGGGCAGTAAGAGCGTTCCCTCCTTGCTTTTTTTTTTATTATTATTATTATTATTATTATTATTTTTTTTTTTTTATGAACAGCCCGAGCTAGTGTTAGGGGTGCTGATAAGAGCAGACACCACTATCACTCTTGGGGAGGCTCCGTCTATTAGTGAGAAGCAGCACCTGATGGAAATTGGATCCAGCGTCCCTGAACATCATAACTGCTTATTTGCCCAAACATCCGATTGTAGCTACTGCCAGCCGCGTGGGCCACTCTCAGAGTAGGGAATTTGACAAATAGACCCTACGACTACTCAGTGACATGAGCGCGTAGCCTACATGACACAGTTAGATAGGTGGGGTTTGTTTCTTATTCTACATGTTGTCGAGCTCCAAATCTCATTGGGGCTGCAAGTGATTCACAACCCTTATTGGATCTTCATCACTACGATGACTCTACCCCCTATCAGGGATTGCATATTGTCATTATTGACTCTCCCCTCCCCTTAGACCTGACAGGCTCTATCAATTCCCACTTTGTGCAACCCCCTCTTAACTTGTCTGGTCCTGGCAGACTCAGTCTGTGTTGTGAGTGCGCTTGATCTGCTGGTGATGTGTCTAATTGGTACTCAGGGCAACCTTAGTCCTATGGGTGTTTGTCCCATTATCCCCTCCTCTCATAACCCAGTTTCTTTCTTTCTGACCTACATCAGAGCTTGCTTTTTTTTTTTTAAGAAAACGTCTCCGTCAGTGTTAGAGGTGCTGATAAGAGCAGACACCACTAGCACCTGGAGGGCGGCTCCATCTATTGGTGGGGAGCATCACCTGCTGGAAAACGGGTCCAGCGTCCCATGTACAATTTGAATATGAAGCTTATCAGAAAAAACATTTGTTGAGAATTCCTTATGTCCTCCTTGATCTAGTGTTGGAGAAGTTGCCTTTTCACCCTTTTGGATGAGCGTCAGATCTAGCAATAACATTCTAGCAACTAGTCTTCAACAAAAGAAGTTTGAAAAACCTGCTATTAGGACAAAAGACCTTTTAATCCAACCCATACCAACTTCGGGGGACCAAACACACTGACAAAGGTGGGAAAGGATCCAAGAATTCAGCTATAGGACTCGAAGGTAGAGAGGGGTCAATGTTTGTCCAATCATGGAAGCAGAGATAATGATCCCTTCTAATTTCTTATCGTTCTCCTTGTTGATCAACCTTGTCCCCCTTTCATATGATCCTTCTCATTTTCCCCCCTTGAAGACCCCCTAGCCAAGCGTCACTGAAGTTTTGAAAATGCTGAAGAATTTCCGTCCTAGATGATAAAAATTTGACTCTCTCCTTTACTTTTTTCCATTGAGTTGTGATTACTGTGTATAGTTTTTGTTTGATAGATTTCATGAATTCCTGACCATCCAATCTTGCCCCATCCATTTCATAGGTGCATCTCCAAAGCCAAATGGCCCACATAAGTGCTCTTCGTCCCATAATAAATAAGTTCTGAGTAAAATCGTCTAATTGGTCTGGGTTCCAGGATTCACATAACAATACCTTCTAGTATCATGACCAATTATGGGATGTACCTAATTGACCCCATATTTTATCCCACCATCTCCACATCCATACCGAACCAGGACATTGTAGAAAGATATGTTCTATTCTCTCTGAAATTTTTCTAGACAGAACGCTGAGAGGCAGAGTTTGGACCATAGGAAAGCCAACCTTTTTTTTTCCAATGGCGTTCTATCAATGATCTAGTCATTTGTTGGGAGACATCGATGTTCAATCTGCCACTGTAGAGCCGTTACTTTGACAGGTATGAACTTTATGTTTTTGAATCATTTAATATTTTTTAAAGAGTCCTTACTTAAGTTCAAATGTTTCATCAATCTTGTCTTCACCGTTTCCCTTAGACTAAGTTCATGTTTTAGCATTCCTTATGTTAACCTGAGCGTTAATGTGTCTAGTGAGCGAACACACTTTTTTTTTCTTCTTCCATACATAGAAGTCAAAATCCAGTTGATTGGGTCAAGAGGTAGCTTGTCTTTTGGAGTGTTAGGCATGAAAGCATACCATTAATTTTTATCCTCTAATACCCTTATCCTGGAAACTTGATCTTCTTGCATCCATCGTGTTTCCTGTGGGTGAGTTTTCAAAAGGATATTGTTATATCCTAATATGAAAATAGTCAGTAGAGCAGTCTCATCCCCGTGCATCATAATTACATTTCCTACCTGCTGGTCATTTCCATATAGACCTACCCAATCTCTTTCTTGCAGCTTCGGTCATTTTCTTCAAATTCTTACCCAATCTAGAGAGACTAATTCCACTAAATAGCCCATTGTCTCTTCAACTTGTTTACAATATCTTAGCCTAGGTGATAGATCTGCGTATGAGAACTAATCCTTGGTTTCCATATTCCATAGATCACCTATACTAAGGGTTTTATTTTTGCCCCATCCCTTCCAAGGTGAGTTCATACAGTATAGCATTTTACCTTGAGAGTCTATGATCCATTTGTTATCAAAAAGAGATTATTGACAAACTTCGTCCCATCTTCTTGGATAGATCTTATCTGTAAGAGGTAGTTTTCTCCATGTTTTGAAAAAATCAGGCCACAAGGAATCATTTTTCATATATATTCTTACTGCTTGTTGTTTTGAAATCAGATTCTGGTTGGGAACTTGCAATCTTCCTCTAGGTATGGACCAATTACGATTTTCTAACCAGATCATGGGGCCCGTTCCTTTAGGGGCTTCCGGTGCGAGTTGTTCAATTGGTTCCCAGGCTAAAGCTAACTAATGGTTTTGTGGTTTGAACAACAGCCGTTTAATCCATTGGATTGCTAGAGCCATTACTTGAGTAGTTGGGTCCAATATGCCTAGACCTCCCTTTAACTTTGGTTGTACTACTGTCGGCCATGCCACCCTGCTTATTACGTTTTTATGATCATGACTACCTCTCCAGAGATAAGCCGTCACTTGTATTTGTAGCGCTTTGAGAGTTGCTTTGTCTAGAGACCAAATTGCTGCTTTATACCATAAAGATGCGAAAATGACATTATTAATGATAAGTGCCCTACCTATAATAGACGTTTGTCTATCCTTCCATTGCTCCATTTTTGCTAGGGCTGGTTTAGCTATCCACTGGTTTAGCTATCCATTTTGTTTGCTAAAGGTTTGCCTGTTGCAGACAAGGTGACCCCCAACACTCTAATGGGAGTATTTGGGGGTAACCAATTGATGTGAGGTTGTTCTGGTGGTCTCACCCCACCACCTCTGAGTCTTGCTCCGCCAGTTGATCATCACGTCTGAGAGATAACATAATTTATTTAACAAATTTGGTTGATCGTCACGTATGAGAGATAACAGAATTTATTCAACAAATTTGGGATTTCTTTCATGTTCTGCCATCTGGAGGTCCCCAGTTCTGATTGGGTCTCTTCAGCTCTCATGCATGTCTCTTTGCTTCCCTGATCTGCTCCTTGTCTTCCAATGTTTGCAAAGTAGTGCCGTATAGGACGCTTGCCCCTACTGCTGCTTGAATGTGTCATTGACTGGCCAGGGCTTGTATGTTGTATCTGCACAGGGGTGATCCTAAGGAGGTAGGAGAGAGGTGGGGGAGGGTGACTCAGGTAATGTTGGGAGTGGGGGGGGAGGTGGGGGCGTTTCAGGCAGGGGCTCTTCCGGCATTCGGGGTGTGTGGGTGGCGTTGGTCGTTGTGTTGGGTG